>JALIGW010000004.1:34434462-34774462 GCA_023053685.1 Diadophis punctatus similis
GCAGGAAATGCAGACTCTGGTTGGCATCTTCACTAAGGATGACATGTGGAGAGACCAATTCAGATTGTTAGTTATCTGTGCCTGCACTTCATTTGCAATTGAAGTGGAATGTGCATTTCCCCCCTATCTCTCATCCTACCCTGGAAAGAGGGACTGTCTACTATTATTTCTACCAGAACCCCCCAAGATTTAGTTCTAGGCACAGGTTGGGTGTGGACTAGGGTCTATTGTCGGATGAAATGAGTATAGCCATGAGATGCATGGTGGAGAGTTAGCTTTCTGAGAAGTCAAATTTCATCCATGACTTTGTGGTTACAGAAAACAGTGGCAACATGCAACAGGCAGACTGTCAGACTCAATGATTTACTTCATATTATTCCAGAACTCTCTTCCTATATTTCTGGTTGCTTGCTGAAGTGACACGCAGCACTCCAGTGAAACAAATGTTATTATTGCTGCTCCTCAATGACAGGCACTGTGTTACTGCCATGGTATGAAGTACACTGTCAAGTGTTGTTTGATGCATGGTTCTTTTGGACAGACTAAAGTTACTACTATGAAACTCACATTTTGATACTAACTAACTAGATAATATATTAACAAACTATATGATCTAAATTAATTAAAAATAAGCATCATATAACATACCATGAGATTAAACAAAAATAAAAAGAATAAAAATCATAGATTAAAATACAGTAGAGTAGGGAAAAAATTCATATTGTTTAATAGGATTCTTCCTTAGAGTTTTGTCAAAAAAATTCAAATATTGATAAACTGAATTTAAACAATTTAAACAGTCCATTACAGTACTGCAATGAGATCTAGATTTAGCTTTTAAATGTTGCATTATACTCATTTTTTCAATAATTCTTGAGGCTTTGATGAATTCCAAATAATGGGGATACAGCCAAGAAGAACATATGCATCTTTAACCAATTCAACAAAGTACTGTAATGTCACGTTAACAATCCTATAATAACAATCCTGTACATTTTCAGCTAAAAGTATGGCAACACCAGTTGTAGTGACATTAAAACAACTATTTTAATAGAGTACTTGAGTACAGTGCTCAGCTGCTTTGAAACTCATTGAATTTGGTACTCAACACATTTTGATGTGAAAATTTTGTCCCGGGACTCATCTTTTGTTTGGTACTCAATGCACAAGCTAGAGCTTGTTGATGTTGACTGCCTTGTGACTCACTACATTATTCCTTATGGGAAAAATTAGTTTGGTACTCATCGTTTTTTGGTACTCATTACACCTCCCAGAACCAATTAAGAAGTACTGAGGAACCACTCTACTTATTTTGTCTGATATGGATTTTTAAAATATATATCCCACATTTTCACTGTTAAAAGATATCCTGAAAGTAGAACAATGCAATGTATTGTTAAATAAATTTAAATAAAATAAAATAAATAATTTAAAATGATTATGATTCTCCTTCAACTGCCCATTATAGTAGTGCTCTCTCCAAAATTAACAGAAAACGAGCAAATTATCTAAATAATAAAGTAACACATAAGGCAGAAAGTTTCTAGTGCACTTCTTTCCTCTCAGATCTACATTAATGTGGAATCATGCAAATGGTCAACTGAAAGAGTAGATGAATATTTGAATGCAGGTTTGGTGAAAAATAATGAAAGATCATCCAAAAGTAGATGCACCTCAAGGTTAGGTTTATTTCCAAAAATGGGAATCAGAAGAAAAAAATCTGAATATTAGATTAGGCCTTTGGCCATATAGACCAGCATTCTGAGTTCGAAGTGATCAACCAAATTCAGGAAGCTCACAATCGGGGACAAGCAGGAGATAACTCTTGTAATAACTCATGTTCAAGGATCCATCCCAGGATACCAAGATTAGCAAACAACTATAAAATCAAGTAGACATTGATGATTCAGTGTTTCATAAATTTGCCCAGTGCCTTTTCAAATCAATGGAGTTGATTTGAAAAGGCACTGGGCAAATTTATGAAACACTGAATCATCAATGTCTACTTGATTTTATAGTGCTGTCGCCAATTTGATAACAACAAATCCCATAGATCAATTATGCATTGTGTAAAAAATGTATTGTTTATATTGGTTCTGAATGTTCTGACTTTTAGTTTTGATAGATATGTCTAAGTTCCAGTATTGAAAGACAGATAGAGAAGCTGCTTGCATAATCTTGTATTTCTAGCATATCTTCCCTTATTTGCCTTTGCTGGAAGCTGAAAAATCTCACTGTGTAATCAATCTTCATCAAAGAGGTGATCTATTCCCTAATCATTTTGGGGGTGGTTGTTTTTTGATCTTTTTTTCAAGTTGTTTTCCAGTTCTCCTATTTCAGATATGGTGACTAGAACTTTCCATAGTACTTACTATATTGGCTGCTTTATTTTCAATACTCTTCTGAATTATTCTAAGCTTGAAACTTGCCTTTTTAATAGCAGCCACATGCTGTGTTGACATCGTCATGTCCAATCCACCATTTTCTTAAACAATTACTTCCAACTCAGAACTCATTAATGTATTAATAAAATTGGGATTTTATGTGCCAAGATGTATCTTTTGGGCCTAATTACAGATTTGTATTTATCACTTTGATGCCCACTCACTCAGTTTTATAGCTTTTTCCAATTCTTTTTTTATTTATTTTCTAACTCAAATAATTTGGTACAATTAGAAAATGTTGCCACTTCATTGCTCACTCCCATTCTAGATGGTTTGCAAATGAATTAAAAAGCATTGTAGCATCATTTATCCCTAGGGAACCCTGCACAGAATAGCTTCCCCAGCTGAAAATTATCCATTCCTTTCTATCTTCTGCATACAAGAACTCGTTCTTTACCAGTTACTAATCCATAACAGCTTCATTCACCTTATCACATGTGTTTGATCTGGAACCTTTGGTAAAGGTCTTTGTCAGAGACTTTGGAATTCCAAATATATAACATCAGCTGGGTGATCCTGTTCTATATGCTTGTTGACAATGATAAAAGCTATAGAAGGTTAGTAAAAAAAAATCCCTTGTAGAAATCCTGGCAGACGTCAAAGGGGAAAGCAGCAAATATTAAAGTATTCTATAATTATCATTTAGTTGATTACTAACACTGAAGAGGCACATGAACAGCCTTACATAAGGCCAGCCAGTTTCATAAAGGCTCCCAGTATTACCTATTCCATCAAGTGGTGTTCTGCAGTATTACCCTGTAATCACTGTACAAGGATTACTGTAATAGCAGTAGTAATCTCTTAGCAACAAAATCAAAATATTTAAGCATCTAAGAAAATACATATATGAGCTATTTATCTCCACAAAGTAGGATTGTGAGTTTGCAATTCTATACTTGCTTGTCTAAAAGTAAAGTCGATGGAGTAGAATTTTAAGTGTAAACACATATAAATTGTTTTGTAAGCAACTCTTAAAAAGATCTAAGATTGGATTCAGATACAGGCATGTTTAGGATTGATCAAATATAAGCCCTGGTATTAATTTGTTCCATTGAGTTTTGTTAAACTGGACCGTGATTAGGTCTGGATCTAATATCTTTATGGAAAAATCAAAAGAAGGTATTTTCTCATTCAAATTTAGTTTGTTTTAGGTTTTTTTGCTGTTGCTTTCTTACAAAACCTAAACACAGTTAACCTGCAAACAACTTGACATCTGTGTTTCTGAGGAACAAGACATATTTCCAGTTAATTAATTCAAACGATTTCACACTTGCAAAACAGAAACAAAAATAACAAAAATACAAATTAAGTAGGTAAGCAACAAACATCTCACGTTACTGAAATTTAATTTTTCCCCAGGACTTCAAAATGTGTATACCATAAGAAATAATTACTTCAGATAAGTGCCTTTTTTGTTTTGCAAAGAAGAAAGGGAGGGAGGGAGGGAGGGAGGTCAATGAAAGAAGGACATAGCAGTAAATAACCTGAAACAGAACCAACTCTGCCTGTGGCAATAGGACAATTACCTGACTTTTTCACTGTCCCTTATGTTCTTGCACATAGTTTAAAAAACAGCAAGACCAATCTGCATAATGCATGACTAGGGACCAAGAAGGTTAGCATCATGTACTGAATCAGCCTCAAAATAATGAAAATTGTGCATATTATATAACATTCTTCCTTCTCCCACACTTGGTTGATAAAGATTTTAGATAAAATTCTTCCTGATCTGTACTGAAAATGTGAGTCAAAAGAGCCATACATCTAGCAGATGCTGGTTTCCCATCTCTGACTCTGATCCAGGGGTTGTTCACAGACCTGAAATTCTGACACTCTTGGGGCAAAAGAGGGATACATGTTTCAGAAATAAATAAACACAAACACCTAATTGAAAGTAGAATTTTGTACATGCATGCCATAATTTACAATCCATATATTTGATTGGGTTTTGCCATTGAAAAGAATGGGGATACCCATAAATACAGGAGACACGGATGTATCTACCTGTGATTGATTACACATAAATATAATTCATGTTGTACTCATAATATATCAAGCATGCCCCTTATTTATAGTCCATTCCACCAATTCTAAATGAGCATATTCTTTTTATATGAAAATAATACATGACATTATGAGTAATGTGCTAATATATGAGCAATGTGAATCAATGTACAGTTTGAATAAGGGCATGTCAGAGACAGTAAAGTTTGGTTGGTTGTAAATAAGTTAATTCACTTAATAATACCAATAATGGGGATCTTTGCTTTTGAAGATTTTTGAGACAGAAATTAAAAGTTAGAAACAATTTAACTCATTGCCCGCTAATCTCTCCATTTGTCTTCTACTGCCAAAGATTTTCTTCAGACAAAGACTATCAAGTTTTTATTTTATTTTATTTATTTATTTGTTTGTCAAACATGTACAAGATAGCAGGTATAGGTATAAACATAAACATGATGATGATGTTCGTCCATCGTATTCGAAGAGGACCTTGACATCTATCATAGACCTGAGTCACCTATGTGCAGGTCCGCAGCTACAGCTCCCAGACCTCCTGCTTTGTCGCTCGTCCATCGCCACAGGACTTTTCACAGGACTTAGGGGGGATGTCAAGACTTGCGTGTGAATTGGATTAAAGTGAACATAAACATAAGCAAAGTAAGTACAGATAAATGAGGACAATAGGACAGTAAGACAGAGATGGTAGGCACGATGGTGCGCTTAATCATGCCCCTCACAGACCTCTTAGGAATGGGGTGAGGTTGACAGTAGATAGTCTAAGGTTAAAGTTTTTGGGGTTTGGGGAAGAAACCACAGAGTCAGGTAGTGAGTTCCAGGCATTGATCACTCTGTTGCTGAAGTCGTATTTTCGGCAGTTGAGTTTGCAGTGGGCAAGAATTACACAGGTTTCTTGTAAAAGTTAGGGTTGCTTTCATGCTAGTCCTGGGTAAATATAAAATCTTTGAAAACAAGAGGGATTTCAGTTTTTTGAATTATTTAAGACAGAGTATCTTTGAATTATTTCAACATTTCTTCCGAGGTTTCTTGTTATCTGGGCAAAGTTGCCATCTAGGTCTCTTGACTGTTTATGTCATCCTGGCTGGGAAATTCTGGGAGCTGAAGTCTATACATCTTAAAGTTGACAAGTTTGAAATAGATAGGGACTTTTTTATCTGTGCTTTGGAGAATGATCTTTGATGGATTTTTGTAAGCACTGTTGATCCCCCCTAAATAATACAAAATAAATGCTAAATGAATAAATACTAAATAAACAAACATCTGCAAGCATACTGAGACTCTGCTAGCCACTCCTGCTATACCATTATTTTTTTCATTTTAAAATTCCTACTGTACCAGACAGTAAAAGAGAATATTTGTAGCTCAGGATTGAAATAAGGTATCCTTGCTACTCTCTGAACTTGGTTGTTTTCTTGCAGAAGTTTCATTATCCCAAATTAGGTAACATCCTCAGTGCTAGTAAGGATGGGCTTTGCTGTCATTTCATATCTAGTGGCTTGCCTTCTCAGTGTTGTGGGGGTGGTCTTGGAGATCTTTTATTTGGGCTGTCTATGTTATGTTGTTTGCATTCCTTGATTGGGGTATTATTTTCTTCTGATGTTCACCTTGGAGTTAATCTATGCTCATCTGGGTGCTGATTGATGGTAGGGAGGTATTTTGGTCTTTTTTGTTCCCTTTTTGGCTTGTAGATAGTCTCTTTTACATAGTATGTACATATTGTTTTTCTCTGTGTGTCTATTGATTACTAATTTGTCAGAGTGCCAGGCTTCTAGAAATTTCCTAGCATTTTTGTATTTAGCTTAATCCAGGGGTGGGTTTTAACTTACCTCGCTGCCGGTTCACTTCCTCCCGCGACACGTGGGCGCGCGCGCACATGCGCAGTGCTGAAAACCCAGCTTCTGCACATGCACAGAAGCAAAAAACAGCTTTTGCATGTGCGCAGAAGCAAAAAACAAGTTGGCGTGCCTATGGCACCGCCAAGAGGGCCAGTTCGGGGACATGGCCAGCTGGCCATCGTTGCTGGTTCGGCGAGCGGGAGAGAATTCCTGCTACCGGTTCTATAGAACCGGTCCGAACTGGCAGGAACCCACTTCTGGCTTAATTTCAGATGGTCCCAGTTTCCCAGATGAAACTATGGTTAAATCTGTCCATATATTGTGAAATTAAAGAGTTTTCATCATGTTTTCTGACTGCTAGTTGATGTTCGTGAATGTGTTCTGACAGTCGTCTTCCTGTTTGTCCTCTGTAGTGGCTGTTGCAGTCGTTACACTGTATGTCATAGATGATTTCTTTTTTTCTTCTTCTAGGGCTGCTGGGTCTTTTCGTTTACTTAGGTTGTTTTGGAGGGCTTTAGTTGGCTTGTGTGCTTTGCTGATTCCACGTGGTTGTAATAGTCTGATAGTGGTTTCTGAGATGTTGGCAGTGTTATTCTTTTTACAGCTTGTGTTGGTTGTGCTATATTGGGCTGTGGTCAGGCACCTTTTGATAAAGTTGCATGGATATCCATTTTGTTGGAAGATGTTACATAGAAGCTCTATTTCCTTTTTCCGCTATTCAGGGTTGCTGCAGTGAGTTTGTGTTCATCCAAATAAAGTTCTTCAGAGGCTCACATTTCAGTGCTAACCCATTCAACATTAACTTCTTCATCTGAGAATACTGAAGGCATTACTCCATTGCCACCAACACTGAAAAATTTTATTAATAAACCTCAAGGCTTCACAATCAGAGAGTGCAGTTTCAGCTTAATAGTCACTTGAAGCCCCACAACTACCAATGTCACAATTACCACACTCAAGATTTAAACTTATGTTCACAAGTGAGCCCCTTTAAATCTGAGACTCTTGTTTCAGATGAGGAAATTCTAGATCTATCGCTTACAAGAACTTGCTCTCTAGTGAGTCATTGTTTATTTTGAGACAATCAACACCAGGGTCTCCTTCTATCCCAGTATCTTTTGGTCTGAAGTGAATTGTCTTAAGGTCATTCTGTCTTCTGGAAATATCTGTCCCCAACTTAACTTCTACATCTTCACATCTGCCTTTTGTGGCTTCTTGAACTAACCATTTGATTATTGGGATAAAATCAGTGGTGGGTTGCTACCGGTTTGCCCCGGTTCAGGCGAACTGGTAGCAGCGGCGGTGGGAGGCTCTGCCCATCCGCCCAGACATCATCACGGATTATCTGGGCATGCGCAGAAGCGACACGCACGAGCGAAGCAAGTGCACGCACATCTCCGAATCGGTAGCAAAGGTAAGTGAAACCCATTACTGGATAAAATTCAAATTCATAATTCTTATTATCTCATGTAGTGCCCTAAATCACATTCATCTGCTTTAATATTACTATCCACTTAGCTATAGCTTTCCTACATAATTCTTTCACTGGCAATATCCCATGCTGACACTTTCACATAACCAGAATTACTGTCTCATTGCAACTATAGGATATTATTTTGGCAGAGTCTTAACATTAAGGTCCATTCCCACATGGCCACTGGTCCGAGGTTGCCAACATTGAGTGTTCCTCAGGTACATGATTGTCTGATAACATCTGGGCACAAGTTTCCCTCCTGTACCTCTTACTGTATCTAAAGTAATATATCAAAAGGGAGGACTATCATTCTAAGGCTTCTTGGATCCTATTACCTTATCAACCACTGTTCAGTTTGTAGATCACACAGCAAGATTTCCTTCAAAAGAGCTATGATAAATTTTAGTTATCACATACAACTATATGGTGGCTTTAGAATCTCTGGACATTAAAACAAAATTGAGCATATTATAGTCCAGAGAGGTCCCATGACATATGCTGGGTCTCACTATTCACTGTGAATTGAAAGTGTATCCCGTAACTTGCTGAATGTTCTTCCATGACTAAAACATGAGAATGTATTTCAGGCATTTCTTCAATTATGAAATATGTGACAAGCCATCAAAGAAACTAAGGTGCTTTTGAAATACCAACAGCAATGGTATTTGCTATTATCTGTTATTGTTCAGTTGAAAATCTTGACAAAAAATTACAGGAGGCAAATTACATTGAAATAAGAATGTATCTTTGAGAAGTATATAAAAGGCATATATTAAAGATCCTTGCATTAAACATATGGATAATGTAAAGGTATATAAATGAAATTTGTTTTCAAAAGCATACCTGAGAGAAAATCATATTTAGAACTTTCTATTTTACAGAAATATATAAAATGAATATGGCAGATTTCCCTCTTAGAGAAAGCAGTAAACAACAAATGGAAGTGGATTTTCCAGCTGATAAAATCCAGTTGGCAGACCATATGTATTGCTGAAAATCTACAGCTCTTACACAGACTGAGTTTATACTTATTCACACATTCCTAATAAAAGCTAGGGTTCCCAGCTGTCTACCAATTATATCTGCATTCTCATCAATGCTTGTGGTGCTTGCCACTGTCTGAAAAAAATATTTTGCTAAACTTCACCGGCTGACTTTCATGTAGCTGATCTGCATATACAGTGAAAAATTATTTTCTTGCTGCATTTATTTATTACAGGGTATGAAATGCAGGTGATATTCTTAACTCAGATTGTGCACAGGAAAGAGCTTTTGGGCTTATGAGAAAGAGAATCCAATTAGAATAACAATAAAAATGCAAATGCAAATACATATAACTTTTTAGTCACTAAAAAGAATAAGAGGATCAGGTAAACTTTTTGCCAAGCCTAATGCAGAGATCTCAATACGCAGCACAAGAACATCAGATGGGGACAGCTACATGGAATTATTTAGTGTAGGTTTAGGTGGACAACTACTAGCTTTGATCTAGACCTTATTCTAAAATATGATCAACAACATCTGGACAAAGTAATAACAGGTTAGCTTGCTGTATGCAGATTCAAATATATTTATAGAATATATAGTGTAGAAGCTGTGAGTTAAAACATAGCTGTAAAACAACAAAAATATAATGAACCTTAGCTTCATTTAGAGCTATGTTGTATCTTCTGTTTAATGCTATATTGGAAAAGACCATTTTGGGGGGGGACTCATAGTGTATATAGAGAAAAGTTGGTATCTGCTTAATTTAAAATTGGGAAATTTACTAAGCAAATTGAATGACAATCATTAAGTGTTGTACCTCATGATTCTTGACAAATGTATCTTTTATTTTATGTACACTGAGAGCATATGCACCAAGGACAAATTCCTTGTGTGTCCAATCACACTTGGCCAATAAATAATTCTATTCTATTCTATTCTATTCTATTCTATTCTATTCTATTCTATTCTATTCTATTCTATTCTATTCTATTCTATTCATTAGTGGATTTATCTTAGATATTCATGGGTCATAGATGGAATAGATAGGCATTCTTTGTGGTTTGAAAAATCACTATCTCTATATTATTTGATTCCAAGTTGGGTTTTCTTGTTATCCAACGTATGGTGACCTGTATCATTTTCTTGCTTTTAGGGTCACTTTCTTTCCTGTAATTACAACACTATCAAAGATTGGCCTTTCTTTGAACACAGAGAAAGAAGCATAGTCATCTTATTATTTGGCAGCAAGTGTGAAGTGAGTTTTGTTCTGTCACTTGCTAAAATGTGAAGACAGATCAGCTTTAGAGTTTTTGACACAAGAGATATTCCTCTCCAATTATAAAATCTAGAGGCACAGTATTGGTCAGGAAAATCCTTTACAGAGCACATGAACAAAAACTGGGTGGAAAAGATTATACTTTTATATTTTAAAAAAAAAGAATAAAGGAATTACAATGGAAAAATAAAATAAAAGAAATCTATAAAATGATGAAGGAGAATACAACACTTCTTGGGATTAAATTCTACTCTATTTGTTTACTAGGGTTGAAATGACGATCAAGTAAATATCAGATAATATTTTTAAAGATAGCATGTCACAATTGAGATGCCATCACTGAATTGAGCAATGAAAAGGGCGTAGCCAATTAGCTCAATACAAATGGCATGAACATCACATAAGATGGTCGAGATAGCATTTCTTGCAACTCCATACTGTATTCCTCTAGTGAAAGAAAATCTCCACTTCAAACCTACTTCAAAGTAGAGCACAATAGATTTTGAAATAAGATATTCACAATCAGATCCTCACTGAACCTACACTGTAATTTATCATTTCCCCAGCCACCATAACTGGAGCTTTCAACAGGCTCTGATGTGCTGTATGAAAGGAGAATTTCATTATACACTGTTGTAGAACACATTTCTGGAAATAAATACCATTAAATGGCCATGACCTATTTCTGTATAACTATGCATAGATGTGTACATCAATATTACTAGCACCTTGGAAATTGTAAATGCATGATCCAAATGTTCTGATTTGTTCAGTATTGATACATCTGGGCTTGAATAACCTAAATAATCACTAAATGGTATCTGTGCTGCTGTCTATGGGGACATTTGGATTTTTGCAGTGTAGTTCTAGTTGCTCTGTTCTTGATATGCTATTCTGTAGTTTTATTTGTTTCAGTGAGAAAAGTTGAACTGTATATTCATAGCTTTGAATATTGGAACTTGATGTTCAAAGTAATATGACGTTTTCCATAACTTAAGATTCTTAAACATTTGGATAGGGGTGAACCTGATAGAGACAAATATCAGTGTTGATAGTATACAATACTGCATCCTTTTCATTCTGTATATATCCTTAAATAAACAAACAGCATTTTCCAACTCTTGAGCTAAAGTAAATCAGTCCTTACTGGAGTTTTTCTGAGTTTTTTATTTAAAACTCAGAAAACATTCTTAATATCTCCAGAAATCCTCTTTGTGTGTGTGTGTAGTTAGCTACATAAACAGCAACACTCACAGTTAAAATCCTATAATATAGGGAATCACTTTATGATATTAATAATCATTAGGAGGCATGCATATGTATGACATTCTGAGAAAATGTTTACAGTGCAACATGGAGCATTAAAAATGGCAGAAATAATTGTTACTACAATGTGCATCATTAACTGAATGATTTAACCTTTCTAGATGCTCTTACATTTACAGCTTCATTGATAAATTAATTCTTATCAGATAAAATGATGCAAGATCATTTGGAATTTAGATTTCCAATATGGTGCTTAAGAGGGAAAGCATGTCTACTGTGAAACAGTTGTTAATAACTTGGTCCAGAGAGTTTCCATAAGATATGCTGGGTCTCACTAGTCCTTGTTATATTTTTAATCTTTTTTAAATTAAAAACTGGTCCAGAATTCACAGGCCACAGGCAGTGTTGGGAGCAGCATGCTATGTTTACATGATCACTGCTTTGTGAACTACACTGGTTTACCAACCAGCTTCTGGGTGCAATATTTTTTTTTAAAAAATATTTTATTACAAAATTAAAAAAACAAAGGTAAACATTAATACAAGGTAATATAAAGTAAGAGAGAAAAGAAAAAAAAGAAAGAAAACAAAGTGCTTCTGCGTGCAATTCAAGGTCCTAGTCATCACCTTTAAAGCCCTTCATGGCATAGGGCCTGCATGAGATATTACATGTTTTTAGTTTCTTGATCATCTGATAAAATCAAGCAGGGTAGCTATGATCTGGATCAGGGGCAGGTTCCTAATTTTTTTACTACCACTCTGTGGGCGTGGCTTGTTTTGTGGGTGTGGCTTGCCAGCCATGTGACCAGGTGGGCATGGCTTGCTGGCCATGTGACCGGGTGGGCATGGCTTCTCGGACTGCTGAAAGGAGGGGAACTGAGATAGGTCCTGCCGCCCATTCCCCCTCCCCTCAGCAGCTCGAGAAGCCTCAAACGTGCGAAAATGCCTAGGATCATCACCGTGCGTTCGTGGCTTCTCGGACAGCTGAAGGGAGGGGAATGGAGATAGCTCCTGCCGCCCGTTCTTTCGGTGTCTCACGCGCTCCCTCAGCCATCCTCCCCTGCTTGGACTCACTGTGGGATAGGAAGGCAGCGCATGCGCAGTGCCGGAAGCTTGGCTTCTGGGCATGCACAGAAGAAATTTTTTTATATAATTTTTTTTTTTAAAAAATGGTGGCGCCCAGGCACCGGCAACTGACCGCACCGGTACTGTGACGTCACCAGCGGGCCGCTACCGGTGCTATAGAGTGGACCGCACCGGTAGGAACCCACCACTGATCTGGATCTTATCAATCACTTGCAAGAAAATTCATAACCATTCAGTAAAAAGAAATAGCTATTACTGATATTCTAATTATTCTGCTAATTATACTTCTTTCTTTATTCTGTAGAGATTCTCAGTCATCCAGGTGATGGTTGTCCCCAAAGTGCTTTTTTCAGGAGGCAACTGGACTTTCTTGTTTTTTCTTTTGAAGACTTTTCACTTCTCATCCAAGAAGCTTCTTCAGCTCTGACAGGACAGTGGGGAATGGAAGGATTTATATTCCTCACATACAGCAAATCTGCATCCTTTTAGAGGGTCATTGAAGCACTTGGAGAAGTGAAGTGCCTTCAGAAGAAAAGACAAGAAAGTCCAGTTGCCTTCTGAAAAAGCACCTTTGGGACTTCCTTCTTTAGTTAAGAAAGTAAATGATATTCTTTGGCAGGCTTTGGGAAATGATAAATAACACTTGACCTACACAAAGCAATTTTATAGAACTAGTTTCTCTATTGGTGCTGGCAAAATTAGTTAGCCTCTGGAGCCCGGGGGAGGTGGTTTTCACCCTCCCAGAGTCTCAAGGAAAGCCTCCGGAGGCTGGGAAGGGTGAAAAACGGGCCTCTCAGAAGTTGCGGAAGAGAGCCTCCGAAGCTCGGGGAGGGCAAAAACAGCCCCCCTGCCATGGTGCAGGAGGTTGACTAGGCCATGCCTACCATGGCCACGCCCACCCAGCAACCGGGCAGAGAACCCGTTGCTAAAATGTTTGAAGCCCACCCCTGAGGTGTTACATGGACAAACCTAGTGGCCTCCATCCCTTCTGTTTTGACAACAGAAGTAACAATGTGCTTTTCTGTATTTTGCACTGAAATTAATAACATGAGCTTATTCATCTAAATTATGCATAAAATAAGCTAGTTGATGAAAAAAAATTCATCAGACAGTTGTATATATACACACACAAAGGTTGCTTTCATTTTGTGATGACTACAGTATATGCAGCATAAAAGAATTTCAGAGTTCAAAAACTCATATTGCAAAATGGACCAGGTTATAATATTCTTGTGTGGATATTTAATGATATGTGCAATTTAAGAATGTAGGAAATTAGTTTGAATACCCAAATCAAGCAGAAGATAAATAAAAAGAATCTTATTTATTGAAGTATCTGTCTTCAAATTTTAGCTAGGTTTAAAAAAAACAGTTAAAGCAGAACTCTTCATGTCTCCAGGTTGCTAGAAAATGAAAGTGTACTCTCATTTTCTAAAGACGGTGAGTGGCAGGTTGTATTCCAGAAAATAAGAGATTGTGCCATTAATCTATCATGAACAAAATGTTACATCTCTTCACTGTCTTCCCTTTGCCATTGTGATAGAAGACTGCTCCAGCAATACATCTCCTCTGGCTATATAGAAGAAAAGATAGCAACATTTGAACAAAATGCAAAGGTGCAAATTTAATAGCAGTTAAGCGTGATTAAACATTTTTATTTTTCTCCCCACTTAACCATGAGCTTTAGTCAGTATTGTTTAATGTCAGCGCTGTTAATGAAGTTGTCAGGCTTGTAATTTTCACCGAATGCTAGTTTTGCCAAGAAGCTGGTCCTACAATTACCTCCTGCTCTATATGATTAAATTCATCAAAGCACACCAAGACTCCAGATTGTGCCAGACCTTTGAAGGATTTCCCCATGGTTTTGTAGACATTGCTACTCAGAAAAGTTAACATTGCTCCACCGGCTACAAAAGGAAGGGAGGAGAGATAAAAGAAGAAAATAGCTTCTAAATATGTTTCCCCAGATTCAAAATGCACAAGAACTCTGTAGTGTAATTGCTTGTGTAATTAAAAACATTTACTAATAGCCCTTAATAATTTTTATGATTCCAATCAGACATTAAAAATGAAATAGTGTATCAAGTATATCTATAATAATTTAACAGTTCTTCAGTGCAGGCCTCTGGACTTCAGGTGACAGTTTGGAGACTATGATTCTATTGTATAATTGGCATGTATGACTTCAATCTCCTAACCTGGTATGTCCTCATATCAGTCCTCAAAAATATTCCATGGAGGCACCTAGATGGTTGCAGCCAGTAGATGTAATGAGACCAACAGTCTCCCTTCCACGGTGTTTATGTCACTCAGCTCTGACAAATCAGTAGGGTAAGCAACCTTCATCTCGAATGCTTGCCAGAGTAGTAAGATTTTGCTTATCTGTCTCAGTGATTTCACTGAAGACCTGGCAGCTGTGCCAAATAAATAATTCACCAAATCAATCAATTTTCTCCTAAAAGTACTTATGTCTGACATAAATTCCCAGTTATTAAAAGCATCCCAACATTCTTACTTAGACCCCCAAAACTGCCCATTGTGGTAACAGGGCAAGGAGAAACATTCTGGAAAAGAGAAAAATGGGACCAGCCTGTTATATTGTGCTCGCATTGCCCTTTTTCCAATCGGAAAATTATTTAAACCCAGAGTTATGGGATCTGATCATATGATTAAGACAACTGGCTATTCAGTTCACTCCTATACTTAAATTATATTGCTTAATCAGGATAGTGTTTACTTATTGTCCAGGCTATGATGTAATCCATTCATGTGCCAGGCAAAAACCCAATAATGTAAGAAATTATTATATGTTAGGATCTTAAATTATGCCATAACTAAGCAGTAGAAGTAGAAAGAAATGGACAGAGTTACATTATGATGGAGCATAGAGGAATATCTTCATTCAAACTCATCTTGCCTCAGGGCTAAAAAAATGGTCAGCACTAAAGTGGTTGTTTCTCTTGGTAGAACAAAAACTCCAGTTCCTTTGAGTTGCCTTCAGACTGACTTCATCATCAATGCTATTCAGCAAAAGTGTTCTCTTCTATTGAACACAAGCAGTTATAGATCTTTTCTCTTTTTGCCTCTTTTCTAAAGGCATAAAGACATATAAGTACCTAAAAGGAACGATACAGTGGAAACCTTAGTATTAAGGATTAAGATAAAAACCTTTATAATTGAGCAAATAATATAAGCATTTTGGGCATGTTTATTATTGCTGCAGTCACCTCTAGATGTGAAATTTAAGCAAATGTATGCTTACCAACATCCACATTTTAGAAGGTATAGCTAATATTTACATAACCCCCTTTTTATCTTTAAAGGTTTAAGTTATCTAGAGTATTAATAATCTGTAGACAACACTGTATAAATGCCACTGTAAATATTATAATAATATAATAATATAATATAATATAATATAATATAATATAATATAATATAATATAATATAATATAATATAATATAATATAATATAATATAATATAATATAATATAATATAATATGCGGTCGTAAGTCTGAGGACTTAACAGTTGAGATGCAGAATTACGCATCTGCAATAGATACACTATTTCAGATCTTATAAAACAGTTCAAATTGTTATATTATTTTTGGAGTGTAAATACCTATAGCTTAGTTAACTTTGGGTATGCAATAGGCCAGATTATGTTTTTAATATTAGTGTGTGAAAAGCATTTCATATTTGAACAGTTTTGAATTTAAAACATTGTGATTCAAATGCTGAACAGGTGCATTTTAATCATTTTGAAAGTGGCTCAGTAATATATTACAACTGAATAACAATTTGTAATCCTATGGTCTCTAGTGATTGTCCTAGGGGGTTTAGGTTTTATTTTGGAACTCAGCCTTTGAAGCAGACTGAGAGGCTTAATTCAATAATAATTTTTAATGAATTCATAATTCTAGTCTGTAGATGGCTATTTTTATTTCTGCAAACTCCCAAGATCTCCAAGATTGCAGTAATTTAAACATCTAATACCCAATAAATGAAGCCATTCTTTTGCTCTGCCCAAACACCAATTCCTCTGAACATCTGATATTAAGAGATTGGTCTTTAAATTCACTACATGTCTTTCCAGGAAGTTCAAGCTTCCATTTGTTCATCTTTAACAACCAAGCAGTAGACACTCTTACCAGCTAAAGCTGAGGCTCTTTAGTTTTGTCTTAATGTCTTTTAGAATATATTCTTCCTGCCAACTAAGCAAGAGTGACCAGGAATTTTTGATTGATTTGTTGTTGTTGACACAAGGAGTAAATGTTCAGTAGGATAAAAATTGCCTGGTAAGAATGATCCAAATATCACCTGTCTTCTTGGGCAAACGAGCATTTATTTACTCCTTTTTCATAATGTAATCACTGACCTTTAAGGAGATGGGACACATGCCACTATTTAAGAAATCAAATTCAGCTATTTGAAAATTAGGCTAAAGAATATAAAAGAATTCTGAAAAAAAATATTTGTTTAGTCAATTTATTCATATAAATTATTGCAGTGTGTAAAAGAAATCTATATAACCTGCTGAAAAATATATGCAATACATTAAAAGCATAGTTACCTTAAAAGCTTAAATGACTTATTTTATGTCCTATATTAAATATGTGTATATGTATGCATATGTGTGCATAGCTTTTCAGAAAGAAATATGCTTAGAGGCTTAAAACAGATGTCTTGTAGGCAGTAATTCACTTCATACTTAATTGAACACAGTGTTTAGCAACACACTTTCCACCTGTCTGAATATCCTAAGGGTTTCATGTACAAATAATAAATATAAGGTCCATTGTAAGATGTTATTTTCACCTTGAAAAGAGTAGATAAAATAAAACTAGTCTTGCATAACTTCAACAAGCTGTTACCTACTCACATTGGTGTGCGCTTAATGCTAATTACTTTGTATAAAAATATATCATGTCTTTTACATTCAAATCAACAAGCAACTGAAATAACAAAATAATAAATGTAAAATTAAAAGACCAGCTTCCTAAGTTAGGAGTCATATGTAATAGAATATATTCACAACAACCCATCAGAGCTTGTGTCGTGCAGTATATGCTGCTCCTGCCTGCATCTTACACCCTGCCACTATACATTGGACTGTCTCTAAGGGATTTCTTCATAGTCTGCACTTGGGTCTTCTCTAGTGTGATAGACCCTGCTTCTATGGATCTGGTGCATAGTGCCTGTTGTACTGCTATGATCAGTGCCTCAGTGCTGTTTTTTAATCCAGCCTTTTCCAGCCACTGGTAGGATTTCCCGGTATCTGCTACTTTATCTGTTCATGATACATCCCATGCAGAGTCTTGTTGTGCCATGGCACTTTCTCCCTTGTTTGCTGCTACTTCAGACATTATCTCAGCAGCTCATCCTTGAGTGTCATCTTTCTGATGTATTCCTGGATGCTCTGGGTTTCATCCAAGACAGTGGCTTTCACACTAACCAGATCCTGACCACCCTCTTTCTGTCTAGTGTACAGTCTCTGGGTTTTCGACTTGGGATTTTCACATCAGTAGCTTCTATAGCCTTCTTTGGCCGACTCACTATACCAGCAGGGTATCTCATGACTGGCACTATGTTGTTGGCATAGATCTTGTTCTTCCCATTTAGCTGTCTCTTTAGGATCCTTTGGTTATACTTGGATGTTACTGTCTTCCTTGCCTCATTGTGGTTCCCATGTGACTGTGTGACAGAGCTGATAATTAATCTCAAAAAAGAGACGTTTGATCTTTTCCCGGACATCAGACATTAGAAAAGAAACTGCAGTTTAAAAGTCTAAGTAAAAATATTTATTTCGGTACAAAAACAATAAATCTCATTAACTACATGCCTGATATAAAAGTAGGTCTTCCTTCAATGGAAGCCAGGAACAGAAGGAAGGAACGGAGAATGGAATGCACACATGCGTACAAGAACATATCAATCACGTGCTCAGGAATAAACCATTATAATGAATAGGGATGCAGCTCCCTGCATATACATATAACAGGCAATAAATCACTGCGTGACACTGTGGGATATCAAGATACTCATAACTGGTCTCTATGTCTGCCATGTGGCCTGCTGGTAATTCCACTACCCAACCACCATCCTGGCCACACTTCTCTAGTCTAAATGACACCTCAATGTGCTCACTATGTATTCACATGGATCCATGAGTCAATATCTAGTTCACTCTTAACTTAATTTATGTAAAGGAGGTGGCTGATAGTAGTTCCCCTGTTGAATCTGTATCCATATTAAGTCCTTGTGATTATCTGGCTGAGGAGGTTTAAGCCTATGCAGAACATCAGTGGGAACAGAACTTCACCTTATTATGTGCTGTACTGTGTGTGAACTATCTTGAGTTGACTTCCAGTGTTGTCTTCCACAGTTTCATTGAGTTTTTGAGGAAGGTTCTTAATGTCCTATTGACTTGTATCGTGCCAGACACTCACAGATCCATGTATATGACTATTTGCTTTCCTGTAGTCAATCCAAGCTGTGCTCAGATTAATCTGTCTAGACCTTGAATCTTAGGCAACTGCTCTATATATGAGCAACTGGCATTTTGAGCCTCTAGTATTCTTTGCAGTGCCTTTCTGAGTTGGGTTCATACGGTCTTGTAGCTTGGTGGCTATGACGCCTGATAGGTTGTGGGGAGGCAAGTTATTGGGTGGTATAGTATTTCCATGGTCTTCTGCCTCCTATCAGCTGTTGTGCTTTGTAATGGAGAGGGTTATGTGATGTTTTAATCTCAGGGGTTAGCTGCACTTGTTCTTCTGGATTGTCTTGAGTATAAGATGTAAAGAGTAGTTGGTCTGACTCAAGTTGTGAAACCAGCTTCCTCTTTACTATGTTGAAGCTTTGGATATACAGTATAGTTGTTTCTTAGTTGGTGTGGATGCAGGTCTTTTGTCTATCTATAGTTTCTTAATATGTTTCATGTATCCCCTCTCATTAGGTCTGCAGACATAGTAGTAGTCCATCAATTCCAGGTTCTCTTGTCTCATCATGAATTATTTGTTCCAGTATCCCACTTATCATCAGATTGTCCTGTTTCCTTGACATCTGATGCAGACCTTGTTAATCTGGGCAATCTGAGCCAGCATGATTCTTCTAATTTATGTCACTCTCATATTTTGAGTAGGCAGATGTAGTGTTAAGGGGTATTTGCACAAGAATCCCTACTGGTTAGCTAATACCAGCTGAGATTTAAACCCTGGTGTGAGGGTCCACCTATCCCCTTCCAGTCAGGTTTATTGTTTTATATGTCTTGGTAGCGATTTGTATTTAATTTTCTTTTTTTATATCTCCCTGATCAAGGGTCGCTCCCTCTGTTTCACTTCTCTCTCTCTTTAGAGGCTTGCTTTTACTTTTACAATATCTCTAAGCTCTGCAGGATTGTTTAAGATTTGCTTTATGTGAGGAATAGACAGACGTTGACACGTTTCTTGAACAAACTAGAAAACAATTTATTTAAATACAACTTCTCAGTAATTGTCAAGTGAATTTGTTACAGCCACAAGCAGCTATTAAATTCTTTCTTTTTCTTTTCTTCCCCTCAGAGACTCTCTTTGCTTTCCTGACTAAATCTAAGCAAATCCAATTCTTCTTTGTTTCTAGGCCTATAGATAAGAGCATGTTTCACCGTTTATCTCTATCTACAAATTACTCAATATATATCAATCAATAAAGTTCCCTGACCTTGGCACCTGCTTCCCACAGAACTGCCTGAGGCCTATCTTCTTTCCTGTCAACTTCCCTCTTGGACAGTTAAACTCAGACAGAGATTCTCTATAAATCTTCCCTCTTTGGAAGTCACACACAGAGCTCCTCAGCTCTCCACACTAAGCTCTTCACAGCTCTTCTTACTAAACCTTCCCTCCTGGAAGTTACCACATAACACAGAGCTCCACATCTCTCTCAACCAGGCCTTTTAAAGTTCCTGGCCCTGCTATCTATGATCCGATTGGCTGTCTCTTATGATGTCATCTATCCCCCCTCCCTTCTGGAGCACTGGGATAAATACCTCCCCCTTTCTACTTACCATGCATTTAAAAGCTGTTTGGCTCTATACTTACTTGTTTAAACAGTTCCTTTTAACAACATTTTAACTTTATACAACAACTTACTATTTTACATTCAGTACCTGTATGTGGGCACCACACCTGGTCTCCTGGGATTAGAACCCAAGTATCCTGCATCTAACTACTATATTATCCAGTCATTCATACACACACACACACACACACACACACACACACACACACACACGCGTGTGTGTGTGTGTGTGTGTGTGTGTGTGTGTGTGTGTGTGTGTGTGAGAGAGAGAGAGAGAGAGAGAGAGAGAGAGAGAGATAAAGTTCACCATTATCTGAATACTCATCAGGGCTTGAACTAGACATGCATCCTTTAGAGAAGACAATATTTTAAACTAGTTGCAGCTTTCATTCATTGTTCAAAAGAAGTCTCATGTGCTATTTTAACAACAGTGCACTTAGTTATTAAGTCATACATAATTGTGTTTTTAGAATAAAGGTAGTGTTCAACATACGACACAATTGAGCCCAGAATTTTGCAATTGTAAGTTGAGTGACCATGAGGCAGACTCAGTGTTTATTACTGTTTTTATGATGGTTGTTAAGTGAGTCACCATGATTGTTAGGTGGAATCACATAGTCAGCAGTATGAATCCAGTTTATCCAATGGGCATTTTTTGCTGGAAAATGGGGAAAAGGTCACAAAATGTGATCCCATGATCATGGGGCATTGCAAGTGGTCATAAATATGAGATTTACATTTTATCTGAAATGTAATCTGATTACATGATCACAGGAATGGTGTGGCATTTGTTACTTGGAGGATGGGTTGTAATTTCTTCAAGCCTGTTGTAATTTTGAACAGTTGTTAAGGGACTGGTTGTGTAGTCAAGGCTATATGCATACATTATGGTATTTTGTTTTATCCAAGATGTATTTGCTTACTATTCTATTGAAAGCTTATGGGAGGAACCCCTGGCCAGAGTTTTGTGCTGGAAGGAAAGCCATGCCAAGTACACAGAAGGTGCAGCTATGTAAAAGAGCCGAGGTGGCACAGCGGTTAGAGGCAGGTACTGCAGGCCACTTTAGCTGACACTGATCCGCAGGTCAGCAGTTCAAATCTCACCGGCTCAAGGTTGACTCAGCCTTCCATCCTTCCGAGGTAGGTAAAATGAGGACCCAGATTGTTGGGGGCAATATAAATATACATTGCTTACTGGTGTAAACCGCTTAGAGAGTGCTTGCACTGTGAGGCGGTATATAAATCTCACAAAATAAATAAATAAAATAAATAAATAACACTATAGTATTCCCCTCCATTTGGATCCTTTCAATTATTTATGGCCTCCATTTCATTATTACTACTGTATTATTATAATGCGTTCTACATGGAGATGCCCTCGAAGAATATATGGAAGCTTCAGCTGGTGCAGAATGCAGTGGCACAGGCATTTATGTGTGTTTCTAAAAAACTCATGTTATATCTCTACTCTGCAAACTATTAGTTACCAATTTCTTCTTCAGTATAGTGCAGTGATAGCTAACCTTTTTTCCCTCGGGTGCTGAAAACGTGCGAGTGGGTGCTGTCGCATGTGCACGCGTGTCCACACCCATAATACAATGTCCCTCCTGCATGCCCCGCCCCCTGCACATGCGTGCATGCATGCACAAACACACACCCGCACATGCACGCGCGACCCCCCCCCCGTTTTGGCCTCACATCCCAAAACAGCACTGGGAGGGGGGAAAAGCCTCCCATCTCCAAACTGTGCTTGGAGGGGGGAAAAGCCTCCCATCTCCAAACTGTGCTTGGAGGGGGGAAAAGCCTCCCATCCCCAAATGGCGCTAGGGGGGAATCTCCGGAGATCTGGGAAGGCATGGGCGGCAGAAAGTGAGGAGAAAGATATCCCCCACCCCTGCACCCCTGCACATGCGCGCGCATCTCCTGCAAGCAGGGCAGACCTGAAAATCAGCTGGCTGGTGGGAGGCGTGCCTGTTTGCATGGTGGAGCTGAGCTGGGTGACAGCTCGCGTGCCCACAGAGAGGGCACCGCGTGGCACCTGTGGCACGTGTGCCATAAGTTCACCATCACGAGTATAGTGCTTTAAAGGCATGGGACCAGGTTATCTGAGGAACTGCCTCTCCTCAATTACGTCTGCCTATCCCACCAGATCTAGCAAAGGGGACATACTGCAGGTCCTGGTTGGCTGGTTAGGGAGCTTTACTTGTAGGTCATTTCCTGCTATGGCCTGTGCTTTATGGAATATTTTTCCCTGCAAAGAGAGACTGGCCTCATCTCTTTTAAAGACTTGGTTGTGTCCTCAGCTTGGAGACCCACAACCTAAATATTGATGAAATATTTAGATAGCTCCAATATAATTAATATCTGCTCTTTGCCCCCCACCAGCAAATATTATACCTGCATAGATTTGTTTATGTTTTATACAGCTGTCCTACAGGTCATACCCAAAAGTTCCTAGCATGTTATTTGTATGTTGATTGAAAAAAGGAAGATTTTTAAATGTGAGTAATGCATAGAATTGCTTTCAACTACAATGAAACATTATTTTTCACCAGACCTATAAAAAAAATCCCATTTGCTTTAATTTTTTCCCAATGAACCTAATAGAAATGGATTAAACTGTAGAGGTGATGAGAACATAAATTTTATTCCTTTCATTCCATGTAATATTAAGGTTTGTGTTTTTCCCCCCACTGTAATCACCTCTAGACTTCAGCAAAATTGAAAACCTTTAAATAGCCTTTCACAAGCTTTCGCTATAGTAATGAAGTTTTAAGTGCTCACTAGGGATATTTTTTCCCAGTTCAGAAATACATAAGCTGGAGCAGGTATTACAATCAAATGTTTACTTCAATTCCTTTAAAGCCTAATGTTTTTTTCCACGACAGTTTTATTTTTAAAAAGATTGGGTTTCATTTATTAATATACTATCTTTGCCCTAGAATTCTATTTTTCTTTAAGGGGTCTGAGGGGAACCCTTCAGCCAAACCTTGGTATGATACCTTAATAATTGGAAAAAGCAGAGAAAAGAAAACACACAAGTTACCACAAGCTACAGCAAAGGAAGATGGGAGTGAAGAATCATGATTTACACTCTACAGGAGGTAAAAAACAAATTAAGGCTATGGGTTCCCTGCGTGCACATAATTATAAGTAGTGAGTCATTGGGCTCAGCACAGTTTTTCATCAGTTCAAAAGACTATGTAGGAGATCTCTCAGAGCTGGGAATAGTAGATATTTGTTTTCTGTTCCTATTGCAGATGTTAAAAAGAATAACTCTAGGATAGAAAATGGCAGGGTGGTTTCACACTTACCACACAACTGCAGTCTAGTCATTCAAAGACAATTTCTGGAACGTAGTGCAGTACATCTCACACCAGGTAAAATAAGCCTCATGCATTTTAAACTCCCTAGGGTAGTTTTAAATTGGTTGGCTGCTTCCTTTTTTCTGGTGTCAGTCAGCCCTGATCATCAATCCATGATGTGAGACAGTGCATTTGTGCTTGTGCACATACACCTGCATACACAGAGACACATGGTGGGTGCTTCTTGGAAGTTATATTTAGTGACGTAAGAATATAAAAGATACATTATGCCAAGTTAGATTGTTGGTCTCTTTAGCTCACTGAATGCACTGATTTCCCACAGTTTCAGAAAAGAGTCTTCCTAACACAGCAACTGAATCGGTGATCTGCTATTCTTGTATCTTATCCAGGATGTTAGGATCCATCTGGCTAACTGCAAATTTTGCAGTGCTGGCTAGGATTCCAGTGTGATGATGATGATGATGAAGGTAAGACATATGTTCAATATCTGGCAGTGGTCCCATGGAATATTTGGCTGCCCTTTAGAGCAGGGGTCTCCAACCTTGGCAACTTTAAGACTTGTGGACTTCAACTCCCAGAATTCCTCAGCCAGCAGGTTGGAGAACCCTGCTTTAGAGTATAGAAATGACCAGGTAATTGACAGAGTCACACCTGAGAGTTCTCACTCAGTGTGCAGTACCTTTTCAGTATACACCTTCAACAGAAGACACTTAAGCAATCAGATAACTAGTAGAATGCAGATAGGGGAAAATTTGCCTTAAATATAAGTTATCACTAATAAGAGCTATGGCAGAAAAGGAAGTGAAAAAGCAGTATTTTTCCACTGCCATTGTTTCATCTCAGTGTTACCTTGTGGAACTTTAAAATCTTGTATGAACTGGCCCACATAGGATTGTGAATTGTTGGTATTTTCCTGAAATATGTTGATTATGCAGTTCAAGAATAAAATCAATCAAATTTGTCATGATCTAGGCTCTGCATTCTTCTGGTTGGATCATCAAAATGAGTCGAGGTGGCGCAGCGGTTAGAGAGCAGTACTGCAGGCTACTTTAGCTGACTGTGATCATTTGAGTTCAGCTGTTCAAATCTCACCGGCTCAGGGTTGACTCAGCCTTCCATCCTTCCGAGGTAGGTAAAATGAGGACCCAGATTGTTGGGGGCAATGTAAAATATATACATTGCTTAATGGTGTAAACCACTTAGAGAGTGCTTGTACTATGAGGCGGTATATAAATCTCATAAATAAATAAATAAATCTCTAGTACAGAAAACTCACCATTTCTTGAGTGCAGGGACAGATGGCAACTTCCTCTTCCCACATTGCTGATGCACCCATGGCCTGTGTATTGCAGCTTTCATTCAAAATTGTTGAGCTGTCTTAAATCCTTCAAACTGGATGGTCTCTAGTGCTTCATTCAATACAAGTGGCTGCCCCAGCTGTGATTGGCTGCAGTGCCTGGCACAACACGTTCTCTCCAAAGGCTGGTTGTTGCAGTAGTTGTTGCTGTAGAGCACTAGCCCTACCTCCATTGTAAGCCCACTGCAATCTGGACTGGTATTTCTGAAGTTGGATTAATTTGGGAGCATCATAGAAGAGAAGCAGCTTACATTGTCTTTAGGCTACAATTTTGGCTGTTCGGTTTATAGCAATGTCTGTCTGGTCAGATTTCATTGGATGAATTTTAGATTTTAAGGCTTGATGAAATGGGTCAAGTCTTTGGTCAGGATTAGGAACAGCATGTTCACTTACCCCTGAAGGTTTACCATTCTAGTAGGAACAGCGTGGTCAATTGTGCCCAGGAAGTCATTAATCCCTTTCTAGTCAAGCCTTGTACCATAGAATAGAATAGAATAGAATAGAATAGAATAGAATAGAATAGAATAGAATAGAATAGAACAGAACAGAACAGAACAGAACAGAACAGAACAGAATAGAATTCTTTATTGGCCAAGTGTGATTGGACACACAAGGAATTTGTCTTTGGTGTGTATGCTCTCAGTGTACATAAAAGAAAAGATACATTTGTCAAGAATGGTTGTCATAGGGTTCAAGTAAGCAATCAGGAAACAATCAATATGAATATAAATCGTAAGGATACAAGCAACAAGTTACAGTCATACAGTCATAAGTAGGAGGAGATGGGTGATAGGAATGATGAGAAAAACTAATAGTAATAGTAATGCAGACATAGTGAATAGTTTGACAGTGGTGAGGGAATTATTTGTTTAGCAGAGTGATGGCGTTCGGGAAAAAACTGTTCTTGTGTCTAGTTGTGCAGTGCTCTACAGTGACGTTTTGAGGGTAGGAGTTGGAGCAATTTATGTCCAGGATGCGAGGGGTCAGTAAATAAAGGAAGATACAGTGAGACTACTCTTGGTGGAAAAAAAACCACTGGATTTCAAAGATCTAAATAAATATAGTCTGATAGTTTGCTCAGGATTGCTTCTGGTTCTATCTTTCACATTACAGACAAAAGTGGCCATTACAGCTTGAAACACATTTTATTAGCTTAGGCTGGTATATCAGCTATAGCCCTGCTTAAATAAAGATAGCCTTCCTATAGTAAATCCACACTTGTGGCTTTTCATTTAATTACTTCAATGCATTACACAGCATATGGGAACATTTCTAAAGGTTCAGAAGCTTCAACTACACAAAATACTGCTTTTGTACTTAAGATGGGTGGCCATATAAAGTTTCTAGACAAATAAATACCAGTTCTTTATAGCTTTAATTGGCTCTTAGGTTTTTCTTATGCCAATTCAAAATGCATGTACAGTATTCCTCTCTAAGGGCCTTCATGCCACAC
Source organism: Diadophis punctatus similis (assembly GCA_023053685.1). NCBI lineage: Eukaryota > Metazoa > Chordata > Lepidosauria > Squamata > Dipsadidae > Diadophis > Diadophis punctatus. The sequence continues at coordinate 34,461,046 of JALIGW010000004.1, forward strand.
CATACAGTATGTGCTTGCCCTTATCCTGAGATCACCATCAAAGTTAGTTCAAGGAACCCTCAAATGCAGGGATGGCGATTTGCTATGTGAGAGTTGGCCTTGCGCTAATAGCTTCTCCAGCTTTGGAATATTTTTCCTATGTAGGTATTCTCAGTATTGCATTTATTTATTTATTTATTTATTTATTTATTTATTTATTTATTTATTTATTTATTTATTTATTTATTCATTCATTCATTCATTCATTCATTCATTCATTCATTCATTATTTATTTATTTATTTATTTATTTATCTGGCACTGAAATGATTTTTTTTAATTTTTATTTATTAAGTATTAAAGCTACTGTACTGTTTTTAACTTCTTTGCTGTTGCTTTTACTTACAGCATTATTGTTTTACTGCTTATTTTATTGGATATAATTTAATGCTTCTATGAATTGCTTTAATTTACTGTTTTAATTATTTGGATTTTACTGTAAAAAAACTGCTCTGAGATATTTTTTTAATGAGAAGTGTTATATAAATTATTAAATAATAACTATTTTAAACATTCTAACAAACTACCTAACTAGCGAAATGAAAAAGGGGAGATAAAAATAGCACACAAAAACAGTCAAACAACAAAGAACTGAATTGTGTTATGCTGTGTGCGGTAAATCATTCAGCTTAGTTTCTAAACAAGTTATTTTACACTGATATTGTTATATAATATCCATCAGTTGGTCTGTAATGTCAGCAAAATGCCCAGCCATAAACAGAAAACAAGTATCTGAAATCCACTACTTTAGTTCTGGTATCACATCACCTCTCTAACAATGATCTGTTTCGCTGTCCCTCATGATACATTCCAATTCCTTATACCTAATTCAAAAATATATATTTTCAAAATGTATTGAAGTTTGTAACAATGTATTAACAAAGTTGTGCTTATAAATGCAAAATGAGAATAATCATAGATATGCTATGAGTAAGTGTCCCCTCATCCATTTTACACTTCCAACATAACTGTTCTCTGGGTATCCAATAAACATGAAAAATAAACTTTAAAGGAATGCAACTGTCTTCTATTCCCAGCTCCTTATCAGCTGAATGCAGAGACTTAGCACAAAGCTTGTTGGAATGTCTCTGTGGATGCAAGAGCATATGAAGAGACGACAAGAGATTTGGCTCTTTTCCTCACAGGCCTACCCTCAGCCTTTAGTTGTTTATCAAACTCAGAGATACACGTATGCACCTATTCAGCAGCTACACCACTGCCAGCCAGTTCACCTGCTCTTTTTTCTGAATCACAGTGGTGTTCTGACTGGATTTGAAATGACTCAGACTTTCAAAAAGTAGCAGTTCCAACCATTTTTCATTATTTCAAACTTCAGGCTATAACATTCGACACAACAAACCTAGGCCTCTCTGTTGCAGTGTTTCTCAACCTTGGCAATTTTAAGATGTGTGGATTTCAGCTCCCAGAATTCTCCCGCTAACCTGCTAACTGCTAATGCTTTCTTCAGGCTAAGGGCAGGAAGAAGTTTAATCACATAATGCTCTTTTGGCCATCAAGCCTAGGCTGTTCTTTCCAATTTTGTTTTCAATGCCTTTTTCATCCTCTAAAAGATTAATTTTAATCTGGCCTCAGGCATTGAATTGCATCCCCACAATTCATAGTTTGGGTTAATTTTTCCCTTGGAGCTTCCATACTAGCTGTCTTCATTTTCCTTCAGGAAAAGACAGGCATGATGGTGGGCCCATACTTTATTTTTATACATTTAAAAGGATAAAAAAGTGAATTCAGCTAAGCATTTTCTGAACAGTTAAGCACTTCCAGTCTCCTGACTTCAAACCTCACTGATACCTTGGTACTCACTGTTAGTTTGTTCTGGAAGGCGCAATGAGTACCAAAAATGATGAATACCCAAAAAAAATTTCCCATAAGGCATAATGCAGTGAGTCACCAGGCAGCTAACAGTGACAAGTTCTAGCTCGTGCATTGAGTACCAAACAAAAGATAAGTACCGGGACAAGATTTTCACATCAAAATGCAATGAGTACCAAATTCAACAGCAATTGAGTACCAAGGTACCACTGTAATTGTTTTTCATTCTTTTGTGAAGTTTCCCTCCCCCAACTGAGATCTTGATGCTGAAGTACAAAACAAACGTTTTTCTCCTACTCTTATAGCTTTATTATCTTTTTCAGTTATAGGCTTCATTGAAGTGTGTCCATAGTTTATAGGCACCCCTTGTGTTGCTTAACTACAAGAACTACTCCTTACAAGAACTACTTAAGAAAACAGGCTTACTAAGCATAGTGACAAACTTTCTATCTCTCTTGGTCAGATGTAACCCTTGGATTAATGATTAAGCAAAATAAGTACCTGTTTAGAGGACCAAAGGAATGGGGGCAACACAGAGCTTTTTCCCCTGGCTATCATGCCATTAGCTTTTTCACTGTCACATTCAATTTTCATTTTCAGCTCTTAATGTCTTGTCAGTTAAGCAATGGGATGACAGAGGGGTAATAATGTTGGTCTTTCCTTAGGGCATCAGCAATCCAGCTCTGGTCAGATGAGTTAGCAGCTGGCCTGGATTTAGCTGATTGCTTTTGTCAGGTAAATCTTTGATATTTCGTAATCCCTCTTATCTTTGGCACAATCCCCATGTCGTCTCTATTGTTCAGTTAGATCCTATGGCACTTATTTTCTTACATAAATTTCTTCTGGGTCTCAGGCTCAAACAGTTTCTGGAACTCAGGAACAAATCAACCTTCCACAGTATAAGAATTGTCCAATTCATTTTAGGACAACTATTTTTTTCCAGATTAGGATAAACATCCAGTAGAACCATCTAAATCCATTATAGCTGTTATAGTTGCATGCCATCTCCTCCATGACTAATCTGTTTTTTCCCAGAATTTTCTCTGTACTTAACCTATTTTGCCAGGTATTTTAAGACTTCTTCCCTTTCCTCAACTCAGGATCTTTTGTCCCTACCTTCTTCTAGGAGTACTATGCTCAGTATGAAAATATAAATGATTTTCAATGCTAGCTCTTTATCACCCGACTGTAGCACAATGAATTAGAATAGAGCTTGTTCAGATGTCTACAAAAAGAGCCCAGGAAGATGATGCAGTAGAGGTTAAGTTCATCACATATAAATAGCATTCTTAATATTCTTTAAACTCCTGATTTAATAATATGGGGTATTTTAATTTCTACTCTAGTATTCTTATATCTAACTTAAATTGTTTATTTAAAAACATAACTGTAGAATAACCTAAAATATGTACCAATACTTTAGATTTCCTTTCCATGTCATCCCAGATTAGCTACTGTCTCATAGTGGTGTCAGTTTAGAGTTTAGTTACCATTTTAAGGCAGCAATGGAAGGTGTGATTTGGCGAAAGATGAAGGTTTTAGAGAAACTTATTCAATACTTATTGAATAAGTATTAAAGGCCCTCTTTTTCCTTTCCTTATATTTCAAGCCTAAATTAAAACCAGGCATTCTTTGCTAAACCAATGTTACAGAATAACAGAATTGAAAGGGATCTTGAAGGTCTTCTAGCCCAACCCCTGCTCAGCCAGGAAACCCAATGCCATTTTAGATAAATAGTTGTCCCATCTCTTCTTAAAAACTTGCAGTATTGGAGCATTCACAACTTATGAAGACAAGTTGTTCCACTGATTACCGTATTTTTCGGAGTATAAGACGCACCGGAGTATAAGACGCATCTTAGTTTGGGGGAGGAAAATAGGGGAAAACAATCTGCCTACCAGGTTTTCATCTGGCTAGCATCCTTAGTCTGGTCAGCTTCAGCACATTATTGGTTAGGACTTTAAAAAACCTTCTTCTGAGAGAGTAACAATGAAAGAGCATGCAAGCCAGTAAGAGCTGTGAAGATAGTTAGCACCTGGTTAGGGCTAGAAAAAAACTTATTCGGAGCAGCTTCAGCACATTATTTTATCCCCTGGTTAGGACTTAAAAAACCTTCTTCTGAGAGAATAACAATGAAAGAGCCTGCAAGCCGGTAAGAGCTGGGAAGATCGTTAGCACCTGGTTAGGGCTAGGAAAAAAAAACGTATTTGGAGCAAGTAGAGCAATGAAAAAAAAACCTGCAAAGACTTAGGGCTGGAAAAACATTCTTCGGAGAGAGTAACAATGAAAAAGCCTGCAAGGTAAGAGCTGGGAAGATCGTTAGCACCTAGTTAGGGCTGGAAAAAAAGCTTTGAAAAAGCTACATTCAGAGTATAAGACGCACCCAAATTTTCAGCCACTTTTAGGGAGGAAAAAGGTGCGTCTTATACTCCAAAAATACGGTAATTGTTCTATCAGGAAATGTCTCCTTAGTTCTAGGTTGCTTCTCTCCTAGATTAGTTTCTATTCATTGCTTCTTGTCCTACCCTCAGGTGCTTTGGAGAATAGTTTGACTCCCTCTTCTTTGTGGCAACCCCTGAGATATTGGAACACTGCTATCATGTCTTCCCTAGTCCTTCTTTTCATTAAACTAGACTATCCAATCCCATCAACTCTTCTTTATATGTTTTAGCCTCCAGTCCTCTAATCATCTTTGTTGCTCTTCTCTGCACTCTTTCTAGAGTCTCAACATCTTTTTTACATTGTGGCAACCAAAACATTGATTGTGTATTTGGCTCTGTCATCAGAAAAAAGCAGCAAACTGTCTTACTTTGAAATTTTGACAACTTTTCCCATTAGACCCCATTTCTGTGACAAGGCAACATAACAGATGCTACTCAGAGGTTTTCCATTAAACCTCCATTTTCTGTAAACACGCCTTCTGAATATTTTTCTCCTGAAGCAACTTTGTTTGTTATTTCAGAACATATATGCTATCATCTTTGCCATTACTAACATAAATCAATTGATAGCAAATAACCTAGTGGAATATCTATTAACTTGTCACCAGGAGTAAAATGTATTCAAAACTTAAAACTTGCTTTATTTCATAAAATGCTACCCACTGCAGCAGTAAATAGTATATATTCGTTTAATAAAAACACTTTTCAAGACCCATGGTGAGAAATCCAATCTACTTACTCTTTATAAATGAATTAAGATTAAATACCAAAGCTGTGACATGATATTCTGTTTGTATTTGCTTTGTTGCCTTTTATTCTTCAGCAAGGCATGGAGATTAGTTTAGCTTGTGCCTTGTTTCTCCAAGCTACTTACTATCCTTTCAAGCAAAGAGTAAAGAGAACCCAATTCATCATAATTCTAATTATATAATCAATTATATATAAATTATGAACCACCTGAGTTGGGGGAATCATGCTTTGCCACATTTATGTAGGTCTTTTCATATTTGTAGAAATGAAAGTTACCTTTTTTTTAAAAAAAAAAAGGCAAAAATCAGCAATGTCAAAACTGAATATTGGAGAGATTTTTAAAAGGTCCAGTCTCTTTGGAAGAAAACAATGCTGATTCCTTTGGAAAACAACTCCAAATAGAAAACAGAGGTCATATTTTAATGCATTTACAAAGCTGTTCAACTGGAAAGGAGACATGTTGCTCTATTTTTCTACTCTGACTACCCCCTGCTGTTAACTTCTCCTTTGAGATATGTTGATTTGGCCATTTAGCAATTCAATGTGCATCAGAAAGCTGCTGATTTCCCTTATCAGCCTGTGATTCATTTGGCTAGTAAAATCACTATTGAAACCCATTTGCATCATTAACTGTTATTACTAAATCATTCAAAAGCCTGAGAAAATGCAGCTACAGGAAAGGTTGTATGCCCAATGTGAAGAACATTTGATAAGCTCTTGGAAATAGAATTCTGGCAACTCAATCTATTGCTTCTGTCAATGGAACTGAGCACAGGAATTCAAAATATATTTGATATTCGCATGTATTTTTCTTTTAAAAACATAAAATCCCATCTTTCTGTATTTTATTTGTTGGTATATTTGTTTTATCTAGGTTTCCATAACCTTTTAAATACATTTTATAATGTAAGGCCATATCAGATGTGACCTTCATCTAATGACAATTATGAATGCAGCATTGTGCTTCAAGCTTTGCCCTTTTGGAGGTGCATGCTATGTGACAACACATGTACAAAAGGAGTTGCATTGGGGCAGTGCTGCGTTTGCCAAATTGAAGTCTGTGGATGTTGCTGCACCCAACCCTTTTTAAGGCAACAGTCTTTAAAAGAAAAATTTGAACCATTTTTCTCTCTCTCTTTTTGTACATAGAAGCCTAGGAAGAGAGAAAAAAGATAAGTTGATAACATATGGTAAAAACAAAATCCCTTCCTGGAACATTACATCATTACCATATATATGACATTTTGGAGAATATTGGTGTCCTAGCTCTGAAAAACTCTGTCCTAATGCTTAATTAAGGTTTATAAATCTGCATTGGGGTAGAAATGGAGATGGAGGACTAGTAATGACTCTTAGTAAGAAACAGGAGTTTAATTTAATTTAATTAATTAATTTAATTAAAAGTTCTTATAGGCCGCCCAATCCCGTAGGACTCAGGGCGGCGTACAGCAAGGATAAGAACAATACAAATATAATAAAAAACAATTTAAAACATTACAGAAGTTAAAACAAAACCATTCATCCATGGGGGGAATCGATCTTCTTCACCCCGCCTTCCGGAAGAGCCATGTCTTTATGGCTTTGCGGAAGGCCAGTAGGGTGGGGATAGTCCAGATCTCTGGTGGGAGTTAGGAATAGTTGGCTTGAGGAGTACACTGAGAGTTGAAGTCTACATATCTTCAAGGCTAAATTTGCGCAATAGGTTCTGCCTATCTTTACTGGTAACAACAACAACAACAACAACAAACTTTATCTTGAAGCAAAGGGAAAGGAAATAGCAAGGCATGTGAAGAGAAGAGAATCACCTGGAAAGAAACCAAGAAAAGGGAAGACCTGGAAGATAAGATTGTGAAAGGCACAAACAAAGTGAACAATGAAAACAGTCCAGCAGTGGGTTGCTCCCGGTTCGGCCGATTCTGCGAACCGGTAGCGGCGGTGGCATGAGCATGCACAGAAGTTTCGCACACAAGCGAACCGGTAGCAAAGGGTTTTAGAACCCACTACTGAAACAGTCACATGAGTTTGATGAATTGAATTCCAGAAGAAACAGATAACCTGAGCAATGTGGAAGGAAACTGTGTTATGAATGAAGGTAATCTTCTCTGGGATTGGAGGTAAGGAAGGCTCTTGAACAGGAGCTAAGAAAATCTGCAGGGAGCAGAGAATAAGAAATGCTTTGAAGGGAAGGTTTCAAGATGTTTAGATGGACAGCATGGGCTGTCTGGGGCCTGTGACAAGAGGCTAGAGGTAAGAGCAGGTATCAAACTGTGACCCAGAATGCTCTAGAGCAGGGGTGTCAAACTCACGTCATCATGGCAGTATCATGTGATGTATTGGGACTTTTTTCCCTTTCACTAAACTGGGTGTGGGAGTGGCCAGCACGTGACGTATCTGGCCCGCAGGCCACGAGTTTGAGAGTCAACAGGAGCTATGAGGAGTGCTCTTGAAATTCAGATTCAAGGTTGTAATCTATGGAGTCAACGTCCAGCTAATTGGAGAAAAAAATTCAGGCGAATTATCTCCTCTTTGAGGTAAAATAAAATTTTATGTCAAGATTTCCACTCAGATGCCTTCTTTAGGAGCTCTAGTGTGCTTTATAGAATTTGCTTTTGATATTTTTGTCAAAAGTTTACTGTCATTGTACAAACTCTATTCTTAAGCATTTTGTTCCAGCTAAGCTACTTATGCCCACTTTCCCTGGAGCTTTGTATGCAAGGCTGAGCATTTGAAGCATTGTTAGTGATCTTATCAGTGCTAAATGGATATTTCAGCCAAGTGAGACTGTTGGGGCTTTTGATTATCTTAGGGTAAAAAAAAATGCTTTTTTATGTTTATTAATAAGAAAATAAAGAAAAATAAAATAGTTTTTGAACCTTGAGATTAATGCTTTTGCTTTTCTATCTTCAGAAAGAGTTAGTACACAGTTCAAAGCTCCTGTAGCCGCAAGGTGACACTTAAGAGTTTAATTTTTCTTATTATTATCAATTTATAAGCAATTAAGTGTCTATGCTGTCTCACAAACTGGTGTTGTTAAGGAGGAGGGGCCTTCAGTTCCTTTATCTAGGACAATGCTTCTCAACATCAGCAGTTTTAAGACATGTTGGAGACTTCTGGAGTTGAAATCCATACCTTAAAATTGCTGAAATTGAAAAAATACTGATTTAGAAAGATGGATGGTGCCAGTTAGAAAAGCTCTATAACTAAGGTGACCAGATTTTAACATTGATAAAGAGGGACACCATTGACCGGGGTGGGTTCCTGATTAAAAATTATTTATTTATTTATTTTTGGTCATTTTTGTATGCCGCCCCACTCCCGTAGGACTCAGGGCGGCCATACAACTTTCTTTCTTTCTTTCTTTCTTTCTTTCTTTCTTTCTTTCTTTCTTTCTTTCTTTCTTTCTTTCTTTCTTTCTTTCTTTCTTTCTTTCTTTCTTTCTTTCTTCCTTCCTTCCTTCCTTCCTTCCTTCCTTCCTTCCTTCCTTCCTTCCTTCCTTCCTAACTTTTCTTTCTTTCTGTCTTCTTTCTTCTTCCTTCCTTCCTTCCTTCCTTTCTTCCTTTCTTTCTTTCTTTCTTTCATCTTTCTTCTTTCCTAACATTTCTCTCTCTCTCTCTCTTTCTTTCTGTCTGTCTGTCTTCTTTCTTTCTTTCTTTCTCCATAGTGGGCGGAGCTAGCCTCCAAGGAATGGGTTAAATCTGCCCTCTAGCCAATAGGACCGAGTCTTAAAAAAGGTATAAATAGTGCCCTGTCAGATTGGCACTCCCTCTTTTAATCTCGGTCCGTAGCCAAAGGGCATTGTGCTTTTTCCTGTGCTTGGAGGCTAGTTCCACCGTTGCTACACCTAATTTTCCTGATTGCTTCTCCTGTAAGTGATATTTCTGCTTCTTCTGAAAGTCTCCCCAATCTGACAGCTGTCACCCTTGGGTTGAGCGCGGCGTGGGCGGCTGCCCCGCCGCTTCTGGCGGCCCTGACTATTAACAGGACTTCAGGGCTCATTGAGGGAAGGCTCATTACCATCGCGAGCTCCCTCCTCCCTAACTGTCTGGGGGAAAAGCAAGAAGAGACTTTTTGGCGCCGCAGAAGCCTCGCGCTTGGGCGGCCACCGGCTTTTCCCCCCTTTTGGCTCCCACAGCCTCTCGATCGCACCGCGCTGTGATCCGGCCGCCCCAAGCAGAGCCCTTCTCTGCCAGGCCCACCTCTTCCCTCGGTCGCCTCAGCCGTCAAATCGGCAAGCCTCAGACTGACATTCGAGCCTTTCTGTCTTGGCGGGAAGAGCCGTTGCGACCTTGCTTCTGACGTCACGGCGACCATCTTGGAATTCCCGATTCGGCTTTTCTGATTGGTCGAGAGTCGTCGTCATCAGTTACCAGGCAAGGTTACCGATCGCTCTGATTTTTTCTGATTGGTCGAGAGTCGTCGTCATCAGTTACCAGGCAGATTGCCGATCGCTCTGACAGCCCAGAGTGTCAATTAAAGCCGCGGCGAAGCTCCAAAGAGCAGAGGAAGATCGGGAGGCAGATTAATAAAGCTTTTTTCTTACCGATCACGCAGGCATGGCTGAGGGGACCCATAGGCAGGGCAAGGCCAAGTCCAAGTCATCCAGGCCTTGCCCTCCAGAAGGCTCTCAGGACGGTTCGTCCCTCCCACGAGCCACCACTGATCACAGGGACAGATCTCCCCTCCAATCACCCCCCCCCAAAGACTAAGAAGCCTCCCAAAATGGCTTCTAAGGGGGAAGGGCATAAAGGATCATCCAAACCTACATCTGGGGGCACGCATGCGAGTTCCCCCATCCCAGGGACTCCAGCACGTTCCCAGGGGGACGTGGCACTTCCACAGCAGCCACACAGGGTGGGGCAGTCCTGCTCACCTGAAGATGTCTCCCTGGACAGCCCGGGCGTCCATCTGCAGGAGGGGGACGTTTGTGGGGTTCAATGCTCCCAGGGTCGCTCCTCCCACCGTAGGGCCACATCAACGGTCCACAATGACCCACTGGACGACCCTGTGGTCCAACAAAGGATGGATGATGCCATTAAGAGAGGGATTGAGGCCGCTGTCAAGGCCATGGCTCACTCCTCCCAAAGCAAACCTCCCCCCAGACCTGTCTCACCTCCGCCCGTCCTAGAAGCTGCATCCACTGAGGACCTGGAGGATGATGATTACTCCGTCCACAGCTCCCCCATCCCGGCTGGAGACCTGGACAAGGAGGAAGGGGAAACTGACGAGGGTCAAGGGGGCTGTGATCCTCCCCACCCACAACTATCAGAGGACGAGGACCTGGCTCCCGAGCCCTCGACATCTACCTCCCTCTTCCACCCCAGCCTTTTTCGCTCCCTGCTCCATAAGGCCAGGGCTACTGCTAACATTCCGCCATCAGCCGCTGACCCTCAAACTTCTGCAGTTCAGGGTGACCCCATCTTTGGCGAAGCCTCAACCTCCTCCACCGAGGTAATCCCGACGCCTAACCTCTTCGTCGATGCCATAACGAAACAGTGGCACACGCCCGCCTCGGGGCCCGCGCCTAACGCTCAGGACAAGAGATATTTCAACATCTCGTCACACCTGGCGCAGCATCTTCCAGTCCCGGCCGTCGACCCTCCAGTGTTGGCGCTGTATTCAAATGCTCCAGTTCCCGGGGAACCAGATGATCTTCTTCGTCCGGAGGAACGTCGGACAGAATCCATTCTCCAAAAAACCCACCAGGCGGCTGCCTGGGCGGTTAGGGCCTCGACTACAACGTCATTTTTTTGTCGCACTTCTTTGAAGTGGTTACATGGTCTCCAGGACCATATCCCGCAGGCCGACACAAGGGCTCACCAAGATATTCAGAAATTAATTGCCGCTGCCCAATTCACCTCTGACTCCGCGCTCCAGGCCGGTCGTTTTGCGGCCAGGGCAATGGGAACGGCGGTGGTGGCCAGGCGCATGCACTGGCTCCGCAGCTGGCCAGCCGACCTGCGGCATAAATGGAAACTGGCTGCGGCTCCAATTTCGGGTCAGTCCCTGTTTGGCCCGGCTCTAGACCGGATCACTACGGAAACCAAAGATAAGAGGAAAATCCTTCCCTCTTACACAAAGAAGTCCCAAAATAAGGCCCCTCCCTACCGGCGAGGTTCCAGGCCATCAGAGACCCCATACAATAGGTACCAGGGCTCCTATTCTTCTGGGCAAGGGCAGTACGGGGCACCCCAGGGGCAATACGGGCCTTCCCAGGGTTCTTATGCCCCACGGCAGCGCTCGGCTGCTGACAGGCCATACCGGGGCGGGCAATCGAAACGGCCCTTTAGAGGAGCCGGTGGTCGCCCTTACCGCCGGTATAAGTAGACACAACTCGATCCCTCCCATTGGGGGTCGACTGGCATCCTTTGCCAGTTGGTGGGAGGAAATCACCAATGACGCATGGGTTTTGCAAACCCTGTCGACAGGACTGTACCTGGAATTTATTTCCACCCCTCCGAGGTTTTTCTTACGCTGCCCCTTGTCTTCAAACATTTCCAAACGGGTCCTCGTAGATCAGGCCATCCAGCACCTACTGGATATTAGAGCCATCCAGCGGGTGCCTGAGGACCAGCAGGGGCAAGGATTTTATTCCATCTTGTTTGTGGTTCCGAAATCCTCGGGTGGGTGGAGAGCAATTCTTGATCTGAAGCGCCTGAACAGATATGTGAGGTACAGAAAATTCAAAATGCACACCCTGCAATCAATTTTGGCAGGAATTAGGCGTGGCGATTTTCTCGCCTCAATTGACCTCACGGAGGCCTACCTCCACATTCCTATTCATCCTTCTCACCGCCAGTTCCTCAGATTTTGCTATGCAGGGGTGCATTATGAATACCAGGCGCTACCCTTCGGCCTGTCTTCAGCGCCAAGGGTATTCACCAAGGTTTTGGCCGCCTTGACCGCCCACCTTAGGGCTCTTCCCGTGCGTGTTCAGTGTTACCTGGACGACATTCTCATCCAGTCCTCCTCCCTGTCTCAGGCTCAACAGGATGTCCAGGTAACCCTCAACACACTTGAACACCACGGGTTTCTCGTTAATTTGGGAAAGAGCCAACTATCCCCCGCTACCAGGGTTACCCACCTGGGGGCCATCATTGACTCTCTGGAGTGCAGGGTCTACCTGTCTCAGGAACGGAGAGACAGCATATTAGAATTAGTCCAGCTTGCTCTGGCTCAAACAAGGGTTCCCTTGAACCAGCTGTCTTCCCTCCTGGGAAAAATGATTTCTGCGATACACATCGTTCCGTGGGCTCATCTGCACTCCAGAGACCTTCAATGGTTTCTTCTCCCTTTCCAGAGGGCGAATCGCAGCCACTCCCCCGCGAGGGTCAGGATGCCAGTGTCGGCGAGGAAATCTCTCCGGTGGTGGACTTCGCCCGCCCTGAGCGAGGGCTCCGACTTCATGGAGCCACAGAGGCTCACGTTGACGACCGACGCCAGCACCACGGGCTGGGGGGCCCACACCGAATCCCTCGTCGCCCAGGGCACCTGGTCCAGGGCGGAGCGATCCCTTCCAATCAATTTGCTAGAGCTCAGGGCGGTCAGATTCGCCCTTGCGCATTTTCAACCTCACCTGGTGGGCCGTCACATTTTAGTCCTAACAGACAACGTGACTACGAAAGCCCACATAAATCGACAGGGGGGGACCTTCTCCAGGGCCCTCATGACCGAAGCGATGACCCTGGGGCTCTGGGCAGAGCGGCATCTACGGTCCATCACTGCGGAGCACATCTCCGGGGTGAGCAACACCACGGCGGACTGGCTCAGCCGGAATGCCATCAACCCGGCAGAGTGGTCCCTGCACCCGGACATTTTCCGTCAAATAGTGGACCGCTTTGGACTGCCGGCCGTGGACCTGTTCGCCACACCGGAAAACGCCAAACTTCCCAGGTTCGTGACCAGGTTCCGAACTCCGGGCGCGGAGGACACGGACACTCTTCGTTGTCAATGGCCACAGGAATTGCTGTATGCCTTCCCCCCCCCTCCCGCTGATTCCACAGGTCATCCGGAGGGTCCTGATGCTGAAAGCGGAAGTCATCCTTCTGGCCCCACACTGGCCCCGGCGGACTTGGTTCGCGGACCTTATATCCCTGTCCGCATCACCTCCCTGGCGGATCCCGCCGACAGAGTGGTTGCTTGCCCAGGGGTCAGTGCAGCATCCAGAGCTGCACTGGCTACAACTGACCGCCTGGCGCTTGAGCGGCTCACTCTGCGACACCGCCTAGTTCCGGACGACCTCTCTGAAATCATGTTGGCCTCCAGACGGCCGTCGACGGTGCGGATTTATTCGGTTACCTGGCGCACATTTTGTGCCTGGTGCGCACAGGTGGGTTATTCCCCTCTCGATCTCTCGATCATTAACATCATTCAGTTTCTGCGGCAGGGGCTCGCCAAGGGCCTGTCTCCCAACACCTTGCGCAGACAAGTGGCAGCGCTTTCGACGGTTTTGTCCTGCCCACACCTGGACTCGCTCGCTGCTCACCCGCTCCTGAAGCAGTTCCTTAAGGGGGCCACGAACCTGTGCCCACCAGTGGTGCACCGCTTCCCCACGTGGGACCTTTCCAAGGTTCTCTCGGCATTAACTGTTGCCCCCTTTGAACCATTGGACTCTGTTCCCTTGTCACACCTTTCCTTCAAGGTAGCGTTCCTCGTCGCAATCACCTCGGCGCGCAGGATATCTGAACTGGCAGCCTTGTCCGTGTGCGCGGACCTGTGTACCTTCCACAGTGACCGGGTCGTTCTCCGATTGGACCCGGCCTTCGTGCCCAAGGTGAACACTCCGTTTCACAGGGCGCAGGAGGTCATCCTGCCTGCCTTTTTTCAAAACCCGTCCACGGACTCTGAACGCGCTTGGCACATGCTGGACGTTAAGCGCGCTCTTAACATTTACCTCTGTAGGACGTCTCATCTGCGGTGAACGGAGACTTTATTTGTGACCTTTCGCCCCTCTGCTCAGGGTCGCAAGGCTTCGTCAGCGACAATTGGCCGATGGATCCGGGCAGCCATCTCCTTGGCCTACAAACACATGTCGTTACCACAGCCCTCAGGTCTCACGGCACACTCCACCCGCAGCGCAGCGACCTCTGCAGCGTGGAATGCTAGGGTCCCTATCCTCGAGGTCTGTAGGGCGGCCACCTGGTCCTCCCTTACTCCCTTCATCCGCCATTACAAACTAGATGCTTATGCTTCGGAGGAGGCGGATTTTGGCAAGCGGGTGCTGGAGACAGGGGTGACATTGAGCTCTCTTCCCAGCCAGGACGATTGATCCCGCCCTAGGGACGCCAGCTTTGGTATGTCCCATTCCTTGGAGGCTAGCTCCGCCCACTATGGAGAAGGGACGTTGGTACTCACCTGTGAGACGTCCTTTCTCGTAGGGCGGAGCTAGCCTCCAAGTCCCTCCCATTGGGTCTGGCTGGGCACGCTACAATTATCTAGTGGATATAGTTATTCAACTCTTCTATGCATTGCTTCACCTGTACATAGTTGATTATTTCTGACCTGTGTCACATGTACATAATTCCTATTCTCTGCAATGAGTCTGTACATAGTTAATAAATTGTCTGTTTGTTTTGGAAAAAGCACTTCGAGTCTGACTTGTTCCCTCGATTAAAAGAGGGAGTGCCAACCTGACAGGGCACTATTTATACCTTTTTTAAGACTCGGTCCTATTGGCTAGAGGGCAGATTTAACCCATTCCTTGGAGGCTAGCTCCGCCCTACGAGAAAGGACGTCTCACAGGTGAGTACCAACGTCCCTTCTCTCTCTCTCTCTCTCTCTCTCTCTCTGTCTGTCTCTCTGTGCGTATATGTGTGTGTTTACTAATCCCCTTTCTGTTCCTCCTGGCTCTAGTCTGTCTCACTTGAATGTTACACCTCTTTCATAGTGTGTAAGCAACATAAATTTTGGGCTCAATTCTGGTTGTAAGTTAAGGGCTACCTATATTTTTCTCCTAGATGCCTGCTATCCTTCTTCAAGTTTGTATCATCTGTAAATGTATTTTTCACCTCTTATCTAATCTATTTATAATGAAATTGAACAGTGTTAATCCTAAAAGGGAGCCTTTCAGTATACCACTGAACACATCACATAAGGCCACTAAGATATATTTTGGGAGAAATTTATTCAATTGGTTCTCTTTCATTTTATGGAAAATGCAGTAGATGTTCCACCTGATCAAGATCGGAACAGGAAGAAATCAAAGTAAGATGGAGTAGCTGTTAATTCAGAAGTTACTGACTCCAGGACTATAGTATCTCAGTCTACACAATATTTGACCCTTGATAGGGGTTGTGTTTCCTCAGATACAGCAGGCTGCCAATCTGAAGTCCTGGACTCACATCTGTTAGAGGAGTAGGCAAAGACCTATGTTAGGTGTTCTTTATTCAGCTTTGGCTGGTATATCAGTTATGACCTTACCTGAAATAGAAACCACTGAAGACAGTCACCCACATCCTTGCCATATTATTAGGTCTGGGAACTACTAATCCAGAGTATCTTTTTAAGGTTTATTGTTAATATGCTGGCCTTTACCAAAATGATTACAGCATCCAACCAGTGATCAGACACAACTAAACTACAAGATAGTGAGGAACAGAACTGGGCTGAGTGGGGTAAGGTAGAGCACAGTGACACAAGGTGACACAAAAATAAACTGTTGTTTAAATAAAGAGTGAAACCTAAATAGAATGAAATAAGAATAAAATTCTTTACAAAACTTTTATTTTAGAAAAATCTATGTTTACACTGTCTTCTACACCTTTTGATATTCGTAACACTGCATCTTATTACAAACATTGTGGGCATGCCTTTTTTTTAGTATCCCACAACACTTGTATATAAATCACTATAGTCTTAATATAACTATTTTAATTAAAATGAAGAACAGAGATAAAATTTTGAAGTGGAAGCTTTCCATAACTTTTCTTTACACAATGTGGGGAAAACTTCTATGTGGTTGCTAAGGTTCACTATTCAACTTGATCTCACATAATATATCCAAATTAATACATTCCCATAAGAACATTTTCAATTTGCATTGCAAAATATTTTATTTCTTAAATACCTTCTAAACAGTAAAATATGCATAATGAAAAAATTAAGACAATATACACAGAGGTGTCAAACTGGTGGCCCGTGGGCTGGATGTGTCACATGCAAGCCATGCCCACCCCAGCTCAGTTAATGGGAAAAACATCATGAAATGTCATGTGATGGCAATGTGAGCCCGCGAGTTTGACACCCATGATATACAATATTGGATGGTTAGAAAACATTAAGTCCCTTTTACCTACAAACAATTATTCTGTGATTGTGCAATATTAGCCAAGTTTGATTGATGCAAACTTTAAAAATATTCAAAATCAGAAATATTAAATATTAATTTCAATCTATTAAGTTTGATTACTTTTCAATTGGCACCTATTTGCACCTATCAAATTAATTTATTAAACAAAATACGTCTAGCCTGTATAAACATTTATATCAATGAGTAATCCTGCTTCTCTTATATGCAAAGCAAAGCAAAACCATACATTGTCCCAGTTTATCTCAGTGAAATCAGAATCATCCCAAATTAACAGTATTACAATAAATGTATTTGATATAAAAACAATGAAAACTGTTTTTATAGACTATGCTGATTTTTTTTTAGAAGAATGAACAAAACCTTTAAATTTTCAACCTAACAGGAGCGTTTCAGAAAAGGCAAAGGACACAAGATCAAAAATATAATGTAACCAATAGAGAAAGCAACATGTGCTGCAAGAAGAATTAAAGAACCAATCCTGGTTCTGTAATTATCAGCTGCAAAAGTTCATATTTTGGACATGTGACAAAACTGTGTGTACTAGAAAAAATAGCTACCCTGCTTGGCAAGATTGAAGGAAGTAGATAGGGAAGACAGAAATGAACTCATCGTCTGAAGTGAGGATGACTTCAATGTGCTATTTCTTTAGCATTTGCAAATGTGTTTACAGTCCTTTTATTTTTACAGAATACTTTTAAAAGGGACACTCTCTTGGTATTTTCCTTTGACCAATTCATTGTTTCAAATAAAAAAGCCTTGAAAATCACACTCATGAAAACTTTGCTTGGGTAACTGACTACAAAAATTTGAAGGTGCGGCAAAGAAAGCCTTCATGCAACACACTTTTTTCTTCCCTCCACCCTGTGCCCCAAGCCAAATCTTAGCGTTGCAGGGCTCTCTGTTGCGTCTTCCAGTCATTTGAGTCAAAAAC
Source organism: Diadophis punctatus similis (assembly GCA_023053685.1). Taxonomy (NCBI): domain Eukaryota; kingdom Metazoa; phylum Chordata; class Lepidosauria; order Squamata; family Dipsadidae; genus Diadophis; species Diadophis punctatus. The sequence continues at coordinate 34,478,341 of JALIGW010000004.1, forward strand.
GAGCTCATTTGAAGGAACGAGAAATATTAACACATAACACACACACACACACACACACACACACACACACACACACACACACACACACACACAGAGGAAATTGTTCTGCTCGGGGTTGTGAGGAGCAGGAAGGAAAGGTGCAACTGCGAGGTTATAGGCAGAGCTAAACTGGCTGAAAGGGCAGAAATGTGTATTCAGTTAATTACCGGAGTTGCAGAGGCTGACGGCAAAATAACAGAAAAAGAGGGAGAGAGAATGAATCCTCTGACTAGCGTTCACGTCCCTGGGCCGTTCAGAAGGAACAAGACAAAACCGAAGGTGCTCCTGCATCTTCTGGAAGGCAGGCTTCCTGCCAGCACCCTAAAAGAGCTGCAGCTTCCTTGAGGAGGAGCAAGGCGAGACGCAGCGGCTGACGACTTCAATCAGAATAGAGCTGGGAGGGACCTTGGACTAAACTCTGCGCTGCAGTTGTGGGTTTTTTTAATTCCCCCCAGTCTCGCACGCCCCCCTTTCAGGCTGATTTTTTGAAAGAATGCCCTAGTCGTGCATTCTTTCAAAAAATCGGGACTTTTTAGAAACGCAGCGGGACGCGGGACAAATCATTAAAAAGCGGGGCTGTCCCGCCAAAATCGGGACGTCTGGTCACCTTATCTATAACACACATAAGCAAGATAAGCCATACTCCTGGGCATTCAAGACTACTACATGCCCCTTGTTAGCCATCTTTAATAATAATCTATGTGATGTTTACCAATTCCTTTATCTTAAATTATACTGCTTTTATACTACTCATGAAATAATTCTGCTGTAGCTTTACATGTTTAAGTTATTATTACTCTCCACTAAATATACAAGACAGCTTCTCAAAATCATTTGACCAGGACAATGTAGAGCTCAAATACTGACCTGAATAATTTGCATCAGATATTGAAGACCAGAGCATGACTTCGTCAAAATATTTTCCCAATTGACTTTTCTACTTGAAAGGAAAACAAGGACCTGAAATAAAAAGTAGTGTTGCACTAAAATACAGCAGGGACTGCATAAGTTTTGATCTTAATATTAAATATCTTAAGTAAACTCCAATTCATAGAGAAATTAAATGCAACCTAAATATCAGACCTTAAATGTAGTTAATTCACTTGATCTAATGAGGCATACTATGCAATGCACATAGAATTTTATTCTATTTGTATAGTTCAAATTAATTCATAATATTTATTTCCTATTTCATATACATAGAAACTCCCAATCATTATTCCTCAGATTGCAAAACTCTCTTGTATTATCAGCTGCTTCAAACAACTCATATGTTTGTTTATCTTCATCATCCTTTTATTTCTTACATCTCCCTACCTTTCAGTGCACTGACCCATTTGATTTAGACTCTTAATTGTTTTGCCATTCAATTTCCCAACTTTCTTTTGCCATGTCTGTCCAGAACTTGCCCCTTATTTCCTTATTTATCCTATTATGTTACCAACAAATAAGAATTCTTAGTGGATTACAATAATTGCTACAATGCTCTCACTTTTTCTTCCTCTGTGTTTTCCTACATTTTTCTTTTCTATTTTTTCTTGAAATATTTTTCTTGTGTTTTTTCCTCACATATCCAATCTGTATGTAGGCTTCCCATCACTTTCTTTTCTTCTGACTCACCTTATAATTCCAGAATTAATCACTATAGTGTACACCTCTCAGATATATATGATCCTTTCTGTATGTAGAGAAGACAAGAAAAAGTGGGAATTTAAGTTCCATCTTTTCTCTTTATCATCTTTCAAAATCGGAGCCAAATATTTGCTGTGTTAAATTACTTCTCAGATTTCGCAGATTACAAAACAATTGGGAAGCATAAACAGAAATAAACAGAAGGTTTCTGTTTAAAATATTATACTTTGAAATACAGGAGGATAAGTCGGCAAATGGAAGAGGTGGCTAAGGGCTTTCACTAGATGTTAGGCAACTCTGTTGTAAGCTGTGAGCATGGTCTTTTCCATTTGCATAATGAAACCCAGGAAATTGTTTTATATTGAAATGGTCTATTAGCCCTTCCAGCACTGACAAGAAATGAGTTTCTAAGGACATAATAAGGATTGAATGTGAAACCTTATGCACACAAAACTTGCTTCCTATCACTCTCCCTTATGTGTGATGTCTTTTGGATTACAAGATTGAAAGTAAGAAGGGTTTTATTGTGAGCCCATTTTGCAAAAGAGCCAGGTAAAAAAAACTCAGATAAATATTTAGGATATTCAATCTTAATACATCCATTAAAATGTTTAATACTAATTAAGGTGAATACTGGTTAATTCTAATGTTTATCATCAATGAACTGGTTATATTTCCTGGAAAGTAGTATTCCCCTGTACTAATCTTCTAATCTTCAGTTGCAAAATTAAAGTGATGCTATTTTCATGACAAACATTCTATGTATTTGGCATTATGTATACAGTATATTATTTTGTTTATGCATTCAATATCAATGCCTAGTCTAGCCAGCTGCATTTGAAAACAATTAGAGATAAACTAATTGTTCAATTTGTTTTCTTAAAATATTATATTTAATTTATGATGAACTTTTAATTTAATCAATAAGGCATGACAGGACATACATTATAATAAATGCAATATTAGGTATTTAGCAAAGCTAAAGCTCTCCAATAAATCAAGAAGTGTCATTTTTTTCTTCCCTAACACTTACATCCTCAAGGGTCTTATTGAAATAATATGTTCTGGCATCCATGATATACTGTCCTTTTCTATTCTTTTGATAGATTCTCATTAGACTTTAATGATTACAAAATGAGCATTAGGAAGGAATAATTTATTATCATACTGTTATTGAAACTTTCTTTATCTTCACTTTTGAACAAACATTTGGCTACAAGTAATATGGACATTTATTCCTATTTATGTCTATTTATTGTACTAACCAATAAACAAAATGCTAAATTTTTACTTTCAATAATCAAGTTTTGAAATTTTTCTTATTACTGAAATAGAAATTGATGGGAACATCGATTAACTGAATTATCTGTTCACCCAAGGCAATGCTGGTGAATTGTGCTGAATATACTGTAGTTACAGCCTATTTGTCAAATATTCTTCATTGACATGGTGAGGGGAAAGCATTGGAGTGGAAAGGGCAGATGTAAAGTGGTTAGGATCATAGGATGTTTGAACTGCTGCTGAATTAGAGATTACATTTATGTTATCCTTTAAAGCGGCATCAAGACAATGTACAATAAGTTTAAAATACAGAAAAGAAAAAAAATCTGTCTGTTGGAACATATCTAGTTTAATATATTACTTTTGTTATACATTTTTATTTATTTCCAAATTGGAAATAAAATATAGAATAAAAAAATATGAAACAAAAACAAAGACAAAAAAGTGTATAAAACGGAATATTAAACATACATATAAAATTCCCTCGGGTTGAATATTTCAAGAATATTTCAAGAATAATAATAATTCTTCAAGAATAATAATTTCAAGAATATTTCAAGAATAATAATTGTTCCTCCCCCTTGCAAAACAGGTCCACAATTTATGAACTTCTACATCTATATTTGCAAAATTGCTATATAACATTAAAAGATGTTACAAATATAGAAATCTATTACCAGTCACCCAATTTGACCTACCATCTATCTCCTATAAGATAACAGGTAATCCCAACAACAAAGATAAACTTTAAAGCCCTCTGTTAACAATCTGTTATTGTATTTAACTCACAGAAAGTCCACAAAGCGACTTTTAATCTCTCATAAACCCACCCATTGTCTCTAATTCACCCGGGATCATATAGCATCAATTGATTTTTAATAATAAAAACAACCCCCTCTCAGTTTATCATCTTTTCTTTAAAATTATAAGTGGAATCTTTTCAAACAACTGCTTCTCATTCCTCAAAAATGTAGGTCTCCATTGAGAATATCTCCATAGCACTTGTTCAGTAAATTTTCCTACAAATTGGGGTACAATGTCTACCAGTCAGGCTTGAGCTTTACCCATGTTGGACTCTCCTAAGCAGCGCACTGGAGAAGGTCCAGTTTGTTAACGCCCCCTTCAGCCTCCTCTAGCAAGTCTCCAGTTTTCAAGCAAAACTTGTTCTCATTCAAATCTGTTAACAGCAAATCAGTTTCCAGTCCATCCACTTGAATGGCTGCTTTAAATACTGTATCATGATGTCTTCTTTAGGAGGATTTGAAATTTTTGTGAATTCATCATACCTTTTATCCAATTTTTCATTTAAAATGTAAGTTGCCAAATGTTTTTTTCAAAAGATTTCAGGAAGGTTTTAACGTTAAAAACATCTGAGTTCCATCTCTCTCTTATGTATCATTTTTGGGACATTGCAGAGAATATATAATTTATAATATTCAAACTCCTTAATTTATTGTTGCTTTGTTTTTAATATAGTCCAAATTTCATATGTAGCCAAGCTTTTGCAGCAGAGCGGAAACAGTTCTTTTCAAAGAGAATAAATGTTCCATAACAGAGTAACAACAGAAGAAGCTGAGGTAATAATTTTCACAGCTGAGAGAAAAGAATTAAAAAAGGGGAGGGATTCTTGTCTTTTTTTAAATGAGAAAGCAAGAAAAATAAAACAAAGCAATGGAGTTCTTTTGGAGGAACAAGTAAAATATAAAATCATTAGAGTAAAAATCTGGTATGAATCAGATCAAGTCCTTTTTCACTGGGGGGTGGGGAAAAAGTCCTCACACCACCAATTTCTTTGTAGCGAAAAAGAAAGTACTTTAAAACTATGGAATAAAAATGATGAAAATTTACATTTGAAATCAAGCAAAATGGTATTAAGCAAGCAGCATTGGTCCTGGCTATTAACTGACTTCAAAAAATGATATTAAAAACAGAGACACACCTAACAATACAAGCAGCAACTGGAGAGCTGACCATTCCAGCCACTCTTACTGAGAATCACAATCCTCTGGATTCTCTTCCCAGGCAAGTACTTGGTCATCCAAGGATCATGATGGATCATTCCCACTTACTCCCATTCAAATCTGGGGAGCGCTACCAAAAAATTGGCTTTGGCAACAGTCAGCTGTTTGTCAGCAGGAAGAAAAAAGGCACCCACTGCTCAGTAAGACATTTTCTGGGGATCTCTCCAGCTTTATATATTACTATTGCATTGAAAAACTCAGATTGCCTTGCCTTGATTTTAGTTTTTGTTAAGTCCTCTGAGTTACAACAATGCCTGAAGACTTGCCGGCTGCGGAACACTCCTGATTGGCCAAGGCTCAAGCAGCCAGCTGGCGGGAGAATACAGCCCTGCCATTGGTCCGCCCGTCTGACAGCACATGTTGCTGTTGCCGTTCAGAGTTGCCTTGTTCTGGCTGTTAGCAATAAAGGTTGTTTTCTCTTACAACCTGCCTCGCCTCAGTTCCTGCCCGCCTAGTTCTCCCTACAGAACACTGCCAACGAGGGTGGGATCAGGGCTGAGGTAACGGCCAGCTGAAGTCACTAATAGCTGAAGCACGCTGAGCTGAGCGCTGCCTCCTGTCACTAGGCAGGTGACAAGAAGTCGCATCAAGGCTACCTCCAAAGCATTACATCCTTATAAGGATGGCTACTCTACCCACGTTCATGCCTTTTGAGTTGGCCACTGAGACCTGGGACAACTACCTTGCACAGTTCGAGTGTGTCCTGCAGGCAAATGATTTCACAGTGTCTAGCACTCAGAAATGAGGCTATTTCCTCAGCTCATCTGGCTGTGAGATGTTCGCAATGGCTGGAGCCCTGTCTGCCCCTCAGCCTGTCTACACCGTGCTCTGGGAGACCCTCTTGGAGAAATTGAAGAACCACTATTCTCCGGTTCCCTCACGCATCACTAGATGGCACGCGTTTCGACAGAGGACGCAGAGGGAAGGGGAGTCCATTAATGAATACATGGCCTCCCTTCGGACAGCCGCCCTAAATTGCGATTTTCGTGATTTAGACAACCTTCTGTTGGCCCAACTTGTCTGTGGGTTGAGAGATCTGAGGCTTCAGCGACGCTTGCTGGCCCACACTGAGCTGAATCTCCAGACAGCGTTGGATGAAGCCAGGGCATCCAAAATGTCAAATAAATCAGCTGCGGAGATTCAGCTTTTCCAGCCATCTACTGCCCTGGCCAGCAGAAACCTAGCCATCCACCACGAAGAAGCCGATTATGATGACCCCTCCGATGAGGAGGAGGAAGTGAGTCGCCTTAAAACGACTCAGAAAAAATGGACTTCAGCCATAAAATCTCCTCAGGCCAGTTGTCTAGGCAGTGGCAGGAACCATAACAGGTCTGACTGCAGGTTCAAAACTGCCATCTGCCGCCGCTGTGGCAAGAAGGGACACCTGTTGCAAGTCTGCCGAGCTGCCCTGCCATCATCTGACTCACCATCTGAGCCCACTTACTTTAAAAAAATTAACAAAAGACTGCAAAAACACCAAGAAGACAGCTTCGCTATCTCCCGGGTCCACCGACCTCCATGTATGGCCCTCAATCATGCCACAGTGGCCTCTCCTACCAGCAAATTTTACCTCACAGTAAAGTTTGAAGGGATTCCCTGTAAGATGGAAGTGGATACCAGCTCTTCTAAATCCCTGATCTCGTGGACCACGTGCCAACAGCTGGTGCCTAACTTCTCCAAGCACCACCTCAAGCTGTGCCCAGTGACCCTCAAGGACTATCAGGGAAACTCCATTCCAATAGTGGGTTGCGGCACCTTCAATGTCACCCGCGGAAGCTTCTCCAGCCTCCTCCCTCTGATAATTGTGAATGGCAACCTGCCCAGTCTCCTGGGCCTGGACTGGTTCGCTGCGCTTGGCCTCAACATGTCTGGCATCCACGCCTCAACGTGTCTGGTATCCATACTTTCGGCATGCTGTCCAGTGAATTTGCAGACGTCATTGACAATGGCCTGGGTAAATATAAGGGGAACCCCATTTCTTTTAATTTGGACCCCCAGGTAGCGCCTATCTGCTTGAAACCTAGAAGGGTGCCATTTACGCTCCACCCCAAAGCGGAGCTAGATAAATGTATTGCCCAAGGGGTCCTAGAAGCTATAGACCACTCCAATAGGAAAACCCCTATAGTTATCCCAATTAAGCAGGATGCGCACCCTCCTGGCCCTGCAACAGCCAACCAGGGAATCGTGAGAGGAGGAGGAAGTCACCCAAAGGAAAGTTTGCGCCGGCGGTGGCGATCGTTCCTCAGCACACAGAGAGAGAAGGGGAGAGAGAGGGAGAAAGAGAGAGATGGGAGAAAGAGAGAAATGAAGGAGGGAGAGAGAGAGAGAAATGGGTGGGGAGGAAGGGGGAGAGAGACAGAGAGACAGAGAGAGAGAGATATGGGGAGAGGGAAAGAGAGAAAGAGAGATGAGAGGGAGAAAGAGAGATGGAGAGAGAGAAAGAGAGAGGGAAAAGAGAAAGAGAGATTCCTTTTTCTCATAGAAAAGAAAACAGAGCCACAAAACCTGGGTAGGCGTAGCTAGGGGGTCATGTGACTCAGTGGGAGTGACGTCAAGTTGACCATGCCTACCCAGGTTTTGTGGCTCCGGGTGTTTTATTTTCTCTGGGAAACGGGTCCAAATGGCTCTTTGAGTTTTTAAGGTTGTCGACCCCTGCCCTAAGCATATAATAACAATAGAAGAAGACAATGATATTCATTCTTCTTCACTATTTGGTTTCTATGGTATGGGTCAGTAGATGTCATATTAAGAAGATAAACATTTTGTATCAAATGTTATCATATAATGTTTATAGCATTGGCTTTAGCTTTCATGCTAAAGCAGCATTCATTGGTTAATTCCAGGTCGGCCACTAAATTCACTGAATGACCTTTTACAACTCTTCTTTTATATTTTATGTTTCCTTTTTTGGAATAAGATGCCTCCCTAGAAAAACCACCTTAACATTTTCTTAAAAGATGAGATATACCTTCTGAATTACATAAGATTTTCTCTTTGACTTATTTTAACAGAATTACTGTGAGGATCAAGTAAGGCAATGCTATGTTTATTAAACTACTAAGTCTTTGGAGTGGTACAGTAAAAAAAACACCCTAATAATAATAATATTAAAACAATGAAATATCAGATCATCAAGCATGATCAGATAACATCAGTAATTACAAGTGAAAAATTCATTTAAAGCTTTCATCAAGCACTAAATAGAATGATACTGTCGAACAGTCTTTTCATCTCTTAGAGACAGCTACCATTGCAGGATAAAAAGACTTTTCCATATTAATATTATCACCAGGCAGATTAATGTTTCATATTAAATAGAAGAAAGGCGAGCTATACCAAGATGCTCTCAAGATATCATCAAGATGTCTATCATCTTTGTGGCAATAATCCTTGTTAGGACATACACACTAGAACTCAACATCCCTTCTGGGTCTACTGAAAATCGCTGGTTGAAAGAATTAAAGTTTATATGAAGAAAGTGTTTTAGCTTGTATACTTTACATGAAATAAATGTTAAAAGCAATCCTCAGAAACAGTAAAATGTACTGTTACCACTGCAATAGCCTAGGATCAGACAAAGAATTATCTATCCTTAGGCTCTCTGTGTCCTCCCAACCAACCTATTCAACTCTTCATACCCTTCCCTATTCTAAGTACAGGACATGGCTAACATCATTTTGTCTCTAAAATAAGGGAGGGGGAGGGGGGAGGAGAGAAAGAGAGAGAGAGAGAGAGAGGGAGAGAGAGAGAGAGAGAGAGAGAATCTCATGAAGAAGTATCAAATAACTAAATGAGTTAGCTATTCAGGATGGTATATTTTCAGAACATCTTTCGTATTAACTATATTTTTGAACCAAAATTCCTTTTGATGAATTGCATCCTAAGCTTTATGTCTATTATGTTGCTATTGCTTTTTGCCCATAACTGTGAGGAACATGGTACTCATTATCATCATGAAGAATGCTGCCTATCTTTTTTCCACTACCACATTGGAGAGATAACTAATAGACACAATTTATTCGATAATATTGTCCAATGTATCAATTTCTGGGATTTCTAGCTGTTTTTGCCCATCCAAAGATTAGAAAACCCATGGAGAATTTAGGTCTACTTGATATATTTCTGAGAGAGACAAGTAAATGAAAAAGCTGTAAAAATGTTAAAAATACAATTTTAGGCTATTTAAATATTTCATGAAAGTAAGATATTTCTACAAGAATATTTTAGATTATCTTTCCATTTGCATTTGTCTTATATTAATAGGCACTGAGAATGGGTAAAACAAAAAATACAAGTGACTGTGGCATTTATGTAAAAGGAAAACAAAAAGGTAGGAAAATCATTGCATTCTAAGGAATATAAATCATGATTACACAATCCTTTTATACATCTACTTCAGAAGTGTAACAGTCAGATTGTGTGATAATTTTAGGCCTGGAGAATAAACAAAATTCTGTTCTAAATGCTAACTCACCCAGAGAAACCTTACGAACACAAACACAAAATGTTTTATCAAATAGAATCTTTAAATGCCAAATTTATTCATACTTTATAATTTTAAGCTATAGAAAAGGGATAAATTGAATGTATATTAATCCTTTGAAATCCATAGAGCTTTCTCAGTGAAATATGTCACTCCCTTTGTTTCCTCATTATGTAGATAGATATGCTTTTTCTTAAGTCATCAGAGGAGGTCATCACACAATTGCCCTTGTGGAATACTCATTAATCTAATAATTAATTTGAAATGGATCTTCAAAACATTATTCTTTTCCCATCATTCTCTATAGATTAATTTAAATGCCTTATGTGTATAATGATTAACTTGATGGTTAATTAATTGTAAAAATCTGAATTAAAGCTTACTTAGAAGATGAATTATTACCTGACAGAGATAAATGTTTCATTCCCTTTTGCTTACTTGAACAGCTTAACAATTTTGCAAAAGTGCAAAATCTGTGCACAAGATAGTGGGTCAGATTTTTTTGGAAGGAAAATAGAGGAATTGCTATTTTTATTTTTAATGTGATTGATTGATTGATTGATATAATTCACAATTCTAATGCCACCAGCTTCTTGATGACTCTGCAGAAAAACACACATTTAAAACAAAAAAAAAATAGTACAACACCCAACAATAAAAAAAAGATGGTTAACCCACTGAAACTTTCCACACAAACATGTGGAATGAAACTTTTTACCTAAAAAGGCACGAAACTTTCCACATGAAGTATACATCTCATCCTAGAGAAAGAACTTGATCCTCAAGACTAATTTAAAGGTGTTCTGAGCCATTTGAATATCTGGAGGGTTAGTGGTCTTCAAGGGCAGCGTTGTGCACATGTCCTGTAGAAGTTCTCATGCAAGATAACCATAACCATAGCTTGTGAAAAGGCCCTCATGGTCCAGGAACAGGTGCAATTGGTACACGAAATGAAGGCCTCTGGCTGCAACCATCACTTGTTCTTTGAACAGGACCTGAGAGTCCAGAAAGATCCCAAATTGTGTACTATCTTGGCAAATATAATCTAATTCAAAACTAGAGATTGAGATGTCCCTGCATCTGGAAAATCTATAGGTCTATGACTCAGCACGATTAGGGTTTGCATTCCTTTAATATCATCAATGACTATCCAAAATAAAACAGATAAAATGATATTACAAAAACATGTTAAGTATTTTAATGTAATATAATCTCAAATGATGATTTAGCCTTATTTTTTATTATTTATTAGCTGAGAATGTTTAAAAATTCAATAAAAGTAAAAAGATCTAGCATACAGTAAATATATTATAACAGGTAAAAAAGAAATTATTTTTCAGACCTCAAACCAATAGGATCATACTTGGCTGCTAACAACTATACACAAGGATAAAAGAAACAATATAATCTACAAAATCAACTATAACCATCGCAACCAATTCTACGTGAGACAAACATAACATCAATTAAAAATCAGGATCCACAAACATCAGCTGGCAGTCAAAGGCCACGATCCCAAATCCTTAATCTCTACCCACATTGACACCAAACAGCACCAGTTCGATTGGAGCAACACAAAAATTATCAGCCACCCTACCACCTGCCATACTTGTGAGTTCATCAAAGCCTGGCATTCCACGAGCAATTCTATCAACAGACACATCGATCTACAACCAACCTACAAACCCCTCAGAATCCAAATCAACCACACAGCCAACCAGAGACAGAACCGACCCTCAATCAATCCACACAACACCTTCCCACCAGCAGTTCATCTCCCAATGACCCCAGCGGTGGGTTGCTCCCAGTTCGGCCTGGTTCGGCGAACCGGTAGCGGTGGCAGGAAGCTCCGCCCACCCACTCCGCGCGGGCACAAGCGAACCGGTAACGACAGGATTTACAACCCACTACTGAATGACCCTGACCCTGACTCACACCTGAAGCTCTTATAAACAGAACACTGACACTGACATCCCCTAAACTCCGCTGAAGATGTTACCTAGCCTGATAACAAAACATTTGGAAACTAACCCACATGCTCAGAGAACAAACCTTCACCCTCAACTATACACTTATTTTAATTGCAACAGGTAAATATGTCGCTGTTTGGTCCACATTGGATTTGTTTGTTTATTTGTTTGATCAGACAATTGATATAAGGCATAGAATTGTTTAGATCTCCCTGGAAATGGAATAAACAAAGGAGCCGGAAAAGAGTCCTGATGTTTCTACAATTACATTCAAATAGGATGTGCTCCACTCTTTCAGCTTGTCCGAATTCACATGAATTCTTAATTCCAATGGTATTTTGTTATAACATACTTCAAGGGCCATTGATAGTATGCAATTAAAGTGGCCCGCTGTAAAAGTGTTTCTATATATGGCTATTCTAAGAGTCTTGAGTGGCTATATAGTCACCTCTTAACTTCATACCTCACTTTAATGGTGAATAGGGAAAATTTGCTTCATATGAATATATATCAATATCTAATAGCCTTTCATTAATTTGGCATTACAACTCTGCATAATCACATCTTTTCTCTTGGTTTATGCATAGTCTGATGATTTGAGCATTCTAATTCAACTTTTTAAAGATTGTGTTTGTGTGTGTGTGTGTGTGCATACACAATGCAGTTTTACTCTTTTTTTTCTTTTTTAAATAGAGGAAAATGAAATATTGCCATAAATGAAATTAAATAATAAATAATAAATTTAACTAATCCATATGGTTCTGGAACCATACTCCATTTCTCACTCAGATTCATGGTAATAGCTATCAGGGGAACTGGTGAGTATTGTCCTCCATTTCTAGTCTCAAACCTTGGAGAGGGAGACATGGTATTTATACTTTTGTTCATGTTTTAAGCGAAGCAACTGAGAAAACTGCATCTCTTCCTCGTAATATTATCTCTTTCTTGTGGAGCTGAGTTGGATAGTCTTGAAGGTAGTGTTGTCAACATCCATAATGTAGCCATAGACAGTTAGTTCAGGATTTCATGGCTAAGGAGGATTTAAGAGCCTTTTTCCATGGTGCCATCTCGGCTTTTGAATAACCTTTACAAAGACATTTGCCAGGTGCTCCATTTACAGCTTTTTCTGTCTCAACTAGAGATCTTTCTTTTTCCTTAGTCTTTTAACCTTAAATCATCCCTGCTGTTTTTTAAAAGTCTTTGCTCTCTATTTTTTTTACCATTTTTTTAAAATTTTATTTGCCAACTTTAAAAGTTGAAATATTTGCTTTAAATGTATTTTCATTTTTGTTTCATTGTGTGTGTAAGAGAGAGAAAGAGCTGACTATATATATTTTCATTATAGGGTATTATAAAAAAGGTACAATTTAAAACATATAATTGAATTTTGTGGAATTTTTAAAATGTAAGTATTTATGCATAGGGTCGTTCAGCATACTTCTACTAGGGGCCACAGCTGTTCTTTTTTTCCCCCTTTCAGAGTAATGGTGGGGTTACATTTTGCAATAGCTGACATTTAAGCAATTAAGTTCAGGATATTTTAAAGTTGCAATTTCTCTGTAGAATGTCCTGGGATATAACCTTTTATGAATCAGTGTTTGCATCCTGTTGCACTTTTAACCATTATGCTGGAAAATGTTAATTGGATTACAAGCCATTTGTCCAAATTGCAGTGGGGAGGGGGAGGAATCAGAATTTTGAAATCTATAATCCTCAGTATAGGATTTGTTTTATCTCACAGATATTAGTCACTGCCCAGCAATATCTTGATCATACTTTTAAACTCCATGTTATGTTTACCCTAAACATCCGCTTGACATCCTTTCTCAAATAACTTTCATAATGTTGTTATTCTTAAAACAGCTATGATTGAGCCGATGAAAAATATGTGTCTTCCTTATGATGTCATAAATTGCAGCAATATTTAGAAAGCAATAAAGTGGATATAATCATATAGTATTAAACATAATGACTCAGTTTCTTTGTAACTGCTACAGTGGTTGTTATCAAATGTATCATTTGATAAATACCTGCATAATTTCCATTATAGGGCATTATATGCACAAATCATTTTTAGATCTTAATGTAACTTAAATATCAGGATTGAGCCATAGTAAATAAAACAGCATCATGCACTAAAATAAAACCTGTCATGTCATTGATGGGCATGGAATTCATGAATATACTTGCATCCATTTTAAGATATTTTCTCAGTCCCAGTATGCAAAAATGCACACATTAGGGTGGACGGGAAATGAAATGCATATCATTGTGAAAAGATAGCTACAAATTGTTATACATTTAGACAACAGGCATCCAAAAAGGCATAATATTAAGGAAAGCTGCCTATGTACTTGTTTTTTTGTTTGCATTTTTTTAAATCAATGATTGAGCGAGTATAGTGAAAAATTGTATACTTTTGACTGAATCAGTGGTGGGTTCCTACCAGTGCGGTCCACTCTATAACAGCGGTAGCGGCCCGCTGGTGACATCACAGTACCGGTGTGGTCGGTTGCCGGTGCCTGGGCAATGCCATTTTTTTGGAAAAAAAATAATTTTTTAAAAAATTTTCTTCTGCGCATGCCCAGAAGCCAAGCTTCCAGCACTACTCATGCGCTGCCTTCCTACCCCACAGTGAGTCCAAGCAGGGGAGGATGGCTGAGGGAGCGCGTGAGACGCTGAAAGAACGGACGGCAGGAGCTATCTCCATTCCTCTCCCTTCAGCAGTCTGAGAAGCCACGAACGCACGGTGATGATCCTAGGCATTTTCGCACGTTTGAGGCTTCTCCAGCTGCTGAGGGGAGGGGGAATGGGTGGCAGGACCTATCTCAGTTCCCCTCCCTTCAGCAGTCTGAGCCACGCCCACCCGGTCACATGGCTGGCAAGCCACACTCACAAAATAAGCCACGCCCACAGAGTGGTAGTAAAAAAATTAGGAACCCACCCCTGGACTGAATGTGATATAGACCCATCTATGTACGTCCATTTTGCCATTGTATATGAACATTGATCTGGAAGAAAGTTTAAGGCAGGCAAGATAAGTGTACAATCAACTCTTCAAAATTCATGGATTCATAGATGCCTGTGGTTAAGTTGTTTTATCACACTTTATTCTTTAAAAATTATTTGTTCCCCCATTTTTCAGGCTCAAGGAATCAAGAACAACACAATGCAGTACTCAGATTAGTTTCTTTATTGCTGTTCACCTATAGACAGGAATCACATCAGACTAAAACATACTCTGCATAACTATCAGAAAAATCCTATGAAGTTTTAGGGAGGATCCCTTCTGGGTCTCTTTCTGTATATTAAGGACTCAGTGCTGATTTAATTCTTAGCGCCTTGGGAAAACGCCCCTCTCTTTTGCAATTCAGCACTAGATTTCACTCCACCAGCTCTGTTTATGCCTTTCAACACCAGTTCTTGCTAGCTATCTCTACTTATATGGCCAACTTTAAAACCAACCATTCCTTCATTATATATTGCAAAACCTTTGTATCTTTGTGCATACAATAATCTTACAGATTATCAGATAAAAAAACAAAGTTCCATAACATTTTCCCCCCAACTGTCAGTTTTTTAATTATTTTTTTATCCGCTTCACTAGGAAATCAGTACAGTGTAGTTATTCATGGATATGCTTGTTATTACTGGAACAATTATCCTGCTGGCTACTATTATGTCATCTGTTTTATTACTTTTGGTTTTGCTGTATCAAATTTCTGTATATGAAATAAAATATTACATTGTTCATTTGATAAAGGTGTGTCTTGCCAAACAAGTGGTGAACAAGAAGAGAAATATGGGTCAACTAAACATTTATTACTGAAATAACATGCAATCCCAGATAATCTAGTATACTTTAAATTTTCAAAAGTACAAACAATGTACCTGAGATTAAGTTTCACAAAAAATTCCAAGTAAATATACTTAGAGCTACAGTGTAAAGTCTACATGCTAAAATCTTTCTGGCTTCTATATTCAACAACAGAATATGTGTGTGAGTGAAGTGAGGCACATTATTATTAGTAGTATACAGTTGTAAAATGTATATCCAGCATATCAGAATTAATTTGAGATTTTATACCCAGCTGCTGTGGCTAGAGGTGGAGCTCTTGCCTCATAATCAGGAGGTTATGAGTTTGATCCTAGGTAGAGGTAAGGGTCTCCTGCTTGGGCAGGGGGTTGGACTAGATGACCTGCAAGGTCCCTTCCAACTCTGTTAATCTGATGAGCCAAAGATTCCAATGCTAAGACAAATAACAATGGGGACAAACAACCTCACTGTTTCCTGCCTCTGCATATAGGAAATGATAAGATTCAGATGAATTGATTGAAAGCTAAATGAAAGATGGTTGATAGCGAAAATTTAGTGATCAAATAACATTGTCTCTTTAATTAAAATTGTTATAGTGCAGTTAATACACAGGGCCATCACACTCAAAATTTTTATATGCATCCAAGATAATAAAGGCCAATGAATGTTCAGTTTTTTCCATTGGGTACGAAGACATTAAAAAGAATTTTAATAGAGCCTACATTTCATAACTAAGATGGCTAATCTTTTTGTATCCACATTTAACAGATAATTAATCATTGCTTAAATAGAGAAAAGCATCTTCACCAACTTTCAAAATCATTTATCTTGGTCTCATTAACCAAGCTGGGAGAATATTATTTTAAATAACTTCATTATGCATTTCCAATAATATAGGTACACTTTTTCTAAGTCTTTCTATAGCTTCAGAGTTACTTAACTAATAGTATTGTGAATGGAATTTGTGACTTATATTATTTAACGTGAGAACTTGTCTATGTATCACAGAGCACCAGGAGTCTTATATCAATTTAAAACTTGAAATTCTTCATGCTTTTATGACATAGAGCACTGTTTCTCAACCTCAACCTCAACTTTAAGATGCATGTATTCTAACTCTGAGAATTTCCCAGCCAGTATGCTGACTGGGGAATTATGGGAGTCAGAGTACACACATGTTAAAGTTAAGAAACATAGTCATAGAGCATGTTCTACTGGTGCATACTTAGTTTGACCACTATGGGAAAATTTATATTCAGACAGTTATCAATAAACATGAAAGTCCTTTGCTTTGCTTATAGTTTTGTTTACAGAGCAGTAAATCTTTTATTGTCCCTTCATGATTACTTTAATAAACAACTTTAGCACTATTTGCCTGATATATTTATATGGAACGAAGTTTGGTACGTAACTTAAATAACTGAAGTCTTCCACTATATCTGTCATTTGACAATAGTAAGTTTAAAGATTAGTTAGAACTAGACTTCAGACATGCATCAGTAACTATATTAGTATGGTAGAAATTATTTTTCTCTAAATGTGTGGGGCTTTTTGCATTGTACAATTCGGCAACCTGTTAGGAAGCAAGCAGCTATTTACCATATTTTTTGGAGTATAAGATGCACCTTTTTACCCCCCAAAAGAGGGTAAAAACTTGGGTGCGTCTTATACACCGAATGTAGCCCCACCCACCCACCCACCCCCACCCTTTGGCCTCTGTCTTCCAGCAATTTACCTGTTTGGAGCAAACAGGGAAGAGCCTGTTAAGACAAGCAAGTCCTTAGCAGCTTCCCGATCCCCAGCTGATTTGCCACGTGCTAAAATGAAACTGAAACTGAAAATGCAAAGAGGCAAATATCTGGGAGATACACGCAGATTTTTATTTTCTGCTGAACTGGATGCAAGGGGGTAAGTGAATAACTATAAATGTCTGTAGAATGTTCAAATTATTAGACTTATTTTTTAAAGACTGCTTTATTATTGTTCCAGAGCCAGGGGTCTCCAACCTTGGCAATTTTAAGACTTGTGGACTTCAACTCCCAGAATTCCACAGCCAGCTTTGTTAGTTTTGCTGGCTGTGGAATTCTGGGAGTTGAAGTCCACAAGTCTTAAAGTTACCAAGGTTGGAGACCCCTGTAAATCTAGACAACTTAACAAAATGAAGAAGTTTTTTAAAATAAATGCTTGCTCTGAAGAGGCCCAGTGCTATTGTATCTTCTTTTAAATAATAGAGAATAATGTATACTTCCAGAAATTTTAATTAATTTTAACAGCTCTGTACAAGTATAGTATGAAATGTAACAGTGTCCTGTTTAGTATTAGAGTTAAATCCTGACTTACCTTGGAGTAGATCTATTTAAATAATTGGAAGGAGTACATTTAAGAAAACTTTCTGGCATAATGTACATTTCTCCAATTCTTTGCTATTTCTATGGGTCAGGCACACATGCACAGAAATACACAGCAAACAGTGTATATCATCTGGGCTGTTTGCTGTTTGGCAAATTGCTTGGAGGCAGAGGCCTTTTTTCCTTGTTTTCCTCCCCCAAAACTAAGGTGCGTCTTATACTCCGGTGCGTCTTATACTCTGAAAAATACGGTAGATAGGATACCAGTATATGTAACTAGCCTCAATTTCTGCTGCTTAAGTTCATCAAGCTTTTTAATAAACAAGTCAGAAGATTGTTGGATAGCTCTTTATGAGTTCTTTATAAATGCCGCTTTAATTTATTAAGTTTCATAATCTCGGTTCAAACAATTATCTAACAAATAACAGAGAAAGGTCATTTCTCATCATTCTTAAGAATACTTGTGAAGCTAAATGTTAGGTAACTGTCAACATACTTTCTTGTCTTGTGTGTACTTTGAAAAACAGCTCTACATATAGCTATGGCATCTTCGGCTTTTCTTTTGACAGCTGTCAGAAACCACCCATTTTAGCCAAGAGGACAGTTTCTGTGATGATGTTGCACAGACTTTTGTAGAGCCCAAGACTGAATACCTGCAGAATTCCAACTGGAGAGTAGCAAAATAATGAGCTAAAAAATACAAACCTGAAACTGAGCTGTCTAAGGCTTATACAAAACTTGGGACCCAGATGACAAAACAATGTTTCTGAAGGTATAATTATCATAGTTTCAAATTTAAAGAAAATGAGAAAGCTATTGACACATTCTTTTAGTTGTTGTTCTAATTAGCTTTTTAAAGCATGATAAGAACAAACAAACACAAGTAACAGTTGACTCTAGAGTCGATATTTTAACGGGATGAGGATTTGACTGATTTTATGACTTCTCTACTCTTGATTGCATGCAATTATTTTCATGAAAGAAATTTGCTTTGGTTGAGCTACTATATGTCCCAGACATAAATCCTTGCCTTAGTTCAGCTTTTCCTAACTGGTCATAAAATGTTGCAGCTGACAAAACACAAGTAGAAGTAAGTTGCTTTTGGCTCTCACTTCCACTACAGCATCTCAGAGATAACATCACAAATGCATCTCCTCTGTCCCTTCCTACTTTGTGCATGCTGCTTGCTTAGTAAAATGAAGCACTAGGCCCGTGATAGCGAACCTATGGCACACGTGCCACAGGTGGCACAAGGAACCGTATTTGAAGGCACGCGAGGCATTGCCCAATTCAGCTCCAGCACGCATGTGCGCACTGGCCAGCTGATTTTCGGCCTTCCGGAAGGCGAAGGGAGGCCATTTTCGCCCTCCCTAGGCTTCAGAAAAGCCTCCGGAGCCTGTGGATGGAAGTTCCGGTAGGTCTGTTGGGTCCATTTTTCGCCATCCACAGGCTCCGGAGGCTTTCCTGAAGCCTGGGGAGAGCGAAAAATGGCTCAACAGGCCTGCCAGAAGTCCAGAGGCTTTAGTGAGGCCTGCATGCATGCGCGGGGGTGTTAGCCCGGGGGGTTGTGCATGCATGTGTGTGGGGGAGGACATTGCATTATGGGTAAGGGCACGCGCAGGCATGCACTCTTTTGGCACCCGGGCCTTTTGGCACCTGAGCAAAAAAAGGTTCGCCATCACTGCACCAGGCTGCAAAATATTTAAAAATAGGTCTCTGAAACTACTAAGAACTTAAGACTGTACAAATTCTGCTAGCTGTAGAAGTAACTAATTACTTTTGCTGCAGCTACTGACCATTTAAAGCAGAGGTCTTCAAACTTGGCAGTTTGAAGGCCTCTGTCTTCAAACTGCCAAGTCTTAAAGTTGCCAAGTTTGGGGACCCCTGATTTAAAGGTTTATTCAGTCTTCTAAAGGCCTACTAGCTGCAGGCCTGGATTCCTGGAAAATGGAACTGAAACAGGATATTACTCTAATTGAAACTCTTGACCAAGTTCTATCAAGGATTGTGCTGGATACTGGTTACAAATAGCTAATGTGAAAAGACCATACTTATCCGATTGTGCATAAGGGTTCAGGGTCCGACTCATGAGGGTGGTCACACGCTTGACCTAGTGTTTCTTTCGGGGCAGTGGAGAGATGATCTGAAGATAAGGGATATAGTTATCACCCCACTGTCATGGTCAGATCATTTCCTACTGAGGCTGGATTTCACAACCTCATTCCTCCCCCGCAGGGAGGTGGGACCGACTAGGTGGTTCCGCCCCAGGCACCTAATGGAGCCGGATGGATTCCAGAGGGAACTTGGGGAAATACCTGAAACCCTGGTACACAATTTGGCTGACTCCCTGGTGGCTGCTTGGAACACCGCAGCATCAGGGACTCTAGACCGAATTGCGCCTAAGCGACCTCTCCGTGGCAGTGGATCCCGGAAAGCTCCCTGGTTTACCGAGGAGCTCCGGGAGATGAAACGCCAAAAGAGACGTCTGGAGCGCCGCTGGAGGACCAAGAGGGCCGAATCTGACCGAACACTATTAAGAATTTACATCAGATCTTATTTAGTGGCGATGGGGCGGCAAGACGATCCTATCTTTCCGCTCTTATTGCGTCCGCAGATTCTCGTCCAGCCGCCTTGTTTAGGGTGACTCGCTCCCTCCTTGGAAAAGGGGGGAGTGAGGAATACTTACAAGGCAGAGCTGAGGAATTTGCTGAGTTTCTGTCGGATAAAGTCGCTCAGATTCGGTCAAACTTGGACTCTGGCAGGGCAGAGTCCATAGAGTTGACGGGGGCAAGTCCTAGTCCATCATTATGGGAAGACTTTGGGCCTGTTTCTCCCGAGGATGTGGACAGGGCTATGGGAGCTATGGGTACCTCCACCTGTTTATTGGACCCATGCCCCTCCTGGCTGGTCTCGGCCAGCAGGTCGGTGGCACGCGGCTGGATCCAGGCGGTGATCACCGCTTCTTTGAGGGAGGGATCCGTACCGCAGTCGTTAAAAGCTGCGGTGGTGCGACCCCTCCTGAAGAAGCCTTCCCTGGATCCAGCTGATTTGAAAAACTATCGTCCAGTCTCCAACTTACCTTTCTTAGGGAAAGTTGTGGAGAAGGTGGTGGTGACTCAGCTTCTGCAGCTCCTGGATGAAACAGACCATCTAGATCCTTACCAGTCGGGCTTCAGGCGCGGCTACAGTACAGAAACTGCCTTGGTCGCCCTGATGGTTGATCTCTGGCGGGCCCGGGATGGAGGAAACTCCTCCATCCTGGTGCTACTTGACCTCTCAGCGGCTTTCGATACCATCGACCATGGTATCCTTCTGCATCGGCTCGGTGAGTTGGGAGTGGGAGGCACCGTTTTACGGTGGTTCTCCTCTTATCTCGCCGATCGGATGCAGTCGGTGTTGGCAGGAGGGCAGAGATCGTCCCCCAGGCCCCTATCATGTGGGGTGCCTCAGGGGTTGGTTCTCTTGCCCATCCTGTTTAATATCTACATGGGGTGTGTTTCCATCAGTACGCTGACAACACCCAGCTGTACATCACCACCCCGTCTGACTTCAGGGAGGCAGTTGATGTAATGTGCCGTTGCCTGGACGACGTTAAGATCTGGATGGGGAGGAACAGACTCAGACTCAATCCCGACAAGACTGAGTGGCTGTGGATATTGCCTCCTAAGGACCATGACAACTACCCCTCCTTGGTCTTTGAGGGTGCGAAACTGACTCCCTCAAACCAGGTCCACAACTTGGGGGTCCTCCTAGATCCACAGCTAAAATTGGACCACCATCTTTCTGCTGTGGCTAGGGGGGCCTTTGCACAGGTCCGCCTAGTGCACCAGTTGCGGCCATACTTGGAGAAGGAGGCTCTACTCACGGTCACTCATGCCCTTGTCACCTCGCGTTTGGACTACTGCAATGCGCTCTACATGGGGCTACCCTTGAAGAGTATCCGGAGACTTCAGCTGGTGCAAAATGCGGCTGCGCGTGCTGTGGTGGGTGTGCCAAGGTACACCCACGTGACACCAATACTCCGCCAGCTGCATTGGTTGCCCATCGGTCTCCGGGTCCAATTCAAGGTGTTGATCACCATCTTAAAGCCCTTCATAGCTTAGGACCAGGATATCTTCGGGACCGCATTCTGCCTCATACTTCCCTCCGACCGGTTAGGGCCCACAGAGTTGGCCTCCTCCAGGTCCCGTCGGCCAAGCAATGCCGGCTGGCGGGCCCTAGGGGGAGAGCCTTCTCTGTGGCCGGCCCCGTGCTCTGGAACCAACTACCCCCAGAGACCCGGACCATCCCCACTCTGCTGGCCTTCCGAAAAGCCGTTAAAACATGGCTTTTCCTGCAGGTAGGGGGGACAGCTTAATCCACCTGAGATCACCCCCCAAGTATATATGATGTTGAATGGATGTTGTTGTTTTAATACTGTTTTTAAAAATTTGTACTCGTTTTTTTAATTATGTGTATTTTGATTATTCTTGTATTTTTCCCTGTTGTACGCCGCCCTGAGTCCTTCGGGAGTTGGGCGGCATATAAGAATAACAAAATAAATAAATAAATAAATAAATAAGTTTTTCTTTACCTTTTTTGATTTACTCCACCTCCTTTACAATCGGTTGAGATTTGTATGACCCTTCAGAACTTGGCTTGGTGTTTGTCTTATCCAGGTATTTTCCCTTCTTCAAAGACTTGCTACTGAGGGTTCACAGAGAATGTGTGAATTAAAATTAATGTGAAGATTTAATCTGTTTTGAATATCTTATCCTGCCCAAACCCTACATTAATAATATGCTCTATTTCCTCCTCTCAAATCTAAAGGGAATGTTATCACCGCTGACATTCCATCTTTCTTGCTCTCTGAGGTTGTTCCTCCACAAAGTGTCATGTCAGAGCTTTGTAATAGAGTTTCTTTCCAGTGTTCTCTTTTGAAACGAAAACATAATGTTCTTCTTTTCTTTTTAAAGAAAAAGAACACCTCCAAAAGAACACCCAGGCTTCATGGCAAGTTGAACTTAAGTTCTGTTTTGAGAGGAGTTTCTGAAAGTTTGTGTTATGTACTGCCGTATGGAGTACGGATTTGCATGGCTGCCACTGATTGGTTAATCTAGCGGCGGGAGAAATGAACTGCTGTCAGTGGCCAGCAGGCTTCAGGGAAGCCCTTAAAAGTGGCAGTTCGCATTGCACTCAGCATGGGAGAAATAAAGGTGCTGAACTGTTCCTGCGTCTCGCCTCTTCATTCCTGCGTGAATCTAACACTGGCGACAAAGGTGGTTGAAGAAGGACAACAGCACAAAGGCACCTCGTGGCATCTACGGCCATCTTAGAAGCAAGCACCGACCTGCTCTGGCTAATCTTGAGGATGGCTACGCAAACCTCTCTAGATCCAGCAATCTTTGACCCGAAGACGGAAGAATGGATGACCTACATGAGCTGTTTTTGCATATTTCTGGAAGCCAACAACTTTCAGGACATGCCAGACAACAGGAAGAGGGCTCTCTCCATTCAATCAGTCTGATCGTGGCCGTCCCAGCTAATGGCGACAGAGTTGTCTTCCTCAGCTGCTGGCCTACTGAGGAAAGGATTTTCCACTCTGGTAATGGAGTAATCCATTTATGCCAAGCTAGGCTGTTCTGTTCAACTTAGGCTGTTCTGTCTCATCCAAACCTTAACAGCCTTCAGGCACCAGAGCAGGAATCATAAGGAGTTACTGTAGTCAAGTTGCAGATCAAGGTTTTGTCTTTTGGGTTGGTTTTTTTTTTGTAATATATTTATTACGTTTCAACATCAAACATTAAAATACAAACTAACATAAAGGAAAAAGGGAAAGGGAATAAGAAAACAATTAAAAGTGACAAAAATATACATCAAAAATTAACAATATCAACTTTATTTAATACAGAGATAACAGCAAAACAACCATTCTCTCTAACTTTAAGCAAACCATCCATCTATAAAGTAGCTTAAAATACTAATAATCAGTATGCAAAAACAGTATTCATAAAATATTATTATTTCAACTTCATATAAACATAGTAAATTATCAAATGTGGATAACCTTATATTTAAAAAGCTACAATATTTCTCTAGTCAAATCTCAAATTTTCAAATCCCAAAGTCAAAAGTTGATTCTTTTCTTTAACTTGTAAGAAATCTAACAATGGTTTCCAGGTCACCTAAAATTTAATCAAATTACTGTCTCTAAGCAAAGTGTCAATTTTGTCCTCTCAGCTAGCTCCATTAATTTCAAAATCCATTCCTCTGTTGTGGATATATATATATATATTTCTTTTTCTCTTATAACAACCTTGTCACCAATATCATATATAAAAACAAAGACCCATGTTTCAGATCCAAGTTGTTTATATATGAGCTAATATAGAGGCCAGGAGGTGGCACTACCTAGTCAACCTAAGTTGATATTAAAAGGCTAAGGAGGATGGGATCTGGTTACTTTCTGGATGGAAACGCATGGGAAAATCCTAAGACTATAGGATAGAATGTGAAGTTAAAGAAAAAAAGGAAGAAACTCCAGAAGAACACAATCACAACAACTTTTGTACTGATGGTATAGAAACCACCTAGATATGTAGTAATGATCTCAATTGAAAGTAGATTTTATATTTACTGTTACATAAATGAAAATTAATGTAAAAGGAAGAAGAGATAAAGAAGAATATTTAAAAACAGAAGTTAATATTGGAGACTGAAACAAGGAGTATATATGTCTTTTATCACCTTTCCTACTTGAAATACAGTCTTAAATAAAGGCTTGGATGTATCCTACACATTCTCTCCCAAATGAATAGTAGATATATCAGAAGAAGGGAAGGCAGAGAACAGTGCAAATGCAGGACGTTAAGTATATGTGGTGCCATAAATGCATAGTTTAGCTTCAGAGCAGTGTGATTGTTAATACTAATTCCAATTATGTGTCAGTTTTGCATATATTCATTTTACAATCCTTTCTCTCTTGCTCATGTATCAAAAGATTATTTTCTCTAAAACATCAATATAAAATCCTAAATGAAAATAATACTAGTGTCATAACATGTGAATCCATACCCTCAACTCTTAGGACAAGATATCTTAGCCTTAGGTCTCTTAGGTCATACTCTTATGCCAAGATGTATTCAGGCCATTATTTTTAGGGTTTCAAACATGTTTATTGATCATTTTTATTTTATAAAAATTATATTTTATAAAATTCTTATTTTATTCTATGGCCACAAACATTTCATTTTCAAATGATTAAGTCTTTAATTTTAATACATAATTTATTTACATTGATGCCAATTAGAGTGCCATTCCATTCATATGGTATGTGACAATATAAAACAGAAATCTGTTCTGATGAATATTATTTATTTACTCGAATGCTTTACTAATAGCTCTAACACTGACAGCTCTAATGAAGTTAAAAAGAAAAGTGGAGAAAAAGTGAATACAGTTCCTTAATGTCATTTGTAAAAATAGTAAACTTTGCTCAAAACAAAGCTTGCTCAGAGCTGGCATTTGGGTGCTGGTTGCCGAAGCAAAACCACTTATAAAAAATAAAGAGTAAATGCCATTTCAAGTGAAATAATGGATGAAAGATTTTGGAACTGGCGATGCATTGTAATTGGCAGCTCTTCTGGTGTTGCCTGGTGCAGAGACCTTCCTGTTCAATGAACAAATGCCACATTTGCATTTCTGATCAGCGTTAACATGCCTACCTTTCTTGAACACTCTTTGTTTAAGAAGAATAGTCATGGCATGCTGTCCAAATTAATTTATTAAGCAACTTTAATCACATAATGACAAAAGTGCAGAATTTTTTATAAGATTCTTGACTAAGCATAAAGAGTCATCTGGGGACTGAAATAACTAAGATATCAAAAACATAGGCAGCTGAGATGGAAAATATTGTCTTCCTTTAAAACAATTACTGTGTAAAAAAAATACACAACATAATTTGTGCCAACAAATAGGGTATATTATACAAAGCCTAATACTGGGAATGCATGTACAATGGGGAAACCAGTTTTAAAGAAATTTCTGACCTAGCTGTGGGGGATATAAGTACTGTCTGTCATAATATACACATTTTTATTTAAAAAAAATAAATAAAACCAAACATTTATTTATTTATGAAAATTTATATGGCTGCCCATCTCTCTCTCAATGACTCTGGGCAGCTTACAAAGATAAAACCCAATCTACAAACAATAAAAAGCAATAACTCCCTCCCCCTCATGGGAACAACAATTAAATAGCCAATCCCACTCTCAGGTCCCCAGGTTTGTTGGCAAAATCAGGTCTTCAGGGTGTTGCAAAAGAGTGTCATAATAGGAGGGCAATCTTATCTCTACAAGGATGATGTTCCACGGGGAGCAGCTACCATAGAGAAGATCCTTCTTCTTGACCCAGCTAGATGGATCTAGTATTCTATGCCTCTCATCTCTCATGGGTTGGGAGGTTGTGAATGGGAAAAGATAGTCAACAAATAACCTGGTCACAAATCATGTAGGGCTTTGAAAGTGACAAACAGCATCTTAAATTGGACCTGAAAGCAAATCAGCAGCTAATGCAGCTCTTGCAGGAGACATGACACATGTGCACATCTAGACCTGCACAAAAGTATGTGGACCATCACATTTTGAACCAATTGAAGCTTCTGGAAACTTTTCAAGGCAGCCCCACGTAAAGCACATTGCAAAAGTCAAGACAGGAGATGATTAGAATGTGGATGGTGGCAGGGATTGTTGATCCAGGGAAGGCATAAGCTTTCCAAGCAGGAGTCATGAATCCAGGAGAACCCCCAGATTATGCACCAGTTTTGTCTGGGGCACCACATCCAAGTCCAAATGTCGCAATTCTCCATAATAAGCCAAAGAACTCCAAACCCAGATCCATTCCATCTTGCCAAAGTTCAGTTTCAGCCCGTTGCTCCCCATTCAGCCCTTAGCAGCCTCCAAGCACTCGAAAAAGAAGGTCACAGCATCACTTAACTCACCTCATAGCAGGGTGTCACTCACCTCATAGCAGGGTGTAACTCACCTCATAGCAGGGTGACACCTCATAGCAGGGTGTCATCAACATATTGATATAGACACTGGGTGCATTGCAAAGAATAAATCTGTTTGTCCCTGGGCAATGTTAAGAGAGAGCAAATCATAAAGAACAGAAGCTTTTGGTAGGATTATCTGTGGCACTTTCTAAAAGGCCCTTGTTCCCTTTTTGCCTATTGGTGTCCTTCAGTGATGCATGTAAACATAACTGATATTTTAGAATGCATTTTACATGATACATTTGTGTAATATTCTTGTAAATGAAGTATTGGTTAATAAAAGTTTGTTGAATCTGCCTATGCAAATTTATCTATCACTGGGTAAAAACTTTTGGGACATGAGATTTTATTTTTATTTATTTTATTTTATTTATTTATTTTTGTCAAGTACGTGTTGGTAATATACATAGATATAACATTGTTTATATACATAAGATGGGTACTGATAAGAGGGAACATTAGGACAGGGACGGTAGGCACGCTGCTGCACTTATGCACGCCCCTTACTGACCTCTTAGGAATCGGGTGAGGTCAACAGTGGACAGTCTAAGGGTAAAGTTTTGGGGGTTTGGTGACGAAACCACAGAGTCAGGTAGTGAGTTCCAGGCATTTACCACTCTGTTGCTAAAGTCGTATTTTCTACAGTCAAGTTTGGAGCGGTTCACTTTGAGTTTGTATCTGTTGTGTGCTCGTGCATTGTTGTGGTTGAAGCTGAAGTAGTCGTTGACAGGAAGGACGTTGTAGCAGATAATTTTATGAGCTATGCTTAGGTCGTGCCAAAGGCGATGTAGTTCTAAGCTTTCTAAGCCCAGGATTTCAAGTCTGGTTGCGTAGGGTATTCTGTTGCGAGTAGAGGAGTGGAGGACTCTTCTTGTAAAGTATCTCTGGACACTTTCTAATGTATTTATGTCCGATATGCAGTGTGGGTTCCAGACAGATGAGCTGTATTCAAGGATTGGTCTGGCGAATGTTTTGTATGCTCTGGTTAGTAGTGTGATATTACCAGAGAAGAAGCTACGTAAGATTAGGTTAACAGTTCTTGAAGCCTTTTTGGCGATGTTGTTGCAGTGGGCTTTGGCACTTAGGTCATTTGATATGAGTATTCCAAGGTCTTTGACAGGGTGAGGGTCGTCTGCAAGGTCTTGTCTGTTCAGCTTGTATTTGGTGTTCTGGTTTTTTTTGCCAATGTGTAGAACAGAGCATTTGTTGGTTGAGATTTGGAGTTGCCAGATGTTTGACCATTCTGACACAAAGTCAAGGTCTTTTTGGAGGATAGCAGTGTTGTCGGTGGTGTTGAAGAGTTTTACATCATCGGCGAAGAGAACGCAGTCGCTTTTAATGTGATCGCAAAGGTCATTTATATAAAGTATAAAGAGTGTTGGTCCTAGTATGCTGCCTTGGAAGCATTTTAATACTACTAGTGGGCAAACAAGGAATAAAACCCCACATTTAACCAGAAACAGCAATCATCTATCAATTTATTTATAATAATTCCAAACCCAATAAAAACCAGCATAAATATAACAAATAACAAATAAAAATAAAATTTAAAGTTGCAAGAAAATCCTAAAGCAATTCACAGCTAACAATTTAGTAGAATGAGGGAAGAATTACATGGTTTTTAACTGCTATAGCTATTATAAGAATTTTACAGCCTTAAGAGATTTCTGAAGAGTGAAAACCCAGAAGAAGGGTAACAGTCTTCTGGTTGCAAAGGCAATTAGAGTTATTAACAATTGGAAGTATTAAACTTTATTGTCCCTGAATGTACAATGGACATTGTAATAGCATGCATGAGACAGATCCTACTTCCAAATGTGAAGAGAAAACAAGTTTGGCTTTCATATGAAACACTTACATATCAAACTACTAGATACTGCTTAATAGGTAGTGCCCCAATTCGGGCCAAAGTAAATAGTCTCCTATGTGGCACATGTAAGATGTTAAAAGAAATATCTAGGTACAGATCAGGTAGGATGAGTGATTGTGCTACAAAAGTAATTGGAACTTTGACACTCTCATTTTGGATATCGAGATCCCAAACCACCTGCATTAGTTCAGCCAGGATTTTATCAAGTCTCAAAGCAGATAGTGCTGACAGGATAATACAATAATATGCCAAATCATCATTAATTTATCTTCTTAGGTGGGAAAAGAACCTGTCCAGCAAAGTGACTTGTTTCAGCCAGAATCTAAGATAACAAATGCAACCTAATTCTAGTCATGTTTAAGCACTGGCAGTTGAATAGGGAACTTATATTAAGATATTCAAAAATGTTGATTGGATTGCTTCTCAACTGGGAGATTTCTTATAAATACATAAATTAAGAAAGTAAAACAAAATGCAAGGGAGATTTCTTATAAACACGTAAGTTAGAAAGTAAAACAAAATGCAAGGGTGGTATTACTAATACTTATTATTTATGGTCAATATCTAGATATCCAAAATCCTGCCCAAACAGATAAAAAAGAAGAAAGTCCAATATAAAATTATTTGAGAATTAATGAAGTAACTTATTCCTTATCCAGGCAGCATATGTTAAAAGAATCAAAACTAAACTGATAATCATCTTGTAAAACTACAAATCAAAAAAATGTAAGCAATCCCTTTGGAGATTTGTAGAGACGAGTCAGCTAATTTGAAGGGTTTATCCTCCTCATCCAGTATGGTTAATGAAGAACATGTCAAAGAGGTAGTCCTCAACTTACAACAGTTCATTTAGTGACTGTTCAAAGTTACAACAGCACTGAAAAAGTGACTTATGATTGTTTTTCACGCTTACGACCGTTGCAGCATCTCCATCGTCATGTAATCAACATTCGGATGCTTGGCAACTGATTCATATTTAAGACGGTTAAATTGGGGTGTATGGGGTGCTCAGGGAGGGGTAGTACCTCTGGTGTAGGGGCATGTCATGTCCTTTTATGGCAGCTCATTCTAGGGCAGCTGTTACGGCAGCTCGTTCACCTTTGGTCCCCACCTGTCACTCAGCTCTCACCTGTGGCTCCTAGCAGCTGTAGCATGCGCAGTGGCCACACCCCGGGCAACAACTTCGACAGGCTGGCCAAACCAGGTTGAGAGTAGCCGTTGGGTCATTGACCTTCGGTGAGATAGGGACTTGTCTATCCCGAGCATGTGAAGTCAGATTCCGGCGGACTGAGCGGATGAAATCTACTAGAATAGGACAACGGTCATGAAGGCGGTCTCTGCAAACAATGTGGTACACTAAGAGCACGGCAAGACACGAAAGACGCCCTGGTCAACCACTGCGCCCAGCCCATCTCCAACTGTCTTGACTCTTGTCCTGCTATTTGGAGCAAGATGGAATCTGGGAAGAGAGAGTGAGCTGACTATGCGCACCTCTCCCTCACTTTAATCCAATTCACGTGCAAGTCTTGACATTCCCCCCGATTCTCATAGATGTCAAGGTCCCCTTCGAACACGATGGATGAACATCATTTAAGATGGTTGCTATGTCCCAAGGTCATGTGATCACCTTTTGAAACTTTCTTACTAGCAAAATCAATGGAGAAGCCAGATTCACTTAACAACCATTTTACTAACTTAACAACTGCAGTGACTCACTTAACAACTGTGGCAAGAAAGATTGTAAAACGGGGCAAAATTCAGTTAGCAAATGTTTCACTTAGCAACAGAAATTCTGGGGTTAGTTGTGGCCGTAAGTCTAGGACTACCTATATTGCCTTGCTTGAAAAAAAAGAGCAATAGCAATAGCACTTAGACTTATATACCACTTCACAGTGCTTTACAGCCATCTCTAAGTAGTTTACAGAGTCAGCATACTGACCCCAACAATCTGGGTCCTCATTTTACCAACCTTGGAAGAATGGAAGGCTGAGTCAACCTTGAGCCTGGTGAGATTTGAACTGCTAAATTGCAGTCAGCCGGCAGTCAGCAGAAGTAGTCTGCAGTACTGCATTCTAACCACTGTGCCACCACACCTCAAAATGGATAACATAGTAAAACATGGGGAATGTATTGTCCTCTTACAGATGGGCACATCATTATAACCCTTTCTGAAAGTGGCAAGACATTAAGTATTACCAGGAAACATGGTCTCCTTCATGGTATGGAGAAGGTAACATATAAGGTAATTTACTTATATTATGGTAAAACACAATTTTAAGAAGCGATTACTGTACATGTTTTCTTTACAAATTGCATGTTTAAAAGTTGTAGTGTTGCAATGTGTAGAATCCTGCTGGAAAAAAAATCCCTCACTTTATTTTATTTGTCCATCTTTGTTTAATCTGGTACCCTTCAACTGATGTGGATTTCAGCTCTTCAAATTCTCAGAGTACAAGGCTAATGGATAGCACCAAAATGTTTGAACTTTTTGGTAGCTAACTAGGCTCTGGGCCACCATTCTTTCATCAGTGTTCTTGGCATTTGAACAGAGTAGAATATTTTTCCATTTCAGGAATTAGATTTACATGAGTGATTTGGACCAACAACAGCAGCCAAAGTGCCAATGTAATGTAATGTAATGTAATGAGAAAGTATGTTCAGTGAGGCAAGAGTTCAATCACAGATGTTTTGTTGATGGTCTTTGCACAATATAGCTCAGAAAGTAGGTAGATTGTAAACCTAGCCTTTGGAATTTGGATTGCTTGATTGTTTACCCTAGAAATGAGTAGAATTAAATAATGGTTGATCAAACACTTCTGCCCTAATAATGGCTGAAGAAAAGATATTCAGGCTAATTCCACACAATTAACACTTTTCAAGACCAGATATCATTACTTTAAATGTTGAATTACTTGTTTAAATGTTTCAGTTGAGAGAAATTTTCTAGGCTAGCTTATATGACAAAACTAGAGAAATTTGCACATCCATTGTCATTACTATAACAAGCAAAGTGACCTTTCAATGCACTCCCATAAATTCAAAATAATTTGTTCTTAAAAGTTCAGATTTGTCATGCAGTTAATCTTGAATGAAGATAAGGGCAGTTGAAACCCATTTTTTAAAGTTTTAATATTTAAGTTCAGTAATATTTGCTGGAAACTTATAAACTATGAATTTTTATTACATATTTTATTTGTAAAACTTTTATACCATTTCAATTATTGTATACATACCGTAATCTACAAAAATATAATACAATAGTACTTATAAAACAATCAACCATTATAATACAATACTATGCATAATCCCAGACTTAGATATTCCTTTCCCCCCACCCCCGCTAAAAGATCTTCTAAATTAAAAAGGATATCATTATTTTAGTTTTTGGAACATCGGGAGGGAAAAGACCACTTTGGGTACACGGTGTCAACAGGAAAGGGAGCTCCTTCAGAGAACATGGTAATTCTAGATTCTATGTCGCTTTTCTGTGAAATATCTCCCAAAAAAGGGACTTCAAAAAGGCACACTCTGCTTGCTTGCATGCGTTGGATGGACAGAATTTATCTTACAGATCAAGGTGGATATCAGTTTCACGGGATAATGCTGCAGGATGCAATCTGGGTCAGTCACAGGGACCAGAGGTTTTGTCTTCCAAGCTTTTGGACTTATGCTGGAGCCCATCTTCAGGGAACTTCTCTCTAGCAGAGTGTGTACTGTTCTCTCTGTGTTATTTATATAGTGCCTGTTGTATGTGGCGTTTTAGATGCTGTTTGGGTTGCATTGATGGCTGGCTTTTAAGTCAATTGCTTGTGCTGCCCAGTGCTCATCTTCTAAATACTTGATATGCTGGTGGTAAATCAGCACTCCTATTGACTGACAAGGGGCCTGTTTCCCAGGCTTCAATGGCTTCCCTGGCTGTTCTTGTGCCTGCTCATCCAATAATCTTAGTAGCTGCAAAGTTGAATGTATGTCCTTGTTCATTGCAGTGTGAAGCTACCAATGAGTTTGGGTCTCCTTGTCTGACTGCTTGCTTGTGTTCTTGTAATCTGGTGGTTAGCTTCCTCCCCATCTGTCCTACATAGTCACAGGGACAATCCATGCTGGGGATTTGGTAGATTACATTGGAAATATCTCCCACCTCCAAGCAATCTTTACAATGCATAATTTGTCCTTGTATGGTAGCCTTTGGGCACTGTATGATGCCAACTTGCAGATCTCGGAAGCTGCTTTCTACAGCTTCCAAAATGTTTTTGATATATGGCAGAGTGTGCCATGTGATTGGTCTTATACCTTGTTTCTTCCTTTCTCTCCCCACCATGTTGCACAGACATCTTGTGATGAATGATTGTGGGTACCCATTCTGCTTGAATTGTTCACGCAGGTACCTTTTCACCAGATGTTTTGCTTTCTGGGTACTACAGTGGGTACTCACCCTACCATATAGTGTTCTGATGCAACTCGTTTTGTGTGACAGTGGATAGTTGCTGTTGAAATTCAGAATGCATGGAGTGTTGGTGATAAACTGGTTTCTAGACTTCTATCCTCTTGTCTGTTGACAAGTACATCTAAAAAAGTCTTGCTGTTTCTTCCTCCATTGTGAACTGTATGTCTGAAGAGATGGAGTTCAGTATGGTATGAAAGTCTTTAAGTGCATTTCTCTTGATGATGACAAATGTGTCATCCACGTAGCAGAACCAGAATTTAGGTGTGTAGTTCTGAAATGCATCATGTTTAGTTCTTTAATTCAAGAATCTATTGTTCTGACGCAGCCTTCATGAGTACTACTCAACTGCTTACTCATGAGAAAACCCCCATTTTATTTAAGAGGGCAGGAATAAACTATGTTCACAGAAAAAACTCCAGGTAAGAGTCCTTAGATGTTTCAACAAGCAATAACAGTTTCTGCTCACACCAGCTGAGCTAATTGCAATGTCTCTGAGTCCCCCGCAGGGAGGCTCAATTAGCACCTCAACCCCAACACAAAGAGTCCTGACCAACCTGGGTATTGGTAAAGAAATCCTGGCAAGGAAATCCGATGGAGGATAATCTCCTGTAGCATGAACAGTTGTCTACAGCAACCGGTGCGTCCCACACCCCTCCTCTTTATGTTCCAGGCAGGGAGGAGCTTGTTAACATCTCCTTCTTTTCCCAGAGGCTTTCTTGGAGCTTGGGGAGGGCAAAAACGCTCCCCCTGCCACCCTGGAGGCCCTCCGGAGGCCGAAATCACCCTCCCAGAGCCTCTGTGTGAGCCAAAAATCAGCTGGCGGGCACACACATGCGCATTGGAGCTGAGCTAGGGCAATGGCTCGCGTGCCGGCAGATATGGCTCCGCGTGCCACCTGTGGCACCCGTGCCATAGGTTCGCCATCACTGCCCTATGCAATACAATATCAAGTCATAGAATTCTTAGGGAACATATCTCTTGTACTAAGAATTCAAATAACCCATATGTTCTAGTGATCTGTTAGATATGACATTAACATACAATACTGTGTTATTTAAAGGCTGCAATCATAGATCTGCTTCCTGACTCTTACTTTTTAAAAGTTATGTAAAGGATTCCATGTCAAATCAAACATCCAACAAAAATGAAGAACAATTTGAGATTTAGTTACATGGTTCATTGTTACTAAAAAAAACCTCCATGAAACAAAGAATTATATTTGAGTGTTACAGTGAGAATCAACAGAAAGAGATAAACTGTTTTGTTTAGTCTGTTTAACCATATATTCTAACTTTTCTCTGATGGCCAAATCTAAAGCTCATCCATACTAAAGTTATTTTGGTGTTCTCAGTCAAATGGAGGTTTCATTACAATTTCCAGAAACTTCCTGCCAGCACAAATTAGAGAATTTTGTATAGTGTATATATTATAAAGGATTCCTGGCACTACTTCAACTGAATTATAGGTTGTGTAATGTACTCTGAAAGCTCTGCTGAGCCGATTGCGTCTCTTACTGCTTGTATCACAATCACGGTACCTGTAAATCTGCTAAAATTATAGCTTCAGGCACTTTCCATGAGTAGTTTGTTTAAAAATAAAAAAATTATTATAATCAAAGATCAGCATACAATGTAAGATACCAAATAAATAACAGCAACATATTCAATGTCATATAAACACAGTGCCAATTTCCATAATGTTCTAAGGACTCACTAATTTAAACAATAAAATGTTTATGTGTGCAGGTAATATGTTAGAATTATAATATGTAATATTATACCGTGTTCTGGGCATTCATAGCCCGTAGACCACATAAGACTCTCCACACCATTGGAGGTTCCAAAATGTATCTGAATAAACAAGCCAGTTTATTGTGAAATAAAGTTTCTGTCAATAATTGTGTTATGCACATAACTGTTGGATATAGCAATAAGCTCAGATTTAGATTTGGAATATGAATGCCTACATTTCTTTAAAAATTTAGTATGTAAGCAATATCTAAAAAAGAAACAATCTTATGATCGGTATATAGCCTAAGACTGAATGGCATTGTGTCTGCGTACTTTAAATATCAGAATTTTATAAGAGATGAAGATATTTTTAATAACTGTTTACTTAGTCTTTTACAAAAGCAAACTAAGATGGAATTCTATTAATTAATAGGACACAATTACTATTGGATGACCAATTTTTTTTAAAAAAAGGAATTAAAAAATTAATAATAATTACAATAGTAAGAACCCAGCTGCTGTGGCCTAGAGGTAGAGCTCTTGCCTCACAATCAGGAGGTTTTGAGTTCGATCCTAGGTAGGGCAGATGTAAGTGTCTCCTGCTTGGGCAGGGGGTTGGACTAGATGACCTGCAAGGTCCCTTCCGGCTCTGTTAATCTGTGAACCACTAATTACCAAACAGGATGCATACATCAAATAGTAAAAACTGAGGCGTATACGTTTTAGATGTATGAAAGCTCAAGCTGAGGTACTTATATACCTTTTCTCTGTGTTTCATGTGAGGGACTGAGTATTTTTAATCGTCCAGATGTTATGGAAGTATCTCTTCCAGTCTGTTACTGCTGTTAATTCTAGTTACCGCTGCTTACAGTTGTAAAAACAATAGGAAGGTCACAGCACCCATTCCTGCTCTGTTCCCTAAATTATTCTGTTTCCATACATTTTCTGTTTAATTATAATGCAAAGGTGAAGGGATTAACACAGTTTTTAAAGAAAAAATTCAGTAGGACTCACTCCTGAGTAAATACAAAGAGGTTTGTTCTGTATATGTGAAAGCAACTACGCCATGGAAAAGAAATGTCCAATTCAAATATGAATACCCAAGACATATGGTTTTACCTTCAGATATAAAGATATTCAAGGAGATATTATTTTTTCTCCTAATTGTTAGCAGCTATTAATATTAAGAAATAAGTATCAGAAACCGCCCTATATAGTAAATCTTATCATTACAGCTTTTCAGTGAACTGTCTTTGGTTCACATTGGTTCTTGGCTCTTTCCAGGCAGGAAAGAGTATAAAAAGTCTTCCTGCTGAAGTGCAATTTTACTGGGATAAACAAGTTCCAGTTTCTCTTATGTTTCTGGTCTTTGATTCTGTCTTCTAGTTTGACCTCAGATCCTGATTTCTATTTCCAACTGCTGATGACTGGATAACTGCAATCCAACTTTGACATTTAGATAGTCATGTAATCATTAAATCTAATCCTTAGAGAGTTGTTCTTAATGGCTCAAAGGCTACACATACACACACATGCACGTTTTACTTTAATTTGATGGGCCCATTTTCTATACTTCAGGGGCTACTGCAGCTTTCAGCCGCTACTGGTTAGCAGTGCTAGGGAAAGTTAATTTCAGAGTGTTGAACTATTGTGCCACTTTTACAGATGTCAGTAGGATTTTTAAATATTGATGGAACATCAGGTTTCTGTAAACAATTCTTTTTTTAAAAAATGTGGTTGGTAAAGGGCAGTAGTGTTATTAAATGTTTGTGAAATGAAGATGTAGAGATTTGGGAGAGGGGGCGTTGTCAATGTCGCAGCGCTATGGGTGTCTCCCGCACTCCGCAGGAAAATCTGAATCCCAGCTGTTTGGAGACCTGGAACCAGATTGGAATCAGGTCAGATATGCCCTGGAGGGGCGTTGAAGAAGAGAGCCACCAGTCGGTGGTTGGGGGGCTTGCAAACCCCCCCCAGGGAGCCAGCACCAGCCTCTCGGCCAGCAGCTATGGAAGACTTAATTTAATTTAATTTAATTAAAAGTTCTTATAGGCCGCCCAATCCCATAGGACTCAGGGTGGCGTACAGCATGAATAAAAACAGTACAGTATATAAAAAAACAATTCACAAAACATAACATATATTTTTAAAGCAACAGAAACCATTCATCCAGGGGGAATCCGATCTTCGTCACCCCGCCTGCCGGAAGAGCCATGTCTTTACGGCTTTGCGGAAGGCCAGAAGAGTGGGGATAGTCCGGATCTCTGGTGGGAGTTGATTCCAGAGAGATGGGGCTCCCACAGAGAAGGTTCTCCCCCGTGGTCCCACCAACCGGCATTGTTTGGCTGATGGGACCTGGACGAGACCAACTCTGTGGGACCTAACTGGTCGAAGGGAGGTATGTGGTAGGATGCGGTCCCGGAGGTAACCTGGCCCTGAGCCATGTAGGGCTTTAAAGGTCAAAACCAACACCTTAAATTGCGTCCGGAGACTAATGGGCAGCCAATGCAGCTGGTGGAGAATAGGTGTTACTTGGGTGTATCTCGGAACACCCACCACAGCTCGCGCAGCAGCATTTTGCACCAATTGCAGTCTCCGAATGCTATTTAAGGGTAGCCCCATGTAAAGTGCGTTACAGTAGTCCAGCCATGAGGTGACAAGGGCATGAGTGACTGTGAGTAAAGCCTCTCTCTCCAAGTAGGGTTGCAATTGGTGCACAAGGCGGACCTGTGCAAAGGTCCCCCTAGCCACAGCTGAAAGATGTTGCTCCAAGACGACTCTGTCACTATTAGCTGGGATGGCCACAATCGGAACGATTCAAATGGAGAGATCGTGGATTGCCTGGGTGACAAGATCTAAGCGTTTGTGCTGGAGAGAGGTGAAGAAGTGCTGAAATTGTGTGTGTGTGCTGTATGTATTTTGTTACTGTGCACAACCAGTGATTAATAGTGTATAGTTACACCATTATACTTAAGCAAAATATGAAAGTGCAGTGTAATGACAACAAAAGATATTTCTTGGGGCAATAAAGGAAAGAGTGTAGCTCCTTTGGGCTGCCCAGCTGAACCCTCTTGCAACAATGTGCTAGTACAATAGTGTAAACACAGCTCTGAGGCCACCATTACAGACAGCAAATTCCCACTGTTAGCAGAGTGCTTCTGCACATTGACAGTAGGATTCCTGAGTCCTGGCAGTCACAGCTGTAGAGGCAGGAAAAGACAGGATATACAACTTCATTTTCTGAGGGAGATAGGTGGTTAAGAAATATGAAGTACAAATAAATAAATTTTAGATATTGAGTAATATATCAATATCCAATTGTTGCTTTTAAATGAAGTTAGTGATTCATCCTGTTGTAATACGATAAAGCATTGATCTAAAACGTGCAGGGTCCTATTCTACAACACTGATTGATGTTAATGATAAATGATCCATTGAGTTTCTAAATATAGAAGTGCCAATAAATATAGAAGTGCCAGTTTCTAAATATAGAAGTGTCAATTCGGAGCCCTTTTTCAATTGGTATGTGCACAATTCACCCTCTCTTCACCATATCTTATGGTTTACTGGCTCTTTCACTATTGCTGCATTGCAAGCTATATTTACAATCTTTTGTCATCCTCAGCTGCTGACTGAGAAATATTTCTGCTTCTTCCCAGTACACTAAAGCAGATATAGGAATAATAAGAATCAATAAATAAGATTGAGAAGTAGTACTCTGCTATTTAAAAGAAGATACAAAAGCACTGGGCCTCTTCAGAGCAAGCATTTATTTAAAAAGCTTCTTCATTTTGTTAAATTGTCTAGAACAATAATAAAGCAGTCTTTAAAAAATAAGTCTAATAATTTGAATATTCTACAGACATTTATAGTTATTGACTTACCTCCTTTCAGCAGTCTGAATAGCACAAGAAAATAAAATTCTGCCTCTGTCTCTGCCTATCCCTCCCCCTCTCAGCAATTTGCCTGCTAGCAGTTAGTTTCAGTTTCATTTTAACACGTGGCCGGGCCTGTTGCCTCACTCAGCTGTGAGTCGGGAAGCTGATAATTAGTTTCTTGGCTTTACAGACTCTGTTCTGTTTGCTGCAAGAAGGAGGTAAATTTCTGGGAGGCAGAGGCCAAAGGGTGGGGGTGGCTGGTGGGGCTACATTCGATGTAAAAGACGCACCCAAGTTTTCAACCTCTTTTTGGGGGTAAAAAGGTGCGTCTTATACTCCGAAAAATACGGCAATTATTTTTCAATCATTTGTGGATATTCATTATCTGGCAGGATTTGTGTATTTAATGCCCATCTTTTATTTCTCCTTATTTGACCTCTCCATATTATTACTAATATCTGGTCTGCCCAGATATTCGGGGTAATCTCTACTTTCTCTATTTCTTTGCTTAGTTCTCCATTTACCCATACCATATCTATTCTTGAATATGACTTATGTGGGTTAGAATAAAACGTAAATTGTTTTTCTTTTGGATGTAATGCTCTCCACACATCTATTAAATTGAATTCTTCAGCCATTTCAAAAAATGTTTTTCATAGTGTAGTTCTTTTTCTTTGCTTTTTCTTATTGCTAATATAGTCTTTTTTTAATGTCCACTACTCCGTTATAGTCTCCCACTATACATATATTTTTATAACCTGTCTCTATTCTCTTTTCATAGGTTTTCTTATAAAATTCTTTTTTATTTTTATTAGGAGCATTGATATTTACCAGAAGCATTGTAATTTTACCTGTCTTGATTTCAAGCATTAATAATCTTCCTTTGGGATCTGCATAAATTTTGTTAGTTCTTATTTCTTTTTTAGTACATACCACTACCCAGCAGTGAAATGCTCCCGGTTCGCTCTTGCCTGTCGATCGTCGGAGAGCTGATCTCGAAGGCAGTGCGACGCTCCGCCCACCCACCGGGACACCGCCATTTGAGTTCTTTTACCCTCTGCACATGCACAAAGCATTCTGTGCATGCGCAGAGGGTAAAAGAACTCAAATGGTGGTGTCCCAGCGGGTGGGCGGAGCGTCGCGCTGCCTTTGCGATCGTCTCTCCGACGACCGACAGGCAAGAGCGAACCGGGAGCATTTCACTCCTGCCACTACCCCTCTTTTTTTCTTCCCTGCTAACGATGTGTGGAGCTCTCCCAATTTTTTATATTCTAAATATTTTTGGTCTTGTTCTTTGAAATGTGTTTCTTGAAGACATATAATATCTGCTTTTTGCTTTACTAATTTTGTAAGTATATTTTTCCTTCTCTCTGCATCATTTAATCCTTTCACATTTATTGATATTAATTTGGTTTCTTTCTGCATTTTTTTATTTCCTTATGAGTGTTCAGTTTTGCTTGTTTTTGTAGCTCTTTATGTCCTGGTTCTGATTCCTTCTACCTGTTTGGGGGGTTCTTTTACTTCTTTAGTTCCTTCTTTCCTTTCCTCTTCTTCAGATTCCTGTCGCTCTTCTTGGCTTACCAGCTCCAATTTCTCTCTGCCGTTTGATTCTTCTTCCATCCCTATTAGTTGATCGTATACTTCTTGGGCTTTATCTAAATTGTCCACTTTAATTTTCCTGCCCTCCCAGGTGATTATTATCCCTTCTGGGATGATCCATCTGAATAATATGAGGGTGAGTCAAAAAGAAATTCAATTTTCTTTAGGACTGGTATAATTACCAACACAGGAACATGTAGCATACATCAAAATGAAGCTGGTCCTCTGTGGATCACATCCCTACTTCTCAACATAGTCACCGTTTCTCTCAATAGCAATGTTCCACCTTCGAATGAGAGCATGTATCCCTGCCTTGTAAAATTTTGTTGACTGTTCTTTGAGCCACTTCTTCACTGCAGTTTTCACTTCCTCGTCACTGGAATAATGTTTGCCTCTCAAACCACCTGCATACATTGTTAGCACCTTCAGACTATCATCTCTTCAGCCCCATGAAAGAGGGTTTGAGAGGCAAACATTATTCCAGTGACGAGGAAGTGAAAACTGCAGTGAAGAAGTGGCTCAAAGAACAGTCAACAAAATTTTGCTCAGTTTGACCAGGCGACCAGCTCTTGAAAGAGTCCTTGTGCCAAACTTCATCTATTTAAGAATTATGGATGCCACTGTGCTCTTAGTGGAGCAGAAATTTTATTGTAGCCTTTCCCAGATCTGTGCCTTGCAATGATTCTGTCTCTGAGCTCTGCATGCAGTTCCTTTGATCTCTTGGCTTTTGCTCTGCTACGCACTGCATTGTCAGCTGTGAGGTCTTCTATAGAGAGATGTGTGCCTTTCCAAATCATGCCCAATCAATTTAATTTACAAAAGGTTGGCTCCAATCAAGGTGTAGAAACATGTCAGCAATGATCAAGAGAAATAGAAGACACCAGAGCTAAATTTTAAGTGTTCTTGCAAAGGGTCTGAATACTTATGCCAATGTGATATTTCAGATGTTTAAAATAAATTTAAAGGTATTTCTAAAATTCTGTTTTCACTTTTCACTTTATGGGGTACTGAGTGTAGATTAATGAGAAAAAGAATGAATTTCAACAACTGTAAAATCAGGCTGCAGCATAACAAAATTGACAAAATTGAAGGGGTTGGAATACTTTCTGAATTAATAGATAGATTGGAGAAAACTTGCAAAGTTTAATTTCCTTTTCCTCCTAATACCTTTCCCCACCCACATTTTTGTGTGTGTGTGTGCTTGCGTTGTAGCATGAAACTTCTCAGGAGATGGAGTCTCTTCCTGCATTGGTAAAATAATTAGAATAAAGGAACCTGTTGTGAAGCTGCCTGGCCCTGCAGTGTGTTGGTTGGAGAGCAGAACTTGGAGACAGACTCCATGCAGAGCAGGTAAGGTCACCCCTGCATGTACCAGGCCTAAGGACTATTTCATCTTGAACATACCCAGCAAGCTAATTTACTTCTTTGAAGAACAGTCTTTTTACTCTTCAAATCTAATTAGAGCAATCTGTATTTAAGACTATTGATTTGAAATTATAGTTTCCTCTTTCATTACATTAGGCAATATATCCTTTTAACCTTGGTGACAAATACGTCAGCAACAAGGCTTATTTTACAAACAGCACGATTAAAGCATCTTGAACAGTGAAAGAGATTGCTTTAATTGCTCTTAATTTCTCTTGTGAATAAATAAACATAGGAATTCAACTAATGAATCAATTTTTAAAAAGGAAGAAATGCATGTTTCTGTTGTCTAAATTAGTTTCTATTGCTGTGATGGCCCTTTTTCTTAGCGATTACTGCTACTATTATTTTTTCCTATTACTTCATTTGCTTACTTTACACATTTAGAATGATGTTTATTTTCAAATTTAAATCCTGCAATATTTAATGGTCGGTTTTCTTTGTGTGACACTGTTTTTACATCACTCTTCTAAAGGGGTTTTCTCTGGGATGCTCATTTTAAAAATAAAACATTTCTTTTCACGGAATAGCAAACCACTTTTCTCTTGATTATTGTTTATTTATGCACAAGGGATAGATAATTTTTTAAAAACATTTTCTTCAGTTCAAAAATACAACTTTTGATATAGCCTGGTAGTTATGTAAACTTTCTGATTTATATCAAGCATATGTATTCAGTTGTGAAATTCACCCAAATGTCTCTGGATGTTTGTTTGTGATAGTTTATTCACTTACTGTATATGCTTATTTAATTGGAGGCTAGTTGCATATAATAGTCTCATGCCTTATAATTACCTAATTAAATCATAGACTAGTTATGGTATTTGTAAGACATGATCTGCAACTCATTTTGAGGATTAAATATAACTCAATTTTTTCCTTACCCAAAAATTTCAAGATGGAACACTAGAGAGAGAGTGATATTTAGGAATTAAATTATAATTTGTCAATCTTTGACAATTTTCATTACCCAGTTGTGGATTATGTAATTCTGATTTGTCAAAGTCTTTAGAGTTACATAACTATTTCATCACTAGCAAATGGCCAGCAAAGCATTTTCTGGGATAAAAAAAATCCTGATCTCTACTATTAGAAGCTTATGTGAGATCCTTACATTGACTAGAAACTAAATCCATTGACCTCTGTAGAATTTATTTCTAAGTAAACATACATATGATTGTGCTGAAAGTCATACAAAAGCCGTAAACACATTCTTGGCAGAGCTTGTGTAAGGACATATCCACTCTTACCATTTAAGCTGTTCATTTTTGTGTTCATGGCAGCTAAGATTTAAACCAGTTTAAGAAAAGCATATTGAGATTGAGATATTTTAACAATTAGAGAAAAGTATTTAAGAAGCTGGTACATTTCATTTTATTCTTCTAAACTGTTGTGCATGTCCTTTTCCCATTATAAATATTTTCAGTAACTTTTCATAGGACAAATGAACTGTTAAGCCTTGCTTTTATTTTTGTCTCAAATGTTAAATAAAAATATTTCAAATATAAATATAATGCCCATTTTTGTACGTTTTCCTAATTCTTTACATTTCTGTTTATTATATGCTTATTTTTTCTTTTGTTTTGTTTATAACTATGAACAAATTTCAACTTTTAATTTACTGTATATATAGATTTTGGAAGTGTATACTCAGTAAATCCACATTCGATTCTACCCAAATTTCTTCTTCAACCATATAAATAAATACTTCTAAAATTTTCAGAGGGAAAAAATAGTATGCTAATAATGAGCACAAACATTGGAATGTATCACCAAAATGATAATGTTTCTTTTTTATGGAATTGTGAGGGGGAAAATAGTGATATTTCTACCCTGTCTATAAGCAATGCATTTACATGGGATAAGGGCTTTACATTAGCTTTTCATAACTTAAGGGATATTGAACAAACATCTACTACATATTTTTATCAAAAAAATTAAAAAGAGTTAATTAGGTAAGTTTGTATACGTATACAGTATATTTGAGGAACTAAAAATGAACAAGAAAACATATTTTGTATTTGGACATTGTCAAAAAAATTGTGAAGTCTTGAGATATTATGAACAAGAAATGAAACTTGTTGAAAATTGAACAACAGTCATGAATTTAAGAAGCCATGATATTTTTGGATTTTTCCAAGTCAAAGCTGAATGGAAATGCATGTTGAAGCTGGAAATTCAGAGGCTTCATAATAAGATGTCTGGACCATAACATGCTGATATGAATATAATACAACAAGATATTTCATAGCAGAGTAAGATCAAAGACAGTAGGTAATGGCTGGAAAGCTACAGCAGCATCTGAATAACTTTTTCCATGAAAATGAGCAATTAAAACTTATATCTGAACTTTTCTGGTCTGATTATGGAACAGTGGAAAGCTAATTAGAATTATGCTTAGTAAAAAGAACAAATAGCATAGTTGGGAAAGAGTTTTTAATTATTTTAAGTTAAATACATTTATCTTTGCATAAAATTCATAGCTATGTTGAAGTATAATACTCTGGTATGGCGAGTCTTCTTTTGAGGAATGAGTGATGTAGTATTCAAATATATGGTATTAATTTTGAAAGTTCATAATTTTCTGTGTTTTGATAGATAACCCATACCACATAATATCATTGTTATATTATTTCTATGGGCAGGGGTGGGTTCTAACTTACCTCGCTGCTGGTTCGCTTCCTCCCGTGCTGTGTGGGCGCGCCGCGCGCATGCGCAGTGGCAAAAAATCCCAACAAATTCCAAACAAACAAACAAAACAAAAACAAGATGGCGACCACATGCACAGTGCCAGAAACTCGGCTTCTGCGCACGTGCAGAAGGAAAAAAAACTGTAAAAAATTCCAAAAAATAATAATAAAAAAATAACCCACCCCTCCAAAAAAGCTGAAAACAAGATGGCAACTGCATGCACAGTGCCGGAAACTCAGCTTCTGCACATGTGCAGAAGAAAAAAAAAAACCAGGAAAAAATTCCCCCCAAAAAATTCTATTAAAAAAAATCCAA
Organism: Diadophis punctatus similis; assembly: GCA_023053685.1. Taxonomy (NCBI): domain Eukaryota; kingdom Metazoa; phylum Chordata; class Lepidosauria; order Squamata; family Dipsadidae; genus Diadophis; species Diadophis punctatus. Next base: position 34,522,918 of record JALIGW010000004.1, read on the forward strand.
TTTTCTTTTTTAAAAAAGATGGCGGTGCCCACGGATCGGCACCGACAGAACTGGTGCCATGACATCATTGTGACATCACCAGCAGGTCACTACCAGTTTGGGCGATTTTATATCAGCCTCTTTCCCTTGCCAAATTCCAGATGTCATAGGCCAGTGATGGCGAACCTTTTTTGGTTCGCATGCCAAAAGGGTGTGTGTGCGCGTGCTAGCATGCATGCATGTGCTCACACCCACTCCCTCCCCCCATGCATGCGCACAATCCCCCTTGTGCTGCCCCCTGTGCATGCATACACCCCCTGCCCCCGTGCATGCGCAAAGGCCTCACTGAAGCCTGGGACGGTAAAAAATGGCAAAACGGGCAAACCGGAAGTTCAGAAAAATGCACTTCCGGTTTGCCCGTTGGCCTGTTTTTTGCACTCTGGGGCTTCAGGAAGCTTCTCTGAAGCCTCTGGAGGGCGAAACGGCCTTCCCCAAGGCCAAAAATCAGCTGGCCAGCATGCGCATGCGCGCTGGAGCTGACATAGGGCAATGCCTCACGTGGCCTCCGATATGACTCTGTGTGCCACCTGGGGCATGCATGCCATAGGTTCGCCATCATGGTCATAGGCTAAAATCTGTTCATTGTAAGTCATCTGAAGGTCACCAGGTTGAAAAAATTGCAAATAACACAACAAAATCCATTAAACAACAACTGGCAATAAAATGAAAAAATAAAATTCTATACAAATGTGTTTTCAATTCTCTTTGGCTAAGAAAGTTTTCTCTTAAATACAGTGAATAACACAGGTTGCACCTCAGAGAGGCGCTAAGGGACCACAAGCAACAAAATTACAGACCGTAATTTGGGACATTCTGATTAAATCTCCATTGCTAAATAGAAAAATCTGGAAATCTAAAGAGCTTTTCAATAAACAGCTAATTAATTAACAGTTAATCAGGTCTGATCAGAGGTTCAGGAACAAAGCAATTACTCTTGAATTCCAGGAACAAAGGATGTTCAATTAATAGTATTTTAAAATAAAAGCTCCTGGCAATTTATATTAGTCACTTATACATATATGTTTTAATTAAAATATTACTTAAGGTGCAGTGTTATAGAAGCTTGTTAACAACCAACAATGTTAGTTATTTCTCATTAAGTCAGGTCAGGGAATGCAACTCAAGAACTGTTTTAAACACACAAGTGATTATGTATTTTCAGCTTAATTCTTTAGCGAGATGAAGGAATTAAGTATCAGCGCCAAGTAGCTACAGTAACTCTTTCTTAAGTTCAGGGTGAATGGCAGAAAGGTTCTTATGAAAGTGATTCATCCAATAGAACTTTCCACAATGGAGGTGCTGATCTGCCTTGGGGTGTTTTTTTTTAAAATAAAATTGCAACATCCATCAAGCTTATATTGTGTAAAATAAATAGATTCTTACTCGATCTTAGACTAGACACACCCAAGTCTTCTGCAGTGTGGATAGACATAGGCATACAGCAGACATAAAAAACATAACATAAAGGAATTTTGAGTCAAGCATTGACTATCAAAACTAAATAATTTGGCTTCCGGTTCCGGCTCCGACGGCGTCGCTGGCGCTCTTTGCAGGGCGCCCCTCCGATCTTCTGTAAAAGCCGCCAGAACAGCTGTCTGGCGGCTTGAAAATCTCTCCCCGGGCGAAGGGGAGAGATGAGAGCGAGACAGGTGGGGTAGAGCCCTCCTAGTGCCCTAAAACCAACTTAGGGCGCGTAGGGTAAGGGCTCCCCAGGTAGCCTGTCTGCTGCTCCGGAAGATTGGAAGCTTCCGCTCCAAAAGCGGAACAAGATGCCGCGACCACCGCTGCTGCTTTAAAGGAGGTACAATTAATTTAAAAATACAGAGAGCAGCCAGAAGAAGACAGGAGTCCTGGAGGTAATAGTTTGTACTTTAACTCCATTCCTGGGTTTTTAAGATGGAAGAAACAAAGTAACTTAATAAGGAGTGGCAACAAGATGGTGATTGGCAACGGTGGTGTAAAAGAGAAAGTTATTTTTGCTTTGTTACCAGCCCTTTCCTCTGGAAACCTTTGATTTGAAGGATGATTTTTTCCCCCCTTTTTTTTCTCTTCATTGGAATTAAGTTATAGTTTTATAGAAGGAAAAATCTAAATGGCTCTGGACTTGGAAAAGAATTTTCTTTTTTAAGTAAAGATCTGGGTTTCCTTTTCCTCTTTTCTTTGTCCTTTTTTTGAAAACATTGAAATGGCTTCTAAACTTGAAAAGACTGTAGTGAATAAAAGAACTGAGTACTCCTTTGATCATATTTTAAAGAAACAATCTATGCCTGATTCTTTAACACCTGAGACTTTTTTTAATACCCTGAAACTTATGAAAAATGAGTTAATTTTAGAATTTAATTCAAAACTTGCTGAGATAGAAAAAAATGCAGGCTGCTATGGAGAAGATGAATTTACAATTGAGAGCGGATGTGGTGAAAGTTTGCAAAGGATTAGCAGTGAATATGGAAATTTTGGAGAAGGATTTGGAAAAAAATAAGCAAAATATAACAATTTCAGAAGAATACATAACCAAGGTTCAAAATGATATTGGAAAAAGAAGCGATGATCTCTCAATTTCAAGAGATGAAATTTGCTATAAGAGTTAGGGGCTTGAAGGAAAAAAAATTTGAAAATTTGAAAGAAAGAATGACAGAGGCACTGGAGCAGGTGTCTGGATTGTCTAAAGATGAATTGGCTACACAAATCGATAAGATATACAGAATTAATTCTTGGTTTGCAAAACAAAACCACTTGCCAAGGGACATTGTAATATATTTCACTACCAGAGCTTTGCGGAACAGAATTATACAGGCGACTTTTAATAATAATCTTCAGGCAAATGGTCAAGAAATAAGGATATGGAAAGAAATTCCTGCCAAGATGCTTAAAGATAGAAGAGAATATTCTTTTCTGGTTCAGGAATTGAAAATACAAAATTTACAATACAAATGGAATATACCAACAGGAGTAACCGTAAAATTCTTGGGTAAAAGATATGGATTAAATACAATAAAGAAAGCTACAGAATTTTACATCAATGTTTTAAAGGCTGATACTTCTAAAATTCCAGTAAACAAAGGCATGGAAATAAGGGAGGAGGAGAAGAGAAGTCCAGATATACGTGATCAAGAGGAAACAATCCCAATGATTCAAAAAGAGTGGCAGAGCCAGATAGATGTTTGCGACGTGGAAAAGGAGATGGAGGAAGGGGATCAGATGACAGCGGAATCGACAGATTTGAAATGGTCAAAGGACAGATGGTGTTGAAACTTATAGGATGGTTGGAAAGATGAACAAGATTGTAAACATTTTTTTTCTTATTTTGTATTAATATTGTCTATTAATGGTATTTTATCTTACTTTTATCTTATTTTATAGATATATATTATATATTCTGGAGTTATAAATTTGATATAGTGTATTATTTCGTTATCATTAATCTGAGGATATGAAATATTAATATTGTTATTGATGGTATTTTTATATCTAATATATTGAAGGTATAAACTGGATATAGTGTAATATTTTGGTAGTAATATTTTGAGGATATAGGGATTAAGTTTAAAATTTTAGAGATATAAGGAGTCAGTTCTTACTCTTTTTATTATTATTATTACATATTTTGGATATTATTATTAGTATAGTAGATAAAATACATTTTGAAGCTGATATTTTAAGGTATAGGAATATTGTTATTAACGTGTATTTTCTGGTTTGGTGTCTAAAAGAAATGTTATATATATAATATTATGTTATTAATAAGCTAGTGGATTTCAGGCTTAAGTTTAAGGGTGTTGAAACACTAGGGGTTAGTTTTTAATCCTTAACTTTTATTATTATTATTTTTATCATTATTTATATATATATATTTATATATATATAAATAATTATATATTTATTTTCATTTATCAGCAAAAAATGTTACACACACACACACACACACACACACACACACACACACACACACACACACACACACACACACACACACACACACACACACACACACACACACACACACACACACACACATATATATATATATATATATATATATATATATATATATATATATATATATATATATATATATATATATATATATATATATATATATATATATATATATATAAAATATTGGGAAGTTAACATTTTGGGATATTGTAAAATTATGCTATTAATACTGTTTGAGTTTATGACTAAGTTTAGGTTAACTTATGAGGTTCATCTTTGTGTTTTTTTTTTCATGTGTTTACTTTCTCTTTAATTTTTAATGTTTTTAATAGTTTTAAAAATTCGGAGTTAAAGAGGCCCCCCCAAAAATGGGGGAATTAAGAAGTTATTTTAATTCAATTTAAACTTATGTTATTGAATACTATGCCCTGTACTTTTTCTGGGAAGTCCGGGGAGGGGGGAGGGAAGGGAAGGGAGTGGGTTGTGGGTGGGGGGATGGGGGGGAGAAAATTGATAAAAATGCTTGTACTTTGTACTTTGTACTAATAAAACTTTTTGAATAAAGAAAACTAAATAATTTATCCCCAAACAATTATATTTCATCTATTACCTGGGAAGCTCTTGATGTTTTAAATCTATGTATGACAATCATAATTGTTATGACTTGTTTGCAGCAATCTAACCAGGACACAAGTAAATAATTCAGCAGGATTCATTTATATAAGAAACTTCTTTATATACAATACCATACAGCAGAAGCTAGAACCAGAACTCAGAATCCAGAAATACAGAATCAATAATCACAGATGCTATAGAATCACATAAGCACTCATATACAGTATATACAGATCAGTGAACCTAAGCCATGCCCAGGCTCTGGGCTGTCAGGGTCACCAAACAGTCCCCATTGGCTGACATGTTACCATGTCTATTCCAATTCATGAACTCTTATACACGGACACTCCTCCCTTCATGACTGGAATAGACATAAAACCAAATAACTTAATATTCTTCCCATGGTGCACTCCACCCAATGGCTTGGTCATTATATCTGCCAGATTGTCCTCTGAAGAACAGTGAAGCAAGCTAATTCATTTACATTTGATGGCTTCTCTTACATTACAATATTTAATATCCACATGCTTGCTTCTATTCTTTACTCTGTCACCTGTTGCCATTTTAATGCAAGCAGCATTATCCTCAAACACTGTTACAGCTTCAGTTACTTTTACGTTTAAATCCTTTAACAGTTGTACATACCAAGTTACCTCTGAGCAAAGCTCAGACAGAGCAATAAATTCTGCCTCTGCTGTAGAAATGGCTACAGTTGTTTGGTTTCTGGACTTCCAACCAATTAAAGTGCCTCCAAACAATACCACAATCCCAGAATTAGACTTTCTGGTTTTTACATCATTGGCATAATCACTGTCAACATAACTTTTTAATTTCAATTCTTCAGAGACCTGTATTTGAAGACCCAAGTTCACAGTTCCCTTCAAATACCTGAGAATCCTTTTTATACCCATCCAATGCAATTGCATTGATGCAGCAGTAAAGCGACTCAAGATGCTTACTGCACAAGCTATGTCTGGTCTGGACCACTGTGACAGATATAACAAGCTCCCTATTGCAGGCTGATATATCTTTTGATCACAGGCTTCACTTTTGTCCTCACCCAAATTGTTGTGAAAATCTGTGTTCATAGGTGTTGGAGCAGAATTACAATCCTTCATGTTGTATCTCTCCAACAGCTGTTCAATTTTCCTTCTTTGACTGAGAACACCTTTCTCATTTTTTTATATCTCTACACTGAGATAGTTTTTTATTTCTCCCAAAACTTTTAATTCAAAATTTTCTCTAATTGATTAGCAAATTCTTTTTTCTGTGACACATCTTTTGCAATGAAACAGAGATAATCTACAAATGCTAATTGACAATTCCCACCTTGTATCTTTCCAGTATATATGCAACCATTAGCCTTGCAATTCTTGAGCCCAAGACCCTTATATGCAGTTTCTAAACAGATTCCTGGCTGACTGCTTCAGTCCATAAATGGCCTTGTTTAATTTATATACAGTGTTAGGCTTTTTACTTTCATACCCTGGTGCTTGAACCATATAAATTTCTTCCTCTAATTCTGCATTGAGAAAGGTTGTGGTTATATCAAAATGCCAAATTTTATGGCCATGTGCCACTGCCAATGCTAGTGCCAACCTTATGCTTCGACTCTTCACTGTTGGTGCGAATACTTCATCATAGTGCATGTTTTTCCTTTGTGAAAAACCTTGTTTTTCAAGAGGGTGAAAATGGTGGGCTCGATGCGGTGCTCGGGAGCGCTAAAGCTCCTCACTCAGGAGAAGGAACTGAAGTCCCTAGTCCCTCTCGGCTTTCAGGAGCGCAAAAGCTCCGCTACAGAGAAAACAGGCAAGCTCCGCTATAACAGCAAGGCAAGCATTGAGAGCTGTAAGCTCTAACGAGAGAGGCAATTTATCGAGCTATTTGCTGCACAAGCAGCCCAAGAGCAGTAAGCCCCGTGGCTGACAGGATCGCTGCTCAGCTAATGACGGCTTTCATAGATGACAATGATTCGCCACTCCACCAACAAAGAGGGAAATTATCCTTGTCCCCAGCTGTCATGAATCGGGAGCGCGAAGCTCCACTAGCAATCCAGGCACCCGATGTAGAATAAGTCCCGAATACAGTCTTAAATGACAGCTCTGTTAGATGTGACAGCTTTGCTGGATGTCAGCAGCAGTAAATCAGCTTGAGCCGAACCTCTTGCTGTGGGGACAACGCCAGTGACTCAACCAATGGCAGGGAGTCAGCTGTCAATAACTCACAGAAATGGAATATGTCCGATGAAATTGGAATTCCGATAGCATCCAGTAATGCTCAATCTGTTAACTGGAGGAATGGTTGGCACAACCGTCCTAGCTGAGTGACTGAGTCAAAAAGCTGCCAAGGGTAGCAACAGAGGCGGGACCTAAACAGCTTTGACAGACTCAGTCCAATCAGATAGTAGACGGAGTTAACCCGTTCCTGGATGCTATATCCACCACAATGGAGAATTTATTTGCTTTATTTCTTAGAGGAGCTGTTAAATTTGGATTAAAATTTGATTTTTTAAAAAAATTAAGATTAAAATATGTTTGTTGAGGGAGGGAAGAATCATCTTTCATATAATTTCTTTTTCTTTTCTTTCTTTCTATCTTTGCACTATTCTTCTCTTTTTTGTTTTTTTTATTTTCCTTAATTTGCATTAATCTTTTGCTTTGTATTTGTAAACTTTAATAAAATTATTGGGGGAAAAATTAAGAAAGAAGACAAAAAATACAGAGAACAAGTCCAAGGTTGCAAATGCTGCTAAATCTGCTCAACTTTTTGGTCTGCCAGATTGGTCTAGTGGTTTAAAGCACCAGGTTCACCAGGACACGGTGAGTTTTAGTGTCACATAAGGCATGAAAGCCAGCTGGGTGACTTTGTGCCAGTCATCTCTTTCAGTCCAACCCATCTCACACGGTTATTATTATGGGGGAAAATAGGAGGAAGAGAAAGGAATATATTAAGCATCTTCACTACTATTAGTTATTTATAAAAAAAATAAAGGTAGGATAAAAAAATAAAATTAAATAAATAATTTAAATCCCTTCCTATCTCAAGTAGATGTGTTGATGTTGGAGTTGGAGTCGAGTTAAAGATTCTCCAACAAAACCATCTTTTGAATTCAGGGAAGATAATATTAAGATAATATCTTACCTAAAGTAATCACCTCTCTTTGAAAATACATTTATTAAGCATGCAAACAACAACAGTATTTAGCAACCTTTAGCAAACCATTTGCAATTTGCTGAGCAACCTTGAGCAGCCCTGAATAAAAGCAGAACCACAACTTATATACCTTTGGCTTTTAGAAAGGCAAGATACAGAAAAGGCAGTGTATATTACAACATCTTGAATATTTTTGATAAACACATCTGTATAACCTTCTCCCTCATTCTTTCCCACTAGGTCAGCATGCCAACTATGCTATCTTTGAGATATGGTCAGTGAATATAAACACTCTATTGCTGGTTGCCACTGGTTCCTGTCTGATACAACCCCTGTTGTCTAGCTCAGGGTTACTTCAGGTTGCTTTGAATGTTTTCTTACAAGAATATTTTAAACAGTTCATATGTATGGGGCTTCTTAGAGGATTGGTAGTGAATGCAGAGCAAATCTGTATTGAGGTACATTTTATCACCACAATAGTGGTGATGGTTCAAGTTCTTCACTATTTCAAGATGTTGAATAAATTGTAAAGCATCTTGCAATTAAACAGTGTATTTTTGAAGCATGGGCTAATTGTCAGTTTGGACCAATTAATTAATTTATTATTTATTTATTTTGGTTTTCTTATATGCCGCCCAACTCCCGAGGGACTCAGGGCGGTGTACAGCAGAGAAAATACAAGAATAACCAACTATAAATATTACATTAAAAACAAATATAAAAATTAAAAGCACAGTATTAAAACCATCCAACAACCATACAACAGCCATACATACTTGGGGGTGAGCTCGAGTGGATTAGGCTCTACCCCCAGCCTGCAGGAAAAGCCATGTCTTAATGGCTTTTCGGAAGGCCAGCAGAGTGGGGATAGTTCGGGTCTCTGGGGGAAGTTGGTTCCAGAGCGCGGGGCCCGCCACAGAGAAGGCTCTCCCCCTAGGGCCCGCCAGCCGGCATTGCTTGGCCGACGGGACCTGGAGGAGGCCAACTCTGTGGGGCCCTAACCGGTCGAAGGGAAGTGTGAGGCAAAATGCGGTCCCGGAGATAGCCTGGTCCTAAGCCATGAAGGGCTTTAAAGATGGTGATCAACACCTTGAATTGGACTAATCACAATCAGTAAGAAGGAAAATTGTTAACATGAACATTTAATTCTTTTATTTAGAAAAATAGTCTCCCCACCCCACTCCCCCAAATCTGATAAACATATTTTGCGTGCTAACCTGTCAACTTGGAGGCATACCAGATGGACAAGCTCAGTTTAAGACCTTAACAGCAAACATTCAGGGAAAAGCAGCAGAAGGTAGGTCTCACTTGCTCACTTCAAACTAATCAGGTCGTGCTACATATTTTACTCATCACAACTAACATAGGGTGTTGGCTACCAAGAACACTTGTACATTCTTGAGCCAACTCCATAATTTAAAAAACAGTCTAATAATCAATTTTGACTGAATGCTTAGCAATTTCAACAGAAAGATTTTATTACCATTCAGCCATTGTGGGTTTTTTTTTTTCTTGATGAGATGCTTTGTGTTGTGGAGGCATGGATATGATGCACTTTATTCCAGGAGCAATCTTTTGTCCACCAGCTGAATGAGGTTTCTCTACAAATGTTATGTTAGAAGTGTTGTAGAAGGTTATCAAGCAACTTGGAAGCTTTACTTTTTTTAGAAATGGGGATTGTGTTGTGAAGCAGTATCAAAGAAGTGCTTTGCTCCAAAGCATCATTGAAGCAGAGTGATCTTTGAAGCTTTGCATAAATATATAATCAATCCTTAATTATATTAAAGCTACTAAAGATCTAAATCTTTCTGTCTTTCAAATTTTTATAATACATACATTTTGTTATTAAAATACATCTGCTAATTAGTTTACAGTACTTTATGACCACTAACAATTCAAAATGTAGAATGTTTTACTGTCAGATAATACTCCTATTGTTTATTGTAACCTTAACAAAGCAGAGTTCAAGTAAATATTCCAAAGCATATCCTGAGTGATTTAGTAGAAGTCATATTAATTAACACTTCCAATGGATGAGCCAGTTTGAAGTTTTACCAAGGTCATGCATAGAGTCATTTCTTTAAAAAAAATCTTTAAAGTGTTGTATTATGACCAAACTGCCTATACTCCTTTGCCTCTGGATTCATTGAGAAACACAATTAATTCTTCTGGGTAATCAGTCCTTTCAGAATTGAAGAATACAGATCTTTTTTCTGTCAGACTTAATGCTACACAACTTAATATTAATGTAGTCCAAAAATCTATACAAAATCAGACAGTGAATCAGGAAGAAACAATGAAGAAAAATAATAAAAAGGGAACCAAATGGAAGCGAAGCGTTCCAACTAGGCGTACACTAAATCAACAATGCAGGTATCAATAAATCCATCAAGCCAAAATGCCATTTTTCAAATGAAAAGACAGAAGAAAAGGGCCGGGGACAGAAAAAAGATGATGATCATAGAACACTGATGATTCATCTCCGTCTCTGATCCTTCCAGAGCCACCTATTTGGGAATGATCTGTTCTTAATTTACTGAGACCTGAGAAATTGGGCAGGCTGTGTCACTAATAAAGATAAATAAGTGAATAATTGTGTTGAAATAGGAATTAGTGGAGGAGATTCTTATGAGGAAGATTTGGTTTCAAATTGTTGCCTGGCAATTCAGGTTCCAAATCAGAACTGCTAATTATGATCTTTATTGCAATATTTATTACTATGTTTCTGGATGAGACTGTAGGATAATGATCTTAATTGTTACATATCATATTTATTTAAAATCCCACTTAGTGAAAAAAAAGATAGGCTTAGTGGAGACAAGTTGCTTCATTTCAACAAAATTGTAAGTCTCTGTAATTACTTTGGATAAAGCTGAGTTTCATCTGCATTGATTGGTCTCCTGGTGACTATATGGACACATATATGTTGGGGGGTTTGTTTTGGCAAAAATACAGAAATGGTTAGCCATTGCCTAATTCACAATGTTTTTTAAACTTTCAACCTACAATTTTAAAATTTGTCCAATCTTCTTAGCTTTGAGCCCAGTCAATGTTGGTTAGGCACTGTCATCTGGCATACATGCAGCAGTTGGCCAGAACTACTATTATTAAATTTAATATGTATAGTTGTCTATCTACTATCTATGGCAGAGGTGTCAAACTTGCGGCGTCATAGTGGCATCACGTGACATATTGGGACTTCCCCCCCTTTGTTAAATCAGGTGGGGCCGGGGCCAGCACATGACACATTTGGCCCACGGGCTGTGAGTTTGACACCCCTGATCTATGGAATATCCCTTTCTTTCCCAATGTATACTTCTTGACCACAATTAAGCAGAACAAGCAAGTATACACGTGTGTGTTATGCTTAGCATTTGTAAACAATAAAGCTTCTCTAGATTAATAGAGGACCTCTGTCTACTGCCTATGGTGTTACCATTTAAAACCCTGAATTCCTGTATCACCACTGAAAGTTCGTGAATATACCTACTAATAAATTCCACCTCCATCTTTGACCAAGACTTTGCATCCCTAAGCCCAGCTTCCTCTATTTAGCCCCAAGATTGTGTGACCTACACATGTGTTTCAGCAGGGAGTTTGAAAGTAAAAATAATCAATTAAGTATAAACAGAGGATTTTGTAACATTTTCATGACCTATTCTGACACAGAAACAGATTGAAGAGAATGGCACAGTACCAGAAGTCTATTTAATTTGTATTATTTCTCTCATGCAAAAAGAAAACTTAGTGAAGACTTTCACTCACCTAGTTTGGCAGTTAGATGTGTTATGGTCCAGTTAAATGTGATGATATAGTACTTTCAGTGACACCAATTGGACAGGACTTGAAGTCTGTTCACCTATTAGATAGAGGAATACCTAAATGTTAAGTTTTGGAAATCAATAGTAACAAGCTTTGAAAACAGTCTGGTTCAACATTGGCAAATCAATGGGGCTGGAACTGAACAGATTATGCTTTTGAAGCTGAATCAGTGGTCCAGTTGCTTTATAGGAGTCAAAAGTTGTAAAGGCTACCTTCACAGTTTCCCAAGGTATATTGAATGGATTAGAGTTCCAGTCATACAGATATAGTTATCACTTAGTTAATTTTGATCTAACCTATTTTTTTTCCTAAGAATTGTGCTCCTTTAATCTACAGGACAGTTTTTTATTTATTTGGAGATCATCGGCTGAAAATTTCAAGTTTGTGAATTTGTATATTTTAGTGTTTGGGGGCTTTAGTAGTACTAAGCTGGCTCTTAAATTCTGCATGTAGGATATTCAATTTGAAACAGATTGCTTAATTTGGATGGAATTAGGATAAACTTCACACCTGTACACTAACTTAAAAATGATGAACAATGTGAAATGGACAAAATAGAGATGGTGGACATAGTATATTTTTAATACTTTTAAAAGGGTCCTGCCTCATGTATTTAACCTCCATACCACAACAAAATTAGACCAGACAAGTGTGTACCTTCTTATTATCAGAATAAGATTTGTCTATTTCTTCAAAAAACATCATAATATTTTAGTGACTTAGAAAATGATTGAATATACAGTTTTATGTTTATTTTATGAAGCAGTGATTGTAATGGCTATATTATATGTACCTATTTTGTTTTTATTATTTTATTACTATACCATAATAAATTCACCTAACTCCAAGTGAGGGAGAGAGAGGATGGAGCAGTATGCTAAATAATTCAGTCTAAGATGCTTCTGGATCCAGCTTTATATCTGAAAACATACAAAGAAGTTGTAGCCAGGAATGCTTTTGTTTAGTTTCATGTGGGTCTTCTTGATGAGAGCACCAGAGACACTCGCTTAATTATGTCAAAGTGGATGATTTGGTGCTATTTTTAAAGAGTGTTCACATTAGCAGGGGTCCCCAAACATAACAACTTTAAGACTTGTGGACTTCAACTCCCAGAAGTCTTCAGCCAGCATAGCTGGCTAGAGAATTCTGGGAGTTGAAGTCCACAAGTCTTAAAGTTGCCAAGTTTGAAGACCTCTGCATTACAGCAATGGGGAGACTCCAGGGAAGGCCGTATAAGACACAGGAGGACCTTCTCAGTGGTTACTTGGAACATCTTACCTTGGGAGGCCAGGCTACCACTTCCCTGCTGAAATTCAGAAGCATAGTTTTTAAAACCAAGTTGAATTGTAGAAGTGGGGACCTCCTGTTTTCTGCTCATTTTATCATTTTAATTAATAATTTTTGAAATAATTTTATGAGTATTTTAGTATTTTTATGTTTGTCACTTAAACATTTTATATTTATTTGAAAGCTTGCTGTCTGTTCTATCCTTCAAATGAAGGCTAAAAAATACAAAATCAATATATTCCTGAAGTGCAATGGATGTAACACATATTCATAAACTACATATACAAGTTAGTGTTGGGGTGGGGTGGGGTGGGGGAATCCTAGACATTTTTATATTAGAGCTTTAAAATTCTTTTGATTTTAAGTATACATTTTTCACTGGAAGAGTAAAACCAAACATTAAGAACAGCTTCTCATTACAGATTCTTCAAACCAATTATTAAAATTAAGGACTTGGTCTTCTACATAGTGATGACATCTAGCCACATTTTTAGTAAACCCTTCATTATTCTATTTTAAGACAAATGCCAACAGCTTTAATGTCAGATTTAGGAAAGAGCAAGAAATAAAAGTATTGCTGAATAATCTGCAGGAGGGTGCAAAATCCTACTGTAATATTTTTCTCTTTGATATTTTTGCCATTAATCGTCTACCTATCTCTTTTCCATTTTGTTCTTTTCTTCAAAATATCTATAGGAAATAATTTTTAAAAAATAGTAATTTGCTTCTATCACATCAGGCATTTCCTTTATTTTCTCCTTATCATTAAATCTTGCTTTTCTAAATATATATACTATTGAGTTTCTAAAGAAAGAATATCGGGAGAACCCAGAAATAGTGCTTCTTAACTAATATGCACTAGTGCATGGAGAACTATCTGAGTGGATTTGGTAACCAGCAAGAGACAGGCAGCATTTCCAAGGAAAATAATATCTAACTGTGTGTGTATATATGTATAAGGTGTGAACAGTCAACATCAGCTTTAATTTTAATATATTGCACTGTGTGAAACTTTTAAAAGACAAGGATTCTAAAATTCACATAACCCCCATTGGTGCTAACAATGCTATCATAAGAATATTATAGGAGGCAATGTCAAATCTCAAGTCGACAGGAAAAAGCTGAAAGTTTTAAGAGCATCAAGACATCTTCAATCATCATTTTCATCTTTCTGGAGAAGTAGATTTACCTATTAGGTGCAGGAAAAACCTGTCATTTCACAGGGTTATATGATTGCAGGCAACTTTGCCTTTCAGGCTGAGTTTTTATGAGCTAGCATGAAATACTCTAAATAACCTTTAAAACTGAAAATGGAAAATGTGAAACTACAATCCAGCCTTAAATGCTCACTTTAGCAGTGATTGCACCAAAATCCAGGAGAGCTCTATTCCATTTCTGGGGTATTATTGTAGGCTTCAAAAAAAAGTATTATATTACAAGTGTGTGGTGAGTGAACTTCTAAAAATTATGTAGCAATTTATCCTTGTACTGTTATACAAGTTATATTGAGATACCATGATTAGCATCCTATATACCAGTAACAATGTCATTCTGTGACAATTGATCCTAATTTAACCAATATGACACTATTCATACCCAGGAGAAGAGGTTGAGATTGGAGAAACCTCAAAAATTGCATAAGTGCAATAATATTTTAGAAGAAAAGAAATCCAACTATGTAGGGAATTATGCCTCTCAACACCTAAAGGTAAGCATGGAATATTGATCTACTAGCCAGGATAGAAAATGGAAGCCAGACCACTGTAGCATTGCAACTAAAGGAAAAAGAAAGTTTAGTTATCTAATTAGCACTCTCTATGCACTTGAAAAAGATGCCAAGGGTTTAAGGAATAAATGTGAGCCTTTAAATTGTGGCATCTTTTTGTCAAGCTCATGTGAAAACCTTAAAAAAAATCATCATAATTAAGAGTCAGGAGTTTTAGTTCAATGGCAAGCAAGCACAGAAGTTTTAGCTACTGTAAGTACTGCAAATGTTTTCCTACATGATGGTGAGATTCTTTGTAGAGCATATTCAATACCAATCTTTGAAGTTATTTCTGAGATAAATAATAAAAGCTAAATACTCTGAAAGCCAAACTTCAATTGTCAGTTCAGTATATATAGCAGGTGAGGCCAATGCTTTTAGGTTTTTCAAAAACACCTGTCTAGTCAGCACTGGCAAAAGAATGTTGCATTAAGTAAACTTTTTCAGATATTATCAGATTGTTTGATTTATTGACTGAAAATAAGACATGTAATAGTCTCATGCTGTAGCTAAAAAGAGAAATGCTGTTAGGTCTGGACTTATTCCAAAATTTTCATGAGAAAAATATTGTCTCCAACCAAACCCCCATCATTTACTCAACCTTTTTGGTTGTTATGTTTGCAGTTTATTTCACCACTTTTATATGTGATATGAATGTATGTTTTATCCCAAGTCATGGGATAAACTGGATCTTCTCATAACCACCCATATGTTGATTCATTTGGTATTACTATACAATGTCTAAGTTAACACAACATTGGTCTGACTTTAGAAGTAAACTGTTTTTATAGGTTTCCCTAATCTATGGCCACTGAGATATGTAGGATCTGATCCTGAATTTGTAACGTGAAGGGTACCAGATTAGAGAAGCTAATTTTATATTATGTACACTATTAGCTTCAGTTGCTTTGTGGGATGTTGAGTAGAAGGTGGGATAAGGCAAACCTCCTTTCTCTTATAGGGCTTAGAGCTAGCAATTGCCACCCGATTTAATATTATGGAAAAGTAACATGAATATTTGGTTAAAGACAGACAAAAAAAATTGCTGCCTGAAGTGGAACAGAGAGTATATAACTTCCAGATTTAATCACACTGATATTTCTTTTTTAAAAACCCTATCCAAAGTGTTTTTACCATCACCAAAATCTGTTTCTGTTGTAGCATAGGCAAAACAAGTCACTTGTTACAATAGGAAAGAACTATGAGGACAGAATTAGGGTATCTTGAAGATTTTTTAAATAGTAAAATGAAATAATAAACCTTTTTTTAATTATCACAGTGAATAACCCAATTGTCTTCAAGCACTCTGAACAAAGAAATGATGGAAAGCAAGAAATGTGGCTGATTTTTGAAAAGCCCAGTGCTGAACAGTAAGATTTTCGGTGTCTCCGATGAAAAAGTGTATTTGAGGGTTGTTAAAAGAAAATTCAAGTAAAAAAGAAGAAGAAAGATAGCAGGTCACCTTCTCTCCTAGCTGTGCTTAATGGAAAAGTAGAGTCACTTTGTTCTAACAATAATTCCATGACATTTCAATAGGTGGCTTTCAGCTTTTTCATAAAGAATTTTTCTCTAATTAATGGATTGTTAACTTGGCAGCAACATCTAGCCTTTCTGAAGAACATTTTCTGAAGGGGAAAAAAGAGGAAGAAGATTTCTCTGAGAGTAAGAACTGCAAATGATATATAGCATAAATGGTAATACTCTTACCTTACCAAATAATACCAGAATCTGAAATACACCACATATCCAGTGTGAATTACAGATTCACCCAAGAAACATGGTCCAATTATAATGAAAATGGAATGGAATGGAATGGAATTAATTACCATATTTTTCGGAGTATAAGACGCACCTTTTTGCCCCCCAAAAGAGGGTGGAAATGTCGGTGCGTCTTAAACACCGAATACAGCCATTTTTGGCCTCCCAAAACCCCACCCCCGCATCCAATTTTTGCGAAAAACGGGTGGGTTTTTTGCAAAACTTGGGGCGTTTTTGCCTTCCCCCACCCCCTAGGAGTGGTCTGCAGGCTTCCCAAACCCTCTGCATGACCTGTTTTTGAAAAAAACAAGCGAAAAATGGGCCGTTTTTCGCAAAAACTGGAGTGTTTTTGCCTTCTAATTACCCCATCTAGCATGACTGGAGGAGGAATTCTGGGAGTTGAAGTCCACTAGTCTTAAAGCTGTCAAGTTTGAAGTTTGTAAAAAGTATATATGGTTGTAAAAAGTGTACATGGTTGTAAAAAGTATACATGGTTATAAAATGTATTCTGCTACACTGGTATTTTATTAAATAATATATTACTACACCATTTGGTTCAGAATACTTTTTTCCTTGTTTTCCTCCTCTAAAATCTAGGTGCGTCTTATACTCCGGTGCGTCTTATACTCTGAAAAATACGGTACATCGAGACATTTATACTCATTATGTGGATCTTAATTGGCTTGGGAAGGTTATGTTTAGTTCTTTTAAACATTACAAGATTTCACTATTTTTAAGCACACAAAAATATTAGAAAAAGATTGACTAAAGCAATAGATGTGAATTGTATTAGAAAAACACAATATAGTATTACATTTTACTTCTGATCAATAGGAGGACTGCCCAATTACAAAAGAAAGTAGGTACAACTCCCCTACTCAGGATAGAAAGTAAGAAAATGAAATAACACAGTGCATTGATGATAGCTTATTGGATCCTACACATTTCAAATTTCAACCCTGTAGGAACAGTTTTTTGTACCACTGATCTAAATTTTTGGTGGTTCCTCCTCCTCCTCCTCCTCCTCCACCTCCTCCTCCTCTTCCTCCTCCCATGTCTAGATCAAACTTTACACTGCCAGAATGAAGGCACCTTCTTAACTTTGACGTAAAAATACTGTATTTTTCAGAGTATAAGACGCATTCCCCCCCCCTAAAAGAGGGTGAAAATTTGAGTGCGTCTTATACACTGAATGTAGCCAAAAATACGAGGCACGGAGGAGGCGATGGTCTGTGGCAATTCCTGCAGTCTGGAACAGTTGATTGGGGGTATTCCGGGAGGCTAATCCACCCACCAATCAGCTGCTCGAGCTGAATCAAGCTGCAATAATATGCTGAAGCTGACCTACTGTTCGCTATTTGCTGCAAGGATGTGTCAGAGTTTGCAGCAGCAATCACATCCACAAAGCACACACAAGTAACTGATTCAGCAGGATTCAATAACTTCTCTTTATATATAATATAACACATGAAGTAAAAATATACAATACCAAAATCAGGTATTCCAACATGGTAATTCCAATGTGGTAAATACAAGCAAAACACAAGCAGAGGAGAGGAGTTTCAGTTTCAGAGATCAGCACAACATGCAGCTTTAGTACAGAACAAGCCATACCCAGGCTCCTTGCTGTCTCCTTCCTGGTTGCTCACACAGCAAATACTGTTTCAGTTTCCAAACAGCCTTCAACTCTCTCACACACTGACAGGATGCTAGCCAGATGAATACCATGGATGCTGGTAGGCAGAGGCAGAATTTTTTTTCTTATTTTCCTCCCCAAAAACTAAGGTGTGTCTTATACTCCGGAGCGTCTTATACTCTGAAAAATATGGGTAAGTTATTATTGCTACATGTTTCTGGTATTAGCCAACATAACAGCAGATAGGCTGACTCTGTGTCTTTTCCCATTCAGCTGCATAATTGTTTTTACAAAAGAGCTGAAAGCTAGTGACTCAAGTTAAATAAAAGTTAGTTTCCTTTTTGAAAAAAGGGTATATAGATTTAAATATGTTGAAAGGCATATTCCCCTTTTCATCATCTTTGTTTGGTGTCTATTCATTTTTTCATTTCCTGTTTATCAGAACCAAGTGCTCTTACTTGATCATGTTTCTGATTGTGTTCTTCCAGATTATTCCTTTCATTATCTGCCTTGATGAATACAGACTCATGGATTGGAATCTCATGTTGAAAAAAAGGATTCTGCACTTGAACTGGAAGAGTAAAGAGGTATTCACTTTTTTTACTCAGCAGTTGGTTTTTAAATTATGTTGCTTATTGTTCCCGACAGTTAAGAGCCATCAATATGAGTAATTTTTTTATAAATGCTTGTTGGATATATATTTTTCCTTAAATATGCAACACCATGTCATAATATTATTTAGATCTTACATTAATCTGACACAATTTTCCCCATTCCTGCAGGTATGTTTTACCAATGGCCATTAGGCAGTATACTTGGTGTCACTGTGGTAGTAAGTGCCACTAAAATTTATTAAAGCAAATTATGGAAGACAAAATCAAGGGTTATATGAATGGTATTATATATCATGCATCAACATTATTTGGCATGAATGTTAATTGTCCAGGATTGATGTTGTTAGGTTTTTTTAAAGTAGAATGACACTGAAAATTTACTAATTTTCATTACTAATACTTTGAAGGAATGGATAGTGCCTTATAATATAGAAAATATTTTTAAATTTATGATTAGCACTATTATTTGTTACTGAATGAAGTAAGTTCCTTCTATATAAATTGCTTATTTTCATAATCATCAATAAATATTCTATCAGCAATTGTGATTTTTTAAAAAAGGTGTATTTGAGCTTGGAAAAACCATTTTGAAATAAATGAACACTTTAGAAATTTATGGTAAACAATATTTTTTTTAAAAAAGGGAATGTACAGTTTTATAATCTACTAGAACTAAGTGTTTTTATCCATTGCCATCATATAATGCAACTAATCAAACTTGATCAGCAACTCAATTGCTATTTTAGATAAATCTCTGTTGGCTGGAAGTGGAACCCCTTAGCACCCAGTCTTTATATCTTGGCCATTGAAAAAAATAGGACTTGGTGTCATTAAATTATTTAGTCTGAAGAAATTTACTATACCTGTATGCTGAATTATAAGTATTGTTTGTTCCAGCCAATGAGGCATTAAAAAGAAACCAAAGTTCATTGGTTTGAAACAATCTAGCTTATCTCTTTTGAATTATGCTAAAAAGTATCCTTATCTGACAAACAATTCTTAATCATTGAGTTTTTTAAATTTAAATTATGTAATCCACATTCATACATCTTGCTATTATGATATTTTAGTCCTCTAAATCATAGCAGTCATGGAATTTATAAATATAATTCCTGAATTATTACAGCTTATTAAGAATCTATATTTCTATACTACATGAGAACATACTGCAGTGTATCTTTAGGCAACAATTCAATTGCCTTCAAAATTCAATAGATTCATTGCATGCTATAGCCATATAACCGCCTCAAGAGATTTTTCAAAGCACTTCTAATTAGGTGTACATTGCAAGGTACTAGAATACAGTAAATTCTACTATCTCTTTTGTTATCTATTAATTAAAAAGTCTAACAGCTGATCCAATGTTCAATGTGTATATCCATAAACATACACAATAAATCCTTTTCAAAACTAACTTCACATTTGACAATGAGGTCATATGAAAAAATAATTGCCTTAGTTTTAGCGAAGCCTACGTTAGCTTCATAATAAATAAGTAGCCTAAACTTAATTAAATAATAATTCCTTAGGTGCTTTTGAGGTCTATGTATACTGAATAATTTGAAAAACCAAAACATATTTTAAATCTGACATCTATCCTATTTAAGGGGTGATTTACATCCAATCTAATTTGTTTTCTAAATTATTACAGATGAACATACAACAATGCTTGCATTCTTATGCCAAGGACTGTTGTCCAGGCCCTTCTATCTGATTCTAACCTCTATTATTAAATTTTAGTCTGTTTTGCTGTATCCAATATTTACCCCATTCACAACTGGGTATTTTCTTCTTATTTAAATAATGCATCTCTGTTATTTTTCTTTAAAAACATATTCAAAGAATGTCACTGTATTCAATATGCTACCAAGGGCAGACCAAATGAGCTGCAAAATTTGTAAAACTAAAATCTATACACCATGTAGGCCTTTCTAAGATAGAAGATTCACATTGGTCTAACCACCCTTAAGCATTTAGTGTTTACAAATTCTGAGTAGGAGGTTACATATCCTTGTTAGTCTATGGTGCCAAAAAAACCAAGAGTCTGGTAGTACCTTTTCCAACTAACACATTTTATTAAAAGGCATAACTTTTAATGAACTGCAGTTTATTTATAATTCATCAGATACATATGATAATTGGAATAATGTGGGATTTAAATTGGGAGGGAAGGAGAGGAGAAGTCAGGTTGGTTATGCAGATGCAAGTTTTACGTACTACAGGTAATACCATATAGTCACTCTTTCAGCGAGACAATTTATCCAAATTCAGATCTGACATTCCATTCACATATCCAAAGGCTTTCCGATTTTTTCCAATTCTATTAACTTTTGAAAAATTATTTTGTAGCATTGTTATTCTTTATATTTAGAGTACAGCTAGAGGCCAAGGTTATCATTTTGTCTTCTTTCTAGAATTTTAAAATTAAGAACCACTTTGTTTTATCTTTGAATTGATCCATTACTTTCCAAGTAGTTCACTTAACATTCCTTATTACTCCATTTTCTTAGTTTTTCCAGCAGTTACATATTCTCCCCCACCTTTTTTTTGCTTTAACATATACCATTATTAATTCAGAAGATTACATTTTGAAATAATTAAGCAGGCATTTTGCTGCAGTGTCCCAGCACTAAGCCTCACTAAGTCACCCAACAGGTAATTGTGAAGCCAGATCTCACTTTATAGGCAAGATTTGGTACCATGTGACTTCCACTTTTTCCCAAAATTAAAGGAATACTTTTGTGGGCATCAGTTTGATTCAGATAAAGAGTTGGAAAATATGATCATGCCCTGGTTGAGGAGTTCTTTTGTTGATATCTTTAGGAAGTTTGCATATTATTGGCAAAAGTATGTAGTGAATGGTGAGAAGTATGATGAGAAGTAAATACAGGTAACGAAAGAGCTCATTTCCATAATTATTTTCCACTTCCATTTTCTGAAATATCTCTGTTAAAACTAAAGTTTGGGAGATTAAAGTTTTCATTCCACCATTTATTCTGCATAAACTATAGCATTCTATCCATTGTAACAGAATATGAATTCATTCCAAACAGTTAATTTTAATGTTAAGCTATAGCTAATATCTGAAGCAGTTTATCCTCTCAATATTTTCATCTATATCTCAAAATACTTCTCAAGCATTTTCTTATATGAAGATTATGGGCTATCAGTAAAACTTAACTTAGTGAAGTGCTTAGTTAAACTAATACATCATCTAGTTTATGATTTGGCAGTGCTTGATTCAAATAAGAATGGTTATTAATAATGCATTTTCAGTGTGTTCAGAATACCCAAAAGATTGAAAGCAATTAAAGAAGTTTCAGTTTGCATGTAGTGCCTTCTCTAAAATAAGATGATTTACTAAAGGTGCCATGACTTCAACTCAGTCATTAAGTGAGTTGACTCTAGCAGAAACAGCTGTTGCTTTAATACTCACAACAGGCTTACTAGGAAACAAAACCAAATACACTAAATTTGGATACTGAGCATTACATTCTCAAAAGGGCTTGAACATGTCACCATCTCCCAAGATTTATTTTATCTATTCATTTTTACATGTCTGTGCTTTTTAAATAAACGTTTGGATACCTTAAAATACACTTTATATCTACCTGTCATCATTAGAAGGATCCCAAAGCAGAAATACAAAGATAGTCCAATTTAATTCAGTATCTGTATCTTGAATAAGGATTGGAAAAATGGAAGTTCATTCGCCAATAGATTAACCTGGGGAAATATCAGTGTTTTTGTTATTTTTCAGCAAAATGGGATGAAATTATTGTTATGAGCGTATGGTGTGATATATGAGTTTCTGAACATAATGCAAGAGGGTCTCAATGTGTCCCTTATGACAGAGATGATTATGAGGCCTGAGGCAATCAGCTTTGCTTTCCCACAAATAAATCAGTCACTGGGGTTTTTCAGCTACTAAAACAACTCACAAAACATTGCACAATCACTCAGGATGAAATACTAGCTGGCACTGAGATAGAGGAAATGGTAAAGTGAAGGATGTCTTTCAATCGGGATCTTCGCAAGGGTGGGTTCCACTTACCTTCACCACCGGTTTGCATCGTGATGTTTCACGCACGCACGATTGCTCTGCTCACACGCGCGTGCGCGGCCCCTCGTGCAATTCTGCTTCCACGCATGCTCAGTAGCTATAATCAGCCTGAAACACAGCTGAGGAGCTGATCAGCTGTGCTTCGGGCAAAGGAATAAAGGTAAGTATAAACCGGGCGGGCGGGAGGGCCCTTTTTCAAGCAGCAGCAGAGGAAAAAACTTCCAAACAGTAAAAAAATTGGAAAAAATTCCTCACCCAAAAAGATGACGGTGCCCACGGACCGGCACCGACCAAACCGGATCCATGACGCCATCATGATATCACCAGCGGATCGCTACCGGTTCAGGCAATCTGGTCCGAACCAGGAGGAATCCACCCCTGGATCTTTCCACTTCCAAGACACTGTGATTGGGATGTTTAATGCTGACCTAATCACAAGAATTACTGTCACTCCACCTACTTCCTGTCCTCACAATGGCAATAAGATAAACGATCCTCCTCCATACCTGAAACCCATTTCTGGCACAACTGACATTCTTAGCACAACACAGCTGCAGTAAAGCAAATGAAAATTGAAGTTGCATAGAAGCTCATGCCTGGAATGGAATAAGTTCAGACCTAGTAAATGGAAATTATCACCATAATGTTATCTGAGCGTTGGAGGATATGCATCATTAATAAAAAAATTCACACTACAAGTCTTCCTTCATAAGAAGCATTTTAAAGGTATAAATGCACTGTTATTGTTCAAGAAAGAACCAGTTTGGTGTTGTTAAAGGTGGTTAAAAATATCAAGCTAGAATTGTGGGTTCCAGTCTCCTGCCTTAGGCAGAAAGCAAGGCTGAGTGACCTTGGGTATGTATGGTCAAACTGTGTTGCCATATATGGATCATATATGTGGATGAAAATATATCATGTATATGTATGTGGATAAGCCAAGACTTTAGGTATCAAAATATACTCATTGAATTGGGTTCCATTTATCTGCAGATGAGCTTATCTGCAAGTATATGTAACACATTTTTTTAAAAGTACCTCTATGTTAGTATCTTTAAAGTATCTCTTATCTGATCTCATATAAGCTCATCAGAATACAGAATAATAAAGTTGAAGGGATTTTGAAGGTCTTCTAGTCTAACCCCCTGCTCAAGCAGGAGACCCTATACCATTTTAGACAAGTGGTTGCCCAGTGACTTCTTAAAAGCTTCCAGTGATGATGTATCCACAATTTCTGGAGGCAAGCTGTTCCACTGGTTAATTGTTTTCCCTGTTAGGAAATGTCTCCTTAGCTTCTATCCTTGATTAGTTTCTAACCATTGTTTCTTGTCTTGCCTTCTGGTGTGCATGTATGTAAGTAACTTTGTAAAATGGCAAAATTAATCTCATAGTATCATGCTGCAGAAGAGTGAGAAAACAAATTAAAATCTATGAAGAGAGACATGACTGAGTTCTAATTTCAGAATTACCCAAACTAGATTTAAATGGATTAAAAAGCCAATATTGCACAAGAAACATGGATTAAAATCATAATGTTTCAAAAGAAAGGAAATGTCAGGCTGAAGCCATTTTATTCGGGATCTTGAGCCTGCCACACTTTATATTATTCTACTATGCATTTTCTATTGTGGAAAAATGGGAGGGGGGATTGTTTGAAGTTGCTAGCATGTAGCCATAACAAATTCTTTCTAGAAAACCAAGGTCATCCTTTGTCTCTGCACCTGCATGGAAGGAGATGGGTGGATTCTGCCAGCATGGCAATAGAAGATTGGACAATGTGATGGATTTGTGGATGTGAGGGCAAGGACTTGAACTTTCAACTGGGTGGTGAAACCCGGGAGAATTCAGATTTGGGTTTCACCCAGATGTGCCAACATGGCTCTATTAATAAATTGGATCTTTGAGGAATACTTTGCCTTGGACTCTGATTTAAATTTGGATGCCATTTGGAACCCTGACAGGAAATCCATTAAATCAAGAAGAAACAAGAGATGAGAAAATAGCCAATAGATAACTTGTATAGTACAGGAACTGATGATGGGGAACTCATCAAATTTGCAGATGACACCAAGCTGGCAGGAATAGCCAACACTCCAGAAGATAGGCTCAAGATACAGAAGGATCTTGACAGACTTGAACATTGGGCGCTATCTAACAAAATGAAATTTAATTGTGAAAAAAGTAAGGTTCTAAATTTAGACAAGAAAAACAAAATGCACAGGTACAGTATATGTGGTACCTTGCTCAATAGTAGTAACCAAGGGATCTTGGAGTCCTAGTGGACAACCATTTAAATATTAGCCAGCAGTGTGCAGCAGCTGCCAAAAAAGCCAACACAGTCCTAGGCTGCATAAACAGATGGATCGAATCAAGATCACTTTATAATGCCTTGGTAAGGCCACACTTGGAATTCTGCATTCAGTTTTGGTCGCCATGATGTAAAAAAGGATGTTGAGACTCTAGAAAGAGTGCAGAGAAGAGCAACAAAGACGATTAGGGGACTGGAGGCTAAAACATATGAAGAACGGTTGCAGGAACTGAGTATGTCTAGTTTAATGAAAAGAAGGACTAGGGGAGACATGATAGCAGTGTTCCATTATCTCAGGGGCCGCCACAAACAAGAGGGAGCGAAGCTATTCTCCAAACACCTGAGGGTAGGACAAGAAGCAATGGTGGAAACTGATCAAGGAGAGAAACAACTTGGAACTAAGGAGAAATTTCCTGACAGAACAATTAATTTGTGGAACAGCTTGCCTCCAGAAGTTGTGAATGCTCCAACACTGGAAGTTTTTAAGAAGATGTTGGATAACCATTTGTCTAAAGTGGTGTAGGGTTTCCTGCCTAAGCAGGGGTTGGATTAGAAGACCTCCAAGGTCCCTTCCAACTCTGTTATTCTATTCTATTCTAACTGGATCCAAACAGTTGGTTATACAGGTGCTGTATTAAATTCTATCGGTCTTATATAACTTATTTGGAAACTGAGGTGGCCAGGGGAAAAAACATCCAAAACAAATATCTTAATATGGAATATAATCTCAGCTTCCTTTGCTTTCAGGAAAGTTTATGCAGAAATATTCTTTTTCCCCAACATGGCATCTTCAGATGCCTTGAATTATAGATCATTTATATTTATTTAATATTTATTAATATGATCATAACATCTTAAGCAACTGTGGGCAGTTTACAAGAACCATAAAACCAATAAATAAAACAATCATAAAAACAATAAAATAATAAAAACCCTGCACTGTAATTATTCCCCTTGGGGTGCCCCACAGCAGGCTCAGCAGCTCGCTCTCAGCCTCTTTCCATGCCTTCTACGCATCCATTCCCAGAGCCTCAGTAAAAAGCCAGATCTTAATGGCTTCTAAAAAAACTAGAAAGCTAATTGGCCATAGCCATTGACCATGCTGATTGCCAGTAATGGGAACTGGAGTCCCATACATCTGGAAGGCATCACTTGGAGAAAACTATTTAGTGCTATAAGTAGTATAAGGAATGAAGGGCTGCTCAATCAACTTCTTTTCTAGGGCGTTGCCAAAGAATTGTCTTAGTACTCACAGTAGCATTCAGTTAGCATGAAATGATGTACCAGATTTTATGAGAACTTCTCTTTTGCCTTGTATCATGTGTCTCTTTTGTGCACTCCAAGGTCTTTTTGCTTGTAATATCCTATGATTTGAATTTGATCATTTATAAGATGCTAATGGATTGATGATTATTTTTATATGCGCTGAAGTCGAATAAAGTGACCTACAGTCCTCTCTTGCAGTTCTATTATCCTTTTAATGTCAGTGTTGCTTTGGTCTGAATGAGTTGTATAATGACTGGTGCAGCATTCCCAGTTCTTTGATTGATCTATATAGTGGTAGCAATTTCTCATTTCCTGAGCAACAAATAGACAGCAGAATTTGAGAAAAAATAGCACACTAGAAAGTATTTCAAGGACATAAATGCTTAATTTGAAAGAGAAGACTCTTAAATATAAATAATGTTTGTCGAAGGCATTTAAATTTCTCTTTGCCGGTGCTCTGCTGGAAGGGAAGTATTTCTGTAGAATTAATGACAGGTCATTATTTTTAAAACTTTTAAAATGTCTCTTGAGCGCCTCTAAGTAGCAAGTTAGGCTATACTTTACACAAAGTATCATTATACAGATGATAAATCATTGAGAATTGCTGAATTATTTTTTTACTAAAATTACCTTTGAACTTTGTTCAAAACTGCAAATACTGCAATGAAAATGCTCTTTAAAATAGCCCTTGCTTACACTATTGGACTTACAGCTGTACCTCATATTGAGGCATAAATTTACATTCCTCACTGAAGGTTAATCCTACTATTATGCTATGCCTTTGTGTCATAGGGCTTCAGCTGAGATCCAATTACTTTGACTTCACTCTTTGTACTGCTCATTCTTTGTATTGTTTCACACTGTGGAAAAAATAATGCAGCTTTAAAGAGATGTTATGCTTGTTCCCTCATGCATTGTGAAGTATCAGTTTGAATTATTTCCAAAGTGCTGCATAACTTTAATAATACTTATTTGCAATGAGAAGCGTAAGCATTAATCGCCTTCAATATTAAAATAACAATCAAACAAACAATTTCCAGTATTGTTGGACATTTCAGAAAAAGTTTAATAATAGTTGGTTACCATTTCCTTGGGATTAGAAATGACGTTCAGGAACATTAATTTACGTGATGCAGACTTGTTTCATAATTTGCTATATTTGGGTCTTAAATCCACAAGACTGAAAATATGAATATAAATAACATTGCATTTTTAAAATGTTTATATTGTTTGATTATGCATATCCCAGCATTTGGCATCTATCAAGAATGGTGAAGTTTACATCCATGGGGCTGACCAAAATAATTATGAGACAGTAAATGATTTGCAGTGATATATTGTTGACTTGTGCTTTTTGTCTTGTCTTTTTTTTCTTTTCCTTTCCTTTTCCTTTTTATACAGTGACAAGGAAGATAATGTTTTAGCTATTTGACTTCTAACTTTAGAGTTTACATGGGAGAAACATATGGAATTGATAAAGAGGGAAGCAGAAACGTTTCTGGACATATTTGGACATATGAGTTAATAGAGTCATACATTCTATTGACTCATTATATGCATTGTTTCTCTCTTAAAGTAGTTCAAATTAACATTTTTGTGAATCATGTTTTATAGCATGATCTAGGCAGAGTTAAAGAAAAGCAAGAAGGAAAAGAAAAGTCTTCACACTCACACAACTATGTAACTATTCTCCTTTCCATTATTTGAAATGCCTACCCACTTGATAAGATCTTGATGGCCCTAACATTTGCATTTCAGTTTTAAGAATAATGTTAATGTTTGGTACTTTCTTTGCTCTTGCTAAACATGGATGTAATAAATATATCATATTGGGGAATTGAACTTTTAGGTTATCACATTATGTAGGCTGAATCGTTAGATGTAGCTTTGTCTTCATTTTCTGTTTTTACCAATCGGAATTCTACAATTATATGCAGAGTTTACACTCCAACTGCTTTTCATTACCTGTACATTACATTTCATTTAATGTATTCCAAAGATGCATCAGTGTCAAAATGGTGACAACCAATGACCTCCAAATACCAGCTGGAACCTTCTCCCCTAGGCCATTAAGTTGTCTACATAAATACTAAGCATCAACTCGTTTGCTTTTCCCATTGACAACGGTGGACCATAGAAAATTGAAGTTAAAGATTGTGATTAGCCTTCCGGATATTATAGGCATACAAATATATCCATTCAAGCATTCATTTGTTTAGAAAATGCCAGCAATCAAGTGTTAAAAACATTTTAGTTAGAAATTTTCATATGGCTCAATTCTTCCATCATTATTGATTGATGTAGATAAAAAAGGTTTGCCTTTCAGATGTAATCTCCTTCATACTTTGTATGGTAACATCAGGAAATCATATTTAAGCCACAGTAATTCCTTTATATGTATGTATGTGTGTGTGTATTAACATTGTAAATAACTATGTAAACAACAACAATAATCATCATCATTGAAGATACAAAAATCCACTGACAAGCCAAACTGCCGACTTTGCAACAACAAAGTTGAAACTGTTTCACACTTAATATGTGAGTGCAGCAAAATCACGCAAATTATTACTAAGCTAGACATGATCGAGTTGCTAAATTAGTCCATTGGTCATTATGTAAAAAATACGATATACCTGTATCCGAAAAGTCATGGGAGCACAAAGTGGAAAAAGTTACTGAAAATGAGATGGTGAAGATCTTGTGGGAGTTTTGAATACAGACAGATCGTCATTTGGAACACAACACACCATATATCACGGTTATTGAGGGCTGAAGCATACAGTTTATTGATATCGCTGTACCAGGAGACGCCAGGGTTGAAGAAAAAGAAGTGAAAAAAATTACAAAATATCGCAACCTGGCCATCAAAATTACATGGCTATGGATGAAACATGTAACAGTGATACCCATGATCATTGGGGCACTTGGTACCATGTCCAAGAATTTTACAAAATACATTAAGAAATTGCAGCTTTCTGCAATAACACCAGTGGAACTACAAAAAACTGCACTACTCGGAACATCATATATTTTAAGAAGATACTTGGTTGATACCTAGGACGCTGGCAGCAACCCGTATCAACCATTAGCACCAGTCAGTGGTATTTGTGACACTTTTTTTAAATGTTCAGTTGACTGAGTTTCATGTTTAATAAATAAAAGAGATAACAACAACAACAACAACAACAACAATACCCTTAAAACTTTGATTTGGAAGCAGATCTACCAATGATAGCAATAGCAATAGCAATAGCACTTAGAGTTAAATACCACTTCACAGTGCTTTACAGCCCTGTCTATGCAGTTTACAGAGTCAGCATATTGCCCCCCAACAATCTGGGTCCTCATTTTACCAACTTCGGAAGGATGGAAGGCTGAGCCAACCTTGAGCCGTTGAGACTCAAACTGCCAAATTTCAGGCAGCCAACAGTCAGCAGAAGTAGCCTGCAGTACTGCATTCTAACCACTGTGCCATCACTGTTCCACTGTGCCACCACAGCAGATCTACCAATGATAACTAAGCATGTAGTGAATTTTATAATTTGAAAGTTAAACAATGACACTAATCTTACTGTAATAAGTGTGTGTCATAATTTCAATCATTTCATGGTTCCTTTTCTGCATAACTATTGATGTAAAAATAAAAAAAGATAAATTTGGATACCTGAGAGATGCTTCACTCTTTAACAGAAGCAGGATTCCCTAATTTTTATAGACGCTTACTGCAGCATTCCCAACCTCATGCATTTTATGTTTGCAGAGACTATAATTTCCTGTTTTTCCATAGCAGGGATGGCTTTTAAAGTTCCTGAGATTGAAAACACATATATTTTGGGGCTTCTGGGGAAAATAGCTGACTGAATATGTTAATGGGAGGAAAGTAAACATGAAATCATGAGGTATCCTGCAAAGCAAGGTTTGAGGGCTAGATCTCTATCCATCACTGACTAGAAAAGGTCTCAGGAGAACAACATTGAAACATTGTGCCTTCTACATCTAACTGCCTGGGCTACTTCAAATGAATGCCATCATTGGTGATATTGAAAGCTGCTATGAAATTAAGAAAGACCAGGATAACATACACCACAATGCCATGTCAATAGAATAGAATAGAATAGAATAGAATAGAATAGAATAGAATAGAATAGAATAGAATAGAATAGAATAGAATAGAATTCTTTATTGGCCAAGTGTGATTGGACACACAAGATGTTTAGTCTGAGGTGACCAGGGCTAACAGGAACGGAGGCGAGACGAGGTTCTTGTAATAGCAATGCTTTATTCCAACTTTCAGCACCACAGGCAACTGCAGCAAACAGAACAGCAACTTGCCGTTTGACAGCTCCTTTTCTAGTCGAGCTGTCAAACTGGCAACCAATCAGGACGCCCCATTTTCCCGCTTGCCGGTTGTTCGCGTCTTAGCCAATCAGGCTCGACTTGCAGCCAGCTTGGGTTTTGGCGTCATTGTAAGTCCGAGGACTTAACACAAGTAATTTGTCTTTGGTGAATATGCTCTCAGTGTACATAAAAGAAAAGATACATTTGTCAAGAATCATGAGGTACAACACTTAAGGATTGTCATAGGGTACAAATAAGCAATCAGGAAACAATATTAATATAAATCGTCAGGATACAAGCAACAAGTTATAGTCATATAGTCATAAATGGGAGGAGGTGGGTGATAGGAACGATGAGAAAACTAATAGTAATAGTAATGCAGCCTTAGTTAATAGTTTGAGAGTGGTGAGGGAATTATTTGTTTAGCAGAGTGATGGCGTTCGGGAAAAAACTGTTCTTGTGTCTAGTTGTCTTAGTGTGCAGTGCTCTATAGCGTCGTTTTGAGGGTAGGAATTGAAACAATTTATGTCCAGGATGCGAGGTGTCAGTAAATATTTTCACAGCCCTCTTTTTGACTCGTGCAGTATACAGGTCCTCAATGGAAGGCAGGTTGGCAGTAATTGTTTTTTCTGCAGTTCTGATTATCCTCTGAAGTCTGTGTCTGTCTTGTTGGGTTGCAGAACCAAACCAGACAGTTATAGAGGTGCAGATGACAGACTCAATAATTCCTCTGTAGAACTGTATCAGCAGCTCCTTGGGCAGCTTGAGCTTCCTGAGTCGGTGCAGAAAGAACATTCTTTGTTGTGCTTTTTTGATGATGTTTTTGATATTAGGTGACCATTTTAGGTCTTGAGATACGATAGAACATAGAAATTTGAAGGTCTCTACTGTTGATACTGTGTTGTCTAGTATTGTAAGAGGTGGTAGAATGGGAGGGTTTCTCCTAAAGTCTACCACCATTTCTACGGTTTTGAGTGTGTTCAGTTCCAGATTGTTCTGGTCGCGCCATGAGGCTAGTTGTTCAACCTCCTGTCTGTATGCAGTTTCATTGTTGTCTTGAATGAGACCAATCACTGTGGTATCATCTGCAAACTTCAGTAGTTTAACAGATGGATTGTTTGAGATGCAGTCATTGGTATATAGAGAGAAGTGGAGAGAGCACACAGCCTTGGGGAACTCCTGTGCTAATTGTACAGGTATCTGATGTGATTTTGCCTAGCTTCACTTGCTGCTTCCTGTCTGTTAGGAAGCTTGTGATCCACTTACAAGTGTGTTAAGGTACCACTAGCTGATTTAGCTTAGTTAGAAGAATGTCCGGTATGATGGTATTGAATGCTGAACTAAAGTCTACAAAGGGGACCCTTGCGTAGGTCTTTGGAGATTCAGGATGTTGTAGGATGTAGTGCAGAGTCACATTAACAGCATCATCTGTCGATCTATTTGCTCTGTATGCAAATTGCAGGGGATCTAACAGTGGATCCGTGATGGTTTTCAAGTGGGACATCACTAGCCTTTCAAAGGTTTTCATAACTACAGATGTTAGAGCAACTGGTCTGTATTCATTCAGTTCCTTGATGGAGGACTTCCTCGGCACTGGGATGATAGTGGAGTGTTTGAAGCAAGAAGGAACATGACATATCTCTTGTGATTTGTTGAATATTTGGGTGAATATATAGGGGCCAATTGGTCAGCACAGACTTTTACGCAAGATGGAGTTATCTGGGCCTGGTGCTTTTCCTGGCTTCTGTTTGTGAAATAGATCTTGCACTTCCTTTTCTGTGATCACCAGGGGTTGTGAACCTAATGGGATGGGGTCAGTTGTAGGAGGTTTGGATGTTGTTGGTGTAAATGATGTTTCAGACCTGAAACCTGAAAGGGATCAATATAATCTCTATATAACTAATATAACTTTGTAACTTATAACTAAGGCCTCAGTCCAGGTGTGCAACAGATCCTCAGATACTTCTCCAAGCACCCTCTGAAACTGAGTATGGTTCATCAGGCACAGGGATGGACTAAGCAAAGGAGTCTTCTCTGAAGGAGAAGCAGGTACAGTACAACACATTTCAGAGTGATCTGGCTTTGACAAGGGACAAATAACTACTTCATCCCCATAACACATTGTCCTTTCTCCAAGACAAAGCCCACACCCAACATATGACTTCTATTGTATTAAGTTCTCAATCATCAGGTCCATGTTGCCAAGATAGTAATGAACCTCCAAGCTGCTTCAGACTCTATAACCAAGAAGGCAGATTGAAACCTCCCAGGACCCAGTATGGGAAGTTTCACTATCAACCCAGCCACAAAGTTAAGCAACTCAACTGCTACACAGAAGGAAATAACAGCAATCCCATCTGTTCCATAGAACCCAATTTCACAAACAAGGTCTTTCATCAAGCATCTTTAAGAAGCATCAAAAGCTTCCAAGACAATGACCACTTCCACACACTAGCTCTGGGCCACAACTCACATGTACTTCAAACCCTGGTGGGAACATTTCTGAGAAAGGACTTTCACCACCCATCCATGCCCATCTGTGTTTTAATACATTTCAGATTGATTCTGCCATCCATGACAAAATTGTGGATGACTAATGCCCTATTAAAGGTGGTTCTGGTACTAAGCACCAACAGTCTGAGACTGTGATTGCTAAAGATCTGATGACGAGGCATTAGTGTTGAGCCTAATTCTAGGAAGGTGGAATGAAAATAATCCACTTAATAGGCCTTCTTCAAGACAATATTTGATCTACTTCTGTTAGTCACTTTATGATACTGTGGAGTCCTTGGTGCTCTCTGACATTGGTTTTTTGCTTGCAGACATTTCAATACCCAACTAGGTAACATTATCAGTATTATTGAGTGTGGGGTTTGCTCCCTGTTTATATATGATAGTTGCCTTTCCGATCTTGGTGGGATGTGGTTTTCTCCTTCATAGTTCCTATCAAAAAAAGTTGGTTCATTAAGAGAAAAAATGATTTATCTAACTTGTAAACACTTGTTTCCACATTTATATCTGAAAGCGGCAAAGCAGGGATCTTATGCACTACTTTTTACACCACAATAGGATAGTGGAGGTATAGAATTTGAGATTGCGTAAAATCCCTGAAAACCTTGATTGCAGTCCTCAGGATCTCTCTAAAAATGCCACTAAATAGCAATTTAAATATAACAGGAGGAATGGATTGAATGTAACCATACAAACTAGGTGCTTCTTAAGGATTGCTTTAATTAATTTCCAAAAAAGTGTTAAAATGAAGTATTATTGCACATATTCATAATGTGTGTAAGTTCATGGCATGACAGCTCCTTGGTACAGGGCATTTCTTTAATCAGTTTTCTTATTGTGTGGAATCTCTTGAAGCAGAGCTGGCAGCAATGAGAAACAGTATCTTACAGTAGAAGTAATCTGTCGAATTGCATTGAATCCTTGCCATCTGTTGAACCCCAACCGCTTTCTTTCAGTCTTTCAAGTGATCTTTCTACAGTCGCAGAAGAAAACCCCGCTAGTGGAGTATTTGTAAAGTTTAAAGAAAGCAAAGCTCAAGAGTTCAAATGTACATCCAAGTTACTTCACAATCCAAACTAGTGTGAGTGACTGAAAAGACTGTTATTCTAACTTTCAGTCATATACTTTAAAAGCAAGTTGAGAGGACACGTGGAATAGTTATTTCATGGCATTAGCAAACGTCAGATTAAGACTTTTTATCTCTAGACACAAACTAGTCAAACGGTGATAACTCTTCTGTAAATCTTTAATATAATTCCTAAAACTATGTGGAAGCTTTCACAAAAAAATTAAGTATAAAAATAAAGAGAGTTTGGTTTAGTGGCTAAAACGAGGATTAGGTTTAGGGTTGGGCTAGAAAACAGGAAACCATGATTTCAAACTCTGCCTTAGCCATAAAAGCCAGCTGTGTGGTATTGGTCAGTCACTCTCAGTCAACCCAATCTACCTCACAGGGTTGTTGTTGTGGGGAAAATAGGAGGAGGAAGGTGTGTTGGGTATTTCACCACCTTATTTGTAAAATACAAAATGAATTGAATGAATGAATATCACATCATTTTCTCACTTATTCTTCTTCAACCCCCCCCCCAAACTGGAAGCAATCTCTGACTGGATATTCCACTTTCATTTTAAGCATCAGATAGACTACAGATTTTTGAATAAAGGTTTTCACAGAAGTGTCTATACCTACTTGAATGTTTAATAGTAGTATTGAAGTGAGAATATAACAGAAGGGAAATGCATAAGGGAGAAGGGTATGATTGAAGGAATAACTGCTCTGCCACCTCTTCCTCTACTCTTGGTCCCAAGTCAGTTTTTGCCCTAACTGTCATCTCTTGCAATGGTTGCTTCAACTGGAAGAACTGACTTTAGCGGCCTGGCACTTTCCTGGCATCACTGCCAGTTGCATTTTTCCTCTCAGTCTCCTACCTCCTGTCTATGGCAGGAGGCATAAAAGGCATAAAAGGAAGGGGAATATATTACATGTGCCTATTGAATATGCAACCTTTTTTATATCTCACAGACACCACATTTCAATAAATGTATTTGAATAGAGTATAAAATAATCCTAGTCGCTTGAATAGGACAAACTTCTGTAACTTGCAGAGGAACATAATATTAATATATTGATATTAATGGCTAGGTAAGTCACTTTACACTTGGGCTCATCATCTTCTGGCTGAGAGATGTCAGGAGAAAGTCAGAGGAATGGTTTTCTACAGATACCTTTGGTATCGCCTATCTCACAAAGTTCTGCTTATATAATTAAGCTTAACAATATACATTGTCTGTATTTAATAGAAAGATTATTTATTGTAATAATACACTGGCTGGATTTCATAAAAATATATTTATTTCAAAGTTATAAATTATTACATAATTAAAGCTAATGGGAGAAAATAGTTTACAATTCAAAAGTCAACAATAGCTGTATTTATTAAATAAATAAGAGAACAGACAGTATTTTAGAGAATAGAATTTAGAAAACTGAAAAACAACCTGAGTTTTAAAATCTGGCTTATGAGAGGGATCTAGGCTTTGAATATTATGCATTTTTTTTCAAGCACAAGTAGTACATGTTAAATATGTTTTCTTAATTGAAATAATACCTATAACATCAATTTACAACAGCTTATAGTAATTGTGGTAATTTGGGCATTCTTCATAATTTTAAAACATTTTTTTCCAAAATATATTATATAGCTTGGCCGAATTCTTGCATTTCTTGAATATAGGTAGGGTTGATGGCTTTGCATTTGTATTTATTTCTTCAAAAAGTACATTCCCCGCACTCTCTCAGTCCTTCAAAGTCACAGTTAAGTTCCATGGTCATAAATTATTGTAATTCACTATATTAAATAACAAGTGAATAGTGCTATAAAGCACTGTTCCTTGTTACACCTGCTATTCTCAGAACAGAGTGTACTGCTGTATTTCACTACTACTGGTGTTCCTGGCTTACACTTACGCAGTTTAAACAAACAATCTGCAGGATAAGTTATAGTCATGATGCAAATGTTGAAATGTAAGCCTTTTCAACTAATTTCCTTTCGAAGGCATGCACATTAGAGCACTTCCAGAAAGTATCTCCTGATAAAATATCATAGTTGCAAATTCTGTTCTAAACCACACAGAAGGAATTTTAACTATATGCACAGATGTTATAAGGGGAAGAGAAGAAAATGAAGAAAATGAAAAATGACTCTTATTTCAGAAGAGTCTGTATTAAAATATAATAGTAATATACTATTATTAATATTAATATATAATAATCTGTAGTTCTTAGCTGTGGCAGGGTAAGGTCAAGCAGACATTTGCCAAGTGTTCAGAACAAGGCACAGTGGAAACTAGTCATCTGTGCTGCTTTATACTTGGCTCCCAATGCCTCATTGAGAAGAAGTATTCAGAACAAGGAATTTCAGCCTGGAAAAGGATGAAAGGAATATCACTAACTAGTCTGTCATTCTAGAATGACCTTAGCAGAAAGTGTGGGAGGAACCTGTTAGGGAGAAGTGGCAGACTGCTGCCAGCTGGTAGATAAACAGGTAAACAAATGAGCTTGGTTTTGGAGCAATGCCCTATCCTTCCTTACCATCACCTGAAACGATCAGATCAATCAGTCTAATGGCAAGGCCCCTCCTGGTTCCTCCCATCATTCTATGCAACTATAAAAAGTAATAAATTAGCGGAGGGCCACAATACGTCTGTGGTGGTGATTTTCTGTTACGCATTCCAGAAATAACTTTGATGGCATATGAGTTGCATGGTATCTTTATCTTCAGGTGAATTAAACAGCTTCAAAGATGAAAGGCAACATTGGCGAAGTAAAAAGACAAGTGTCCTTGAAATATTGTGCAGCATAACTCTTAATACTGGCAAAAGCAGACAGTTCATCTGTAATTTGATACCTAGTTCACTTAACTGGAGCAATTCCGTCTCAGGTTTTGTTGAGAGTCAATGGATCTAAATTAAAGGGAGAGAAAAGAAGAAGAAAAAAGAGCTTGAGAATACCCACAAAGTAAGCTGAGAGGGAGAAGCTTCTATTATTTCTTCATGCAAATACTTGCATTCCTCTATGCTAAAATCTTCCTATTCCTCTGAATCATACTTTGGCTGTCAAAACAGAAAGGATAATGGCTGCTAAATTCCCACTATTGCATAACTGGAATAGAGACAACTGGTTACAAAGTCACTTTTGCTTCACAGCAAGTGACAGCATTAGGGCACTTTAGTCCTAAAAGACTTACAACCACACTTCTAAACAGTTTTACAATTATTGTGAATTATGTCCCTTTTCCTCATTTCTCATATGCACACATGCAGTATATTGTTCATATGTTTCGCTTCAATGAATTGTTCTAGTTTAATTCAAGTTAAACTGTGCATATTACTGCATTTAAAATATAATGTATTTAATTTGCTTAAGTTTGTTTCATTAAATATATATTCACCTTAGCAAAACTTATTTGAAACTAAATAGGAAACTGTTGGGAGATGCACTTAATTGGGCTCCAGTATTCTTTCTTCATAACAAAATAAGCCATTTTCCCAATGAAAATTATGGTCCTAAAGCTACAGAACATTTATTCAGAAGAGAAATGATAAGGAATACTCAGAATACTTTCTTTTATATGAGAACTAGCACCATAGGAGTTCGATTTGCATTAGGAAAAGATTACTATCATTCAACAAAGAAAAATATTTGTAGCTCAGAGTTAAAATGAGGGGTCCTTGGAGCTTTCTGAGCTTGGTTCTTTTCTTGCAGATATTTCATTACCCAAGCTAGGTAACTTCATCAGCACATATGTTATTATTAACATCTCATTACTATTATCAATATAATAAGTATATAACCCTCATTACTATCATCATCATCATCATCACCACCACCACCACACACATACATACATACCCACACATACAGGTACCAAGATCCTGCAATACAGTGGCACATTGGGTCAACTCTATGCTGTTATATATAAAAAATGCACATGTAAATATATACATATATTCAGGCTCCCATTTTAAATGTCCTAACTGAGAAGTAGGTGTCATTGAAATCAAGGTGATACATATCTCTCAGAAAATATGTTAATAATTACAAATTTTGATTCTAAATTGTTTTGTGTTATGCAATACAAAATATATTTCAATTCAGGATATTCAATTCATCAAAACAATCAACTATGGAAAGACATGTGGAAATAAAATTGGAGAGTTTTTTAATTGTGGGGAGTAATACGAGATGGAGATGCTTTTCAAATTCAGTCCTACAGCTTCTGTGGGTATGACAAAAAGTAGATGTAAAAAAGGTGGGAAGATGGGTTCTATACTTGTAACAAGACAGATTACTGTATCTATGTACCCTAGTCAGTACATAGAAACAGAATCACATATATCACACATATGATATCGTTTGCACTGAGCATATAAGGAACATGTAACATATCATCTTTTAATAATCTGTCCAAGCATGATTTCAGCAATGATGGAAAAATTGTGTAATGGTTATTTCAAATGTCATTCAAACCATGCGTTCAAAGAAGTGCAAGCACAATGAAGTGGCTGCACTTTACTTCCTATGCAATTGTTCTACTGTTCCCAAACCACTGCTTCAGTGGTGGGATTCAGCTGGTTTGGGCCAGTTCGGGTGAACCGGTTGTTAAAATTGCGGCATGTCCCCTTGTCGCAGGCTGGATGCGGGACCCGAGGCATAGCAGAGGTTGAGCAGGTGGCAACCCAGAGCAGGGCCCAAAAGGCAGTCAAGCCTTGCCAGAGTGGATCTTCCTTCCCCGTCGTCAGCCTTACCTTCCAGCCCATGGGGCTCGTATCGTTCTCATCGCACTCGGCCAAAGTGCTTGGCCTGGTGAGGGAGGGGCGGCTGGCATAGGGGCGATGCAGCTGGCATAGCCTCATGCTCCCTGGTCTCCCCCACCCCACCCCCGGCAAGCAAGCCCTGGCTAGTGGGGAGCCGAGTGGTGACGGCTCAGCCCTGGCTGGCTCACCTTCCCCTCTGCCACCAGCCACGGTAGGAAGGTAAGGTCGCATCCAGTCTCAGGAAAGCCGAACCGCTGCCTAGCCCAGAGCTGTCGGCAGGACGGGTGAAGCTGCAGCGCACACCTCGCTTGAAGTTCCCAGCCCTTTGTTTAAAAATCTCCCTAAAAGAGGGAAAGGAAGAAGTCCCACCCTGGCCCCTTTGTTGGACCCGGAAGCCTTGCCTGCCTGCCTTTCCGGGCAATGCGGGACCGGGCGCAATCATCCCTTCATGCCCGGTCCCCGGGACACTAGCCAGGAGCGCCTGGCGGGCTCGCGAGGCAGTGGTGGCTGCCGGACCAGTGCTGGGATTGCCACTCGGGATGAAGCCGGTTCTGGATACAGCGGGCTGCCCTCGCCCGGGCGGCTCCAAAATTAAATGCTTCCTTTTCTTGCAAGAACAGACAAACATAATTAAAGGGAGAAATGATGAGTGAAGGATAAAGGAAGTTCTGTAACCAGAAGAACTGAGAATGAAAACAATGTATTCCAGTTAAATTAGAAGTGGTTCTTTGTGAAGGATCTGTGAAAGTTTTGGAATATTGCAATAAGTCCCAAGAAAAAATAAATAAAACAAAGATTTAATTAGAAGAGAAGAGAAAGAATGGCAAGACATCCACTAACTGACTGCTTTGAAAATGCCTTTCAAATGTGTTCTCATTTACAATGGATTGGAAATATTTGCTTGACTATATGTTTTAATGTTCAAAAAGAATAATTTTTGTCAGTATAAGTAAAGATGTATTCTTCAGGCTTTAGTGCATTTTGCAAAAATCATTATGAATGTCACTGTAGAACATCATTTCTCACCAAAAATGCAATTTAATAGAGAGTAAAGTAAGATTGTACACTTGGGCAAGAAAAAAACCAAATGCACAGATATAGAATAGCTGGTGCATGGCTCAACTGGAATTAACTGTGAGATGGATCTGTGAGAAGGAAACTTATCAAACAGATCCAACCTAGAAATAAGAAGAAATTTCCTGACAGTGAGAACAATTAATCAGAGGAATGGGATGCCTTCAGAAGTTGTGAGTATACCATCACTGGAGGTTTTTAAGAAGAAATTTGTCCATAATAGTATAGAGTCTCATGCTTGAGCAGGGATTGGGCTAGAAAACATCCAAGGTCCCTTCCAACTCTGTTATTCTTTATAGATCTCTCCATTCAGACTTACCAAGAGAATGGTGATAAACAACACTTGGAAATGTACATCAGGTCTTCTGATAGCAAAATCTCATCTTATTGGCTAGTATCAAGGGGAAGATGACTTTGAAAAAGCTTCCTCTCTCATAACATGCAAGGCAAGGTGAGGACTAGCTGGGAGGGGAGGGGTGAGGAGAAGCCAGGCGAGGCGCTCTTCCATGTGAGTGACATTGAGTTGGCCACACCCACCCAGTCAGATGACCACCTAGCCATGCCCACTGCCAGATGTCCACCTAGCCATGCCCACCCAGTCACATGACCACCCAGCCACACCCACAGAACCTGTTGTTAAATTATTTGAATCCCACCACTGCAACTGCTTCCCAGAATACATATAATGTCACAAAGAGTAGAGTATGAATTTGGGGGGGAAATGTCAATACACCATGCTGGAATTGTTGCTTCAGTTCAGGATCATTTCCGGAATATGGGAGTAAAGAAACCTGGACCTGATAAATACCATTAATGGCTTATTTGATCAACAGAATACATAATTCAGTGTTTCATGCACAGTGTTCGTTTTAATAACCAAAATTAAATATGTATTAAAATATGGAAAGTTGATTTAAAAATGAATTATTTTATTACAAATTATTTCCCTATCTTTCCAACTCTAGGAATGAAGCAATGAAGAAACAGTGCAAACATAAAAGGCAACAAAACAAATACTCCATTTTCCAATAATCGTTAGCAGCTCTAGTCCTATCATGATTCTATTCTGATGGCTCATCTTAGTTGATGATTTTTCACAATGTATTTCATGGCTTCCATCCCTACATGAGACTTTATTACTATCACATAGGAATAAAAAGCCATAAAACACTAGAGTGAATTTATCTTGATCAGATGCCATACTGATTTTCTTCACATGATTTCACAATCATTTCCAAACTAACTTGAGAATTTCATGCTACATTATTCAACATTTCAAAACTATATTGCAGTTGTTTAAAAAGTGCTCTGTCACAAATTAACAGCAATTTAGGCTTCAGAGAGATTGCTAACTGAACAGATAGGGGGACAGCCACCACACACAACCACTGAATTCACTGAATAGACAGGACACCACAAAAAAATAGCACTAGAACAGACATACAAAAGACAAAACAACTACAAACATATCCTTGGAAACTTGTAAGCATCCTCAACTCTTTCCTGTTTAGTTTCCTTAAATGGACACTGCAAACAACTCAAACATTTGAGTCAGAAGGTGCTACTCAGACAACAGTCCTATAGATACACTAAAGAGGTTTTTCTCAAATGTCTTTTGTCTATGGCTTCCAAATTGCCAGTCAGTATAACCAATGGTCTTGCTGGCTCAAATTTCACACACTTGGAATCAAAAAAGCTGAACTAAAGCACTTCTGATTTACACAGAGGTGATAATGCTGAGATGAAAATATATTACTTTCAATCATACCACATGGCACCTTCATCTACATCCAAATCAATGAACATTCTAGCACCTACCTATCCTGCTGGACAATAAAGAAATAAAGCTGTTGTTTTCAAAATCAAGCTATGACTTCATAAATTCTGAAATAAAGTACTTCAAAGAATCAATTACTATGTGTTTTTCCTGCTAATAGTCCAATGACGTAGGTCTCTATGTTCATTGAAAAGAAAAGGTCTTGGGTTCAATATCTTTGGAAATAATGTTCTTTCTACTTTTCTATAAAGCATGTGCTAAAGAATATCTAAAATGCTTCAAAGAGACTGTAATACTTTAAATAAAATAACTGATACTAACCTTAGCAAAATAATTATCTTGTTAATTGTTAATAATTACAATGGAAAATCTACTCCATTTTATTGTTTTCTTACTCTTCTCTGGCTGCCTATCAAATCTATTTCTTGTTTTAGCACAGTATAGTTAATGCAAGTGAGAACAGGAAATTCATAAATGAAAGGTAGTGCATAAATAAATTAAATTATCATGCATAAAACATGCAAATGATTTAAAGACTGCATATGAAACCTTATTTCATTTTCATTCAACTGCATTTTGGCAGGACAAATAGTCACTGATTAGGTCCAGATTAATGCACTCCCAAAAATGTTCAATATGTTTTAAATATGGACAAAGACCATCTTTCTGTATATGTTTTTATTTTGTGTGGGATGCTAACAACAAACTACAAACTTACTGCACAAACTTACTGCACTAAATGCTAGATGCTCTCCAAGGTTCCTGCCATTTTGCTCTCCAAAATCCTGCTGCTTTACAATTCTATGATGTTTTAAAAGCAGAGGTTCTTTAGCAACTGCTGAATTACTAATCCAGTAGAGCAATGGCATTAGTTAAAAGGAACTACTGTATAGTTACACAAGGGAAGGCCCATAATGTTTTTGTTATGTTCTGAGGAACTGGGGGTGGGGGTCTTCACTCCAGTCCGACCAGGAACTTGAGCAGGTAAAATCTGATTGGCTCTCTGCCAGTCCAGCGCTCTATTTAAACCCCTGCCATGATCCCAGCTTTTACTGGAGTTGTCACTGTAACCAAATAACCAGCTGAAGTCACAAGCCTCGCCTCCAGACTCTCATTGCTGAGATGCAACAGTTTTCATCCTTGTTTTATAGGATAAAGGTTAAAAAAAAGGTAAAGGTTTCCCCCGTCTAGTCATGTCTTACTCTAGGGGGCAGTGCTCATCTCTGTTTCTTAGCTGAGGGAGCCAGTGTTATCTGAAGATGCTTCTGTGGTCATGTGGCCAACATGACTATACCCTAAGGCACATGGAACGCTGTTACCTTCCCACCAAAATGGTACTTATTCATCTAGTTGCATTTGCGTGCTTTCCAAACTGCTACATGGACAGGAGCCGGATGAGGAACGTTTATTCCTGATAAGCCAATTATTTATAACATTGGATTATATTATGGTTGTTCTTTTAATGTTCTAAAATATTATTTTTATTTCATTTTTGCACCTTATGTAGTTTATGAAAGTTAACCCACTGTTAGATCTATGTTAGTGGTACTATTTTTAAAGATTATCAAACATATTTTACAATACAATGTCATAAGATTCATAAAAAATTGTCAGGAAACAAATCTAATTCAAGTATTTCTAAATTCATGAACTTCAATAAAGAGACTTAAGCTCATTTTAAACATTTTCATAGAAATCAGCAGGAAAAAGAACTGCCCAGTGTTCTCATTCCAGCTTGGGCTTCCTTCTTCTAAAGATTAATCCTAGGTTGGCATGGTGATATTACATGGCTTAGATAGATTCAAGAAACTTTTTTTTTTTTACTTTGGCAAGAGAAGGAAAAGAGATAACTTTGGGGGGTTTTGTACTTCAGTTCAGCCAAACAAAATTCCGATCCAAAAATTGGATGTTAGCCAATCCAATTGTTTTATTCTTGGGCTCAATTTGAGAAATATAGCCCTCTGTTAAAAGTTTTATTTCAATACTTTTACGCTGCAATGTATATTTTATAATTTTATAGTTTTATAAGGGTAGGAAGGAAATTAGTTCTCTCAACTGCAGCCTGAAATGAAAAGGAGGA
The DNA here is from genome assembly GCA_023053685.1 of Diadophis punctatus similis. Lineage (NCBI taxonomy): Eukaryota > Metazoa > Chordata > Lepidosauria > Squamata > Dipsadidae > Diadophis > Diadophis punctatus. The sequence continues at coordinate 34,566,777 of JALIGW010000004.1, forward strand.
CACAAAGACCTATAGGACACTAAAAAGCAGTTTTATTTATTTATTAAGGAAGAATGGGCTGCATATTTCACAAAAAATAAAAATAATATCTTCCAAATAGTATGTCAAAAAGCTTGCTCTGATTATGTGGACACAAATAAAGCATTTGGGGGGGGGGGAATCAGTGGATTTTTCTGTTTCTGAAAACTGATTTAATATATTGCCAGGTATGTCATATATATGTCCTTACTACACATGTATTAAAGATTAAAATTCAGTCTCAAAGCTCAATTTATATGCACTTGTGTATTTCACTAGTTTTAAGAAAACTTGAAACTAGAATATAACTCTAAGCCTCCTTTTGAAAAATGTAGTCTGTAAACGACACAAACATTACCACAAAGAAGCAAAGACATGTACAAAGACACATACACACATTCACATATGCACACACATTTATTAAGTCTCTCACTCTGAGAGCCTTCTGAGGGCTACCTTGCGCACATTTGCATATATTAAATTAGTTGCCATAAAACAGCATAAGGATGATATCTCCCTGTCAACACAGTGACAAATGTTCTGGCAGCCTTTTAGCCTAGAAATATGCTGGTGTAAATATGCTTAAACTCTTAGCTCCTAAAAGGGAAAGCTATTGTCGGATTTCAGTGCCACAAGTAACCTCTAAGAATATTCACCTTTTGAGAACATTTCTGAACCAGATCTTTGGCACTTTACAGAAGTATCCACAATATCTATGTGCCTTTTTTTCATTTTCTGCTTTGTGGGTAATTCTCTCATCGTAGTTGAGCCTGGCAATTTCCTCAAAGCTTCTTTTTAGGTGTGGCAGAGTCTGGAGTGGATCTTTTGTTTCAGGAATATATTGCTGAAGCTGTCAGAGAGAGAGAGAAAATCTGTGATAAAGTGAACTTTCTAAGTCTGTATGTAAACATATTTTAGACCGTTATATATACTGCTGATGGATGAAACAGCCTGTTTACCTTGGAAATAATAGTCTTTTCTTCTTCAAATCATCATTCAGACCCGAATGTCATCCAGAAGTGATTTCTGCCTTCTTCAACTTATCCAGCATCTGGGGCCATGAGATAACTCTCATGGCACTGGCTCTTTTACGGACTCCTTCATTATTAGCCTCCTAGTGAGCGAGACAGAATAAAATGAATGTAATAACCATACTTCACACAACAGGCCCTCTCTCGCTTTTAAATTGAAAATCCCCTTATTACAAAACAAGGGGTGTTCTTTTTCTTCTACCTTTAGATAGGTCTGCCACATTCATAGGATTTTACAAAAACGCAGCTGCTTTTTAAACTAGAGAGAAATTGCATCCGCTAGACAGTAATTCTTCTTAGCCTGAATTGTATTGTTTTCTAAGTAGTTGATCAGGGATTGTCTCTCTCCTAATGTATGTTCTGTTCTCTGTGTATTTGTGTGTGGGAAAAACAGAAATGTACACATATTTTGAATGCAGCATATGAATGGATTTGGCTATCCTTGTGTTTTACATAGTAAATGACTGGAAATTGAGAAGGCATCAGAAACTGCAAGTAATGAATAATCCTTCAACATTTTTGAGATTTTTTAAAATCTCTCTCTCTCTCTCTCTCTCTCTCTCTCTCTCTCTCTCTCTCTCTCTCTCTCTCTCTCTCTCTCTCTCTCTCTCTCTCTCTCTCTCTCTCTCTCCCTCTCCCTCTCCCTCTCCCTCTCCCTCTCCCTCTCCCTCTCCCTCTCTCTCCTCCCTCCCCAAGATTATAAAGGACACTACAAGGACACTTCAAATGATGAATGCATTTCTTACATGGAACATATATTATTTAATTATCATAATGAATACAAGAACTGGAGCAAAACCAGTCTCCTTACTATAGCAGTATCCTAAAACATTTTCTTAACTCAAATTCAGACTATTGTTTGTCTTTATGCTTGTTCTAATGAGAGTAAGCTGTATGTTACAATGGGTTTCTTGCCTGCATCTTTTTCAGTGCATCATTGTAAAGAGATACATAGCAAAAGACAATAAGATGTAATACTGACGTAACTATAGATATTGCTTAGAAAAAGCTTGCATTTTTAAAAGAAAATTCTCAGAATATTATTTGTAAACAGTATGCTTCTTTAGGTTCTGTGTGCTAATATTAGGTGACATCTCTAGCTTTCTAGCTGAAGGTATGTATTCACTGTAATAACAATGCTAATAGGATGCTGCAGTAGGATGCTGGTTTATTTTTCTGACCGCAAGATGTTGTAGCAGAGTGTATCATTAAATACAAATTCCACATGGAGCTTCTTGATTACATCATACTTGGAGGGATGGCAAAATGTTTGACTTTAGATATTTGCAAATTGTACATACACAAAACCTTATGCCACTGTCTGAACGAATGACATTGTTTTCTACTGAGGTGGCAAAAAAATAGAATTCATTTTTCACAATCCTGGTTTATAAGATTATAATGTGAATCTAGTTAAATGTAGCTTAGTCAATAAAACATGATTTAAGTTGTTTTGTACTGTAGGGCAATGGCTCAGATGATAAAAACACTAAGCTTATCATCTGGAAAGCTGACAGCCCAGGATTCAAGACTTGAGCACATGCGATGGGGTGAACTCATCGCCCCAGCTCCTACTCACCTAGCAGTTTGAAAGCATGCAAATGTGAGTAGATAAATAGGTACCAGGAAGGAAACAGGGGTCCGTGCACATCGACATATAGTCATTCTGGCCATATGACCACAGAAGTGTTTTCAGACAATGCTGGCTCCCTTGGCTAAGAAATTGAGATAAGCACTGCCCCTTAGAGTCAGAAACAACTGGACAAGGGAAACCTTTACCTAAGATGTATTGCACTTTTAATATCTAAAATCTTTATCCTTCTTTTTTTTGTTAGGGTTGCTGTGGACTGTCTAGCACTTTTTTTTTATTTAGTGTAATACTCAAAATCACACCATTGTTATAAATAATCTCTGATAACCTGCACAGATATCTCTGTAGTCCTGAAATCTTTTAAATAGAATTGCAAAGGACTGAACCCTGGAGTTGGTATGAACTACTGTATTTTTCAGAGTATAAGACGCACCGGAGTATAAGACGCACCTTAGTTTTTGGGGAGGAAAATAGTGGAAAACAATCTGCCTATCAGGTATTCATCTGGCTAGCATCCTTAGTCTGGTCAGCTTCAGCACATTATTTTATCCCCTGGTTAGGACTTTAAAAAACCTTCTTCTGAGAGAGTAACAATGAAAGAGCCTGCAAGCCGGTAAGAGCTGGGAAGATAGTTAGCCCCTGGTTAGGGCTAGAAAAAAACTTATTCGGAGCAGCTTCAGCACATTATTTTATCCCCTGGTTAGGACTTAAAAAAACCTTCTTCTGAGAGAATAACAATGAAAGAGCCTGCAAGCCGGTAAGAGCTGGGAAGATAGTTAGCACCTGGTTAGGGCTAGAAAAAAACGTACTCGGAGTAAGTAGAGCAATGAAAAAAAATTCTGCAAAAACTTAGGGCTGGAAAAACATTCTTTGGAGAGAGTAACAATGAAAAAGCCTGCAAGGTAAGAGCTGGGAAGATCTGTTAGCACCTAGTTAGGGCTGAAAAAAAAGCTGCATTCGAAGTATAAGATGCACCCAAATTTTCAGCCACTTTTAGGGAGGAAAAAGGTGCGTCTTATACTCCAAAAATACGGTATGTTTTCTACGATTGAACAATAGATGTTCTCCAAATATGATGGTACAAAAGTATGATTATCATTCTAACTCAGAAATCACTAGGTTTAAGGAAGAGGTTTTTCTCAGGCTATCTCTTAAGATACTATTTCACATACCGGTAGATGAAAGTATGACCTCTGAATGCAAGGTCTGGGTTTGAAGTCCTCAAAAAGGGCCCATGAGTTTCAATGAACCCAGCAGCCCCATCTTGGTTCTCTGTAGGAACCCTACACTGTCTTGCTTTTGTTTTTCAAAAATACTTTTAATTAAAATAAATAAATAGGAAGCTAGAATAATGTAAAGAAAGTTATATCTCAATTATAATATTTACTTCCAAGGATGCCTCTGGGCCAAAAATTGTGAATGTTGCAGCCTAGTCTTTTCAGCATTAAGTCTATTTTAGTCTAAATAAGTCTATTTTAAGTCTAAGTTCCAAAATCTGTACAGGCTCCAGGCACTGGGCTACAACTTCAACAGTGTCTGTCATTTGGCAGCCCAAGGTCAAGATGTTTACTGATGATACCTGACTCCAAATTGAGGAATAATCTCATCCAGCATTTTCATGCAGAGGTTAAGGACAAGGAGTATGGAATCTTGCAGCATCCCACAAGCAAGGACCCACAGCTGCAATTTCTCCCCACTGTCAACACTATTGAAACTGGCCACAGATTAAGACCACCACCACAAAGTGGTACCTCCTACTTCCAACCTCTGAAACTGGTCTAAAGGTTACTGTGGCTGTCAGTATTGAAAAAATGAGCGCCAATATATCATTACAATACCATCTAATTCCAGCTTCATTACAAATCATGAACAAGCATGGCCAATGCTGTCTCCATACTAAATTCTGACCTGAAACCCAGATAAATCTTTTAACTAAGATAATCTGCTTCATAAAGGGATCTTTGGAACTAAAGCCTGACTATCTTCTTTATAATCTTTCCTAATAAGGGAAATCTAGAGTTTGGACAATAATTGTTCAGGGCCATTGGGTCCAGGAATGGTTTCTTGAGGAAAAGAAATATCACAGCCTCTTTGAACAGAATGGTAAATTCCTGGAATACACTACCAGACTCTGTGGTTTCATTCCCAAACCCCCAAAATTTTAACCTTAGACTCTCTACTGTTGACCTCACCCCATTCCTAAGAGGTCTGTAAGGGGCGTGCTTAAGCGCACCAGCGTGCCTACCGTCCCTGTCCTAATGTACCCTTTTTATTTTTATTTGTATTCATTTCATGTATTCATTTCATGTTTATAGTTATATGTACTATCTAATACATGTTTGACAAAATAAATTAATAAATTATTTAATTAATTAATTAAAAGAAAACCAAAGGGATCACCTTCTCACTTACGGAAACCAACACCACCACACAGATCCAATCATAGGTCATCCCCCAGGTGGCTTTCATCATCCAGGACAAGGATGATCTAACAGGTCCCTGGGCCAACAGGCTGGAGAGACATAGCCACTTCCTTAGGTTAAGGAAGCTCTCAGATAATCCTTAGGTTAAGGAAGCGCTAAGCCTTAGGTTAAGGAAGCTCTCAGATAATCCACAAGATCTTGCTTCAGGCCTCTTATTTAGACTTGAAAAGTCAGAATCCAATTGCAGACAAATTTGAGTAACTTTCATCTCACAAATAGTAAGAATATTCGTCACAGAAGATCCTGCTACCTGTCCCTTCCCAACAAGATTTGGGTTACTTTTAATAATCCCAGAAGCTGTTGGCAGGTGCAATACAGTTGTAACATTAAACAACAATAACATTGTTACTGTGATGTAATACCTAATATGGGTTCTTATTTGTACTCAGTTGGATTAATTTTTCATCTTTCTTCAATAGTACTCCAGGTATCTCTTCCTACACTTCATCTCCCAGAGGTTTCAGAAGTCCAAGATGTCTGCTGGGATTGATGGAGAGGGATCAATCTGCATGGGGCAATCCAATTAAAGGTAATCTTTACCTGTCTATTACAGGTTGTATCTAAGGCCTCAGCTGAAATGTCGACTGGACCCTTCGGGATAACTCCATGTTTCTTCTGGAATGCAGGCTGGTTCATCGTTTGTCTGGACTGGCCTTAGGGTAGTACGGTACTAAACAAAAAACAATTGGATCACACTTGCATACTGATCTCAGCAACTACACAACCTTGGTATTAGTGAGGCTAGACTTATTTTGCGTTGATCTATCTCTGCATAATCCATATATAGCAGAGTTTCAGCCTACCAATAATCCATTTTCCTCCAAAATTACAAATGTCACAAATTCAGTTATACTGATACTTTTTCTTTGTTATGCATTTTTCATGATTTACAGTTTAATGAAACACTGAATGAAATTTACATTTTAAGAGAATCCTGGACTTCCTCATTTCCAATCCTTTGAGAACAGCTGTTATACTGGAAACAATGTACGAAACTATGTCTGGATTGGGTTATGATTTCATAGCTAGGACTGCAATCGCACAATTTGAATTATAAACATTATGAATGAAGAGATACACTGAATTCAAATCTCTGAAATGCTTGACAGGACTGTAGCCATATTTATGGCCAATATATTATTTGTGCTTCAATTTCAAAGATAGAGTTTTTGGATAAAGATGGAAGAGTTTGTTGTTCTGCTTTTGTCTGACTTATTTTGCCAACTACAAAATCTGCCACACTGTTTCCGCATCTGTTTAAAATATTCTGCAAGATCACAGAAATATCTACACTTATTTTCCTGCATTTTTTCCATAATAAAATGTGTTTCACTATATAATGTGCACATTTTATCTGCATTCCATATAACATACATTTTCATGTTTATTATGTTCTGTGTTTAAAAATTCAAAAAGTGAATATTTGGCAATGAATTTGCATTTTAGTTTCTCATGCAAAGCCCAAAATAATTCCTTCAAAACAATTCATATCTTATTCATTCCCGGACAGAATTAAACTGATGTGATTGAAAATAAAACACTGCTAATGAGATGTGTCCTATTAACTATGAGAAATAGGTTCTAGTTTCATAAAACAGAAATTAATACAAAACAATTCTAAACTAGTATGAGTAATTTCATATATACTGTATGTTTGATACTTATATTGAAACTGCCTTTAGTTTCCTAGAAGGTACCCTTTTCTCATAAAAAAACAGTGCTTCTGAATGTTTGAGAAATGAAGATTCTGGCATTCCTTTCATATTAGATGAAGTATATATGCAGATACATGATTTTTCCTCCAAAAATATAAACATGGATTCCAAGAGTCCAGATTAAGTTATAGTTGTGGACAACTGGAAGCCACAGATTACATGTACAATAAGTAGCAATCTAACTCAGAAGATTCAAGAAAATTTGTGTCAGCACTGAATTGGATGAGCATCCAAACAGGCATTGGTTGTATACATGGATGAGTATCTAAAAGGTTATTTTTTTCATTGATCTCTTTTCCTACACTGAGATTCAAAAATATTTATTATATAGAATACAAAGAACTGTATTGTCTTTTAAGTCTACATTGAATTTCTGTAGTTCTATTTAGTAAATTGTATTTAATTTCATTTTTCTTACAAAAAGAAAAAATTTAACTAACATCCATTTGTGTCTCTCGTTTTGGTGATTCACTTACCCACTGAAGCATTGTGTCAATTACATTTGAACTCCCAAAATAGTAATTAAAGAAAAATAAATTTAACATACATAACTTTCAACTCCTCTTTTCCCCTCTCCCCATTCTTAATTTTCTGGAAAGTGTAATGGCAGAACTACAGAATGAAAGGAATTGTATAAAATGAAAGAAAGCAAGTGAAGCATAAATCATGCAGGCTGGTGAAAGCTGTGATATAAGATGAAGATGAAATCTAAAAGCATTTAGATTCAACAAGCGTCTCTGCGACCCCAAACAAAAGCATACCAGCATAATTTCCCATGCTAAAATCACTTTTAGGAGAGTGAAATAAATAGTGGAAGTTTCATAGTTGCAGCTTTCAGACCAGCAAAATATGAGAGGCATAAAGAAACAAAAACAGAGACACACACCAAAATTAGATGCATGGATTGCAGTATGAAAAAGGCACCAAGACTATGATAAGGAAAAGGGAAAAAAAGAAAAGATTTCCAGTGAGCTAAAATTGAGGCCTACCAGCGGGAGAAAAAGATTAAACTGTATTACCTCTGTCACTGAGAAGTTCCCCAGACAGTTTAGATGTAATTTGAAAAGATCGGGGGGGGGGACCCTTTTTCTGCATTACGGCTATATGGTTTAAGGGTGTGCATTCTGAGGTGGCAGCTCTAATCACTTTTATTGACTTGCTATTGAAAGAGATGAGACATGGCAGATAGATAAAATACCTCATGCCGTATTTTTTCATAATTTCCTTGAAAATACTGTGAATATTAAAGTTTGTTTTAAAATACAAATGACATATACCCAATGATATAAGTTTAAGATTAAGATGTAAGTAAAATTCATGTTCATAACTGTTTCTCTGTATGAAATTTTAAAATAAATGGGATGGACCTTTAAATTTTAAAAATAGAAACCTGGCATTTTCTGATTCATTTACATATGTCACTGTTTTTAACATAACCACTTTCATTAATATATTCTATGTAATAAGTATACTTGACCTTTTTAAAGGAAAAGTATTTTAATTTATACATGATTTTAGTTCGATAAATCCAGTGACATATATTCAATACAGAATTATTATGTTTACATATAATTTAAACGAAGTAAGATTTAGTACACATAAATTGCCTTGATGAAGATTAATTAATATAAGATTTTCTTTCGCTAAGACATTTGTCTTGCAATTGTAACACAAAATCAGTATTCACTGTTTAATTGTTCCAAGATATTTTTAATAGACTTTATAAAGTATGGTTCTGCTGCATTGTTATGAAATGTGACTAAAAGGTCACTAATCATTTTTCACTTGAATATGGAAAATATTTCAGGTTTTCAGATTTCAGGTCTTAAATCTTAAATAAAATATCAACAACAATGAAAAGAAAGAATTAGAGGCTTGCTTTCAAAACAATACACTGTATGTATGTGTACATGTATTCATATTCATTTTATAATACAGAAAATTTAAACAAGCGTCCCATCCAGGTTGTCCAACAAAATATCACATTATGTATATGTTGTATAGTATCCATAGTAAATTTTTATGCAGTTTTCATCAACCATGCTATTGTCTCTAGCTATTGTTTTCAGATAACATACTCAACACAGTTTATTGGAAACGTGTTTGATAGCATATTATGGATCCATCACATGATTCACCAGGAACCACTGCTGTTTATTTAATATTTGTTTTCGTGTTGTCAAATCACCTGTCAAGCATCATTAATCTGATGCTGTCCTAATCTCTGAGAGGACACGAGAACCATATAATAAACCTTACCTAAGCCAGTGGTATCTCTTGGTAAGCTCTATAGAGCTACAGGGAGGAGTAGCCACAGGCAAATATGGAATGACTGTTGAGTCATCCTTTAATTTAAAACTCACCTTTCATTTGAGTATGCAATGTAGTTTACATAAGGGTGTCCCCTCTTAATCAGCATAACAACAAATCCTGTGTGGGACAGACTGAGTTGGAAATTGGAATAGAATAGCCTAGGTCATCCATGAATTCTGTAGTTCAACATGAATCTATCTCATCAGAATCCAGCACTTTAATTACTGTGTCCAAATGCTCTAATTGCTTTAATACATTTCTTTGCTGCTGCAGTCTACATGTCAGGAAAAATAGCAAATCATAATATCTAAATCTTCTAGAAATATCCAGGAATACTATGCTAATTAATGCCTGAATCAATGCTTTCATTATACTCCTAACATACTTGCTATTTAAGATACAGATGATGAATGCCAGATTCTTTTCCTTGTCCCTCCATCCCTCCCCCAAAAGTAATTTCAATAAAAGAATGAGCATTTCAGGCTGCGGAACCCTAGGTAGGAAAGCTTCCTGTGACAAGTCAGTGTCAGTCTGCTATTCCTCAAGGCCATTAGCCACGTTTTAGCATTTCCCAGAAAAGTGTAGTGGGATAGAACTGAGAAGTATTAAATATAGACGGATGAGAGCTTTAGTATAGGAGAGCTGTTGGTTAGAAAGGGGACTGCTTTTTAATGAGAAGCTTACAGTGAAGGGGTTGGAAAGCGGGAGAAAGGAAAAGAAGGAAAGGACAAGAGAAATAACAAACCTAAAGAACAGTCCATTAAGGGTTAGGGTGGTTGCGGTGGCCGGAGGAACCAGGACCTGGAAAGCAACTGAGTGAAATCAATAAGGGGATGGGATAAGTCTGGCAAAAAGAAAAAAAAGTCCCTGTATTTTCCCAGAGGAAAATCCTCCAGAGGAGATTGGGAGAAGGGAGAAGGCTGAAAGAGCAGAATGGTGTCCTGTCAACAGAAGATGAGGGACTGCTATGCGTATTGAGACCCACTGACCTCAAGTTCAGATGCTTGTTGAGAAAAGTAAAAGCAACTTTGGGGAAAGAAATAGGAGAGAGAAGGAGGGGATATAATAAATGTCTTTAGATTGAAGCTGTAGGGAAATAAACAAAACAAGAAGGTGTTAACAGACATAAATAATAAAGGACAGCAACATTAAGCACTACAGCTTAGTATTCAGGCAGAGAACCCTGTATAGTTTGTACATAAATATGTAATAAAGCCCTTCCTGTAATAAAAGCCTGATCTTCCCCCGAGTTGCCATCATCCCTTATAAAACAACCTTAACCAAGAGGCTTCTGTTACTCCCTTAATATCTCTCAGGCACTAAGGGAAAACTTCTTTATTCAGCCAAACATTTTGATATTTCCATGATGCATGTTTGCTATTTTTATTTCTGTTTTCTACAGCTGGAAAATTGGAAGCTGCTTTCTACCAAGACGACTCGTACCATAAATTACTGTACTCTGATGCTAATTTTCTGATGTAGACAGAAATAAATTAACAATATCCTAAACTGATAGCTTCCCTCTTTCACTCTTTTTGTGAAGTTGGAGGGAGCGAGAATAAAAGTGGGCAAGAAGAAAAAGGATAAAATTCACAGGGTCGGAGAAACATAGGACTGGCTATTTTTTCTTTTTTCCATTTAAATCGTAAGGGTCCTGTTTCCTTCTTTAACAAAAGAAAAGAAAAAGTGAATGATGCAAATTGAGATGGTCGCTTTGAAAATGAATATGACTGCAAGAATCTGGATAATCACTTAGATGACAGCCAGGCTTCCTGTATCTTTTTTGCCATATATAATGGCCTCAAGTGATCTGTGGCCTTATTTTAATAACTAAAAAATGAATACAGCAATGTTTCTTTTAAAATAGAAAAAAAGGTAAATAGAAAAAAGGTAGGAAAAAATCCTTGTTTGTAGGAAATAAATAATCCATAAACTCTAGGACCATTATTTATCCTACCTAATCCAGGTCTTTTAATGATTTAATGTTTATTTAGTTTATTTATTTAATAGATTTGTATGCCGCCAACTCCCAAGGGACTCTGTTGTGCATATGATTTTTGCATACAGGTTGTGCATATGATTTTTGTTTACTCTTTCCACTGAATGCTTTGTAAACCACTGAGTATCATCAAAGGAGTGGGTATCACATAAATTTAATAAATATGTACTTTTAAATAATTACCTTTAAATAGATAGGAAGAAATAAAGATGTACAAAAAAGTGATAAGAATATTTTTTAAAAATACAAACTGCATCCTCCTCTAGAGAGGGCTAATTAATGGGATCAAAATAGAAAATGAATTTAACTCTTTTCCCTTTGCTGTAATATTGAAGAAAAAGTAGTTTCTAAAAGTAGCAATTACATTTCATATCCTTTCGGGGATAAATTGCTGTTTTACAGCACTTGAAAATTTGGGCTGTACTTAATCCTTTAAGGGTGTCTTTTAAATATCACTGCGTATATAGGTTAGTTTTCCACCTTTTCTTCAATGAATTATGTTATAATAAAGGGAATGGTTGAAAATGAGAATAAGAATAGACATTGTATTAACAAAAGTGAAAGTACTGTATTTGTATTTGATCTGCTTGCTAATGCAATATATTATATAAACTCATGAAGAACCGGCTCTTCTGAAGTAAAGGAACACAGCAGGAATAGAGAAGTTTTTAACAATGTGTAATAGTGTGCTTTGAGGCAAGAAAAAGGTCAGGCATTAATGGTTAGTACCTGAATAAAGTGGACTGCAAATAATGTTAGAGGACATGTTGACATTTCCTATAGAAAGTCTTCCTAACAGGTGAACTGGCTATCTTCTTTTCCCAGGATTGGGTTATGCTCAGTGGTGGGTTGCTCCCGGTTTGGACCAGTTCTTAGTGGATTGGACCAGTTCTTAGTGGTTTGGACCAGTTCTTAGTAGCGGAGCCTCCTCCTGGTGGCAGGAGGCTCCGCCCACCCGCCCAGGATGCTTCTGCGCAGCGCACACGTGTGCGTGCAAACCGGTAGCAAAATATTTTACAACCCACCACTGGTTATGCTTTGTTCCAGAAGCACTTGAAATATTCCATGCCAGAAGGAGGGGTCTTTTGTTTCTAAAACTGTATTATAGCTGAATTAATGCTAAATAATGCTTTTGATATGCCAGGCTAGCTTTTCTAGTCTTAGCATATGAATAGCTGATCAACTGGATAATAAATTGTTGATCTGTAATTAAAATAATTGAATATAATATATAATATATAATATATTCAATTATAATAAAATAATTGAATAAAATAATTGAATATAATATATAATAATTGAATATAATATTCTGCAGTGATATGCATTACCATCAATATTTCCAGATTTAATTATTAGCAAAAGTCTTAATTAAACAATTCAGAAAACTATTTAACAGTATAGTATATGGATTGAAATAAAAAACAAAAACAAAAGAATCATTATTGGGGGCTTTGAATAAAATGTATGATTCACTAACAGATTGCATGTTTATATATTTTAGCATCAATTTTCCAACTAAAAAACCCAGTTATATTTGAAGCCAGTTAATACACAGTCTTGCAAAACAGTTGCATAAATCTTTCATTTTACCAAATCTTTTGTGATTTAGATGCAGGTGTTTGTATCAGATAAATAAGTTTTTAAAAACCATATTTGGTGACATTTTCTGTGCCACCAAATTTATTACTATTTTATTTATCCTGAAAGAGAAAATATAATTATTTGCCACTCACCAATTACAGTTGGTATATTAACATTTCATTCAAAATACCAATGCTTGCAAATCTATGTCACAATATAAATCTTTCAAGTAAACCATTCAGTTTTTGAGAAGAATGAAGCTAATACAGTACATTAAGTATTTTTCTTGACTTTTTTCTAAATCTTTAATGTCAATTTAATGTAATCCAAACAACTAACACTAGAAGACTGAAACTGCCAGAATTTATTATTTCATAGGAAAATATAGGAGATCTAGGCAGAGATCACAGTTATTTATCTATTGATCAACTGATTGAGTGACTCACCAATCTATTTTTAAGCAATTTAAAATAAAACTTCAGAGACAAGACTGACAAAGCTATACAAACTTATACCAGCAAAGGAGTGATAAAAGATAAGAATATTGACAGTATCTCTCAATCTACACAACCTGATTATCCCAAATTGAATTTCTTCATTTCACTTAAAATATAATCAACTGCTTGGAAACAAATCCAAGTATCTGTTAAGACTAAGAAAAAAAAACCTCTCAGGTTACTATGGTTTTGATGCTTATGGATGAATTTCATACAATAATATAGTATTTTTGAAATGGATATCTTTATCTATTAAATTATACCTTTTAACATTCTTCAGTGGCATCACTGATGTAAACATGAGTTGAGTGTGTAAACAGAAAAAGTACAGATATTTCTTCAGTTTATAAAAAGGGAAAGGTAAATGGCAATAGATAGATAGATAGATAGATAGATAGATAGATAGATAGATAGATAGATAGATAGATAGATAGATAGATAGATAGATAGATAGATAGATAGATACATAAATACATAAATACATAAATAAATAGCATAGGCTTTCTTCTTAAGCCAATCTTATATCTTACCTCATGATTGGCCAATTGAGGCCAATCTTGTGGTAAGATATAAAATAAAAACAAGTCAGACTATGAAATTATTGGATTTAAATAACCCAAGGTATTTATGATATATTTATATTTGAGAAGGTGCATCTAGATACCAATTTTTCCAGTGATCACATTTCTTTTGTCATAGATCTCCAAATCTATTGGACTATCAAAAAGCTGAATTACCACATACTATTAATTATTATTATTTTTAAAGTGCTACTTAAGTTTTACATTTAATTTCATTACTTCATTAGTAGTAGTAACAGATACACTATTTGAAAGGCTTTGTTGTTTTGTAAATAAGCTGTATAACCAATTTGAGTTTCCCAATAAAAACCCTATCTCTCTCTCTCTCTCTCCCTCCCTCCCTCCCTCCCTCCACACACGCACGCACGCATGTATGGAGGATTGTGTGCGTGTGCATAAAGAATTCAGACCAGGGACTATTGTTTTTCATTATTTTACATTATGTAAACAAATGAGATTGTGAATCTATAGAGCAAACTATCATTCCTGAAAATTCAAAGAAAGTAGCCAGCTATTATACATAGAGAATGAAATTTGCATGTATGCTCACTTAAGGATTCATAGTTCTTGCTATTTATTTTAAAAATAAAGTAGCTAATACCAGATCCAACTGGGCTCTTCTTCAATTAAAAAATGAACAAGATTTTATTGATAAACTTTCTGTATCCATCCAAGATTTCAAATATGTCAATCGAGCACATACTTATTCCTTAAATTTCTATTACTCCTTTTCACAAATGATATTAAAGTGCTAAGAATAAAATTCAAGAACCTAATATTATTTGATTATACTTTACAGAAACATAAAAGACAACATCAGTGTTTTTTTTCTTTTTACGACCCTGTAGTCCCTTAATTCGGGGTAGAGTGCTGCTATAAAATAACTATTGTAGTATCTTTCAGCAGCATCATAAAAGATGTACTGTAAGACTTCCAAATTCAGAGACAACCCTACAGAAAATATAAGAATGGCAAGAAAACCAATTATATTGGAGTTGTCACTCACTATGATCAGGTTAAAACCAATTAACCTGGGAGTGGCAGAATTTGTAATTATGTAGTGGTACACTTCACTATTACATTAATCAACTACAAGCAAGTTTGTATAAATTTATGTTCATTTTTTAAAACTTTTGGCTTGTTTTCTAAATACACAACTTAAACACTAACCAAAGACTTCAGTGTAGATTTACTTGATCAAAGCCAATTGCACTAGTCCAATCTTCTCCAACTATAGTTAGTCTTTGCTTTATGCTGGAAATTGGGATCAGAATTTCAGTCGCTAAGCAATGTGGTCATAAAGTGCGATGTCACATAACCGCATCACTTAGCGACGGCAATCCTGACAGTCCCCGTTGCTGTCATTAAGCAAGGAATGTGAGTCATTAAGCTAGGACCTCATGTGACCGCAACTTGCAACTTACTGCCAGACTCCAACAAGCAGTCAATGGGAAGTTGGTAGAAAGTCACAAATCCTTGAGCTTGAGTATAGCTGGAAAAGGGCTGTTGTGATGTGCCACAAGCACGGCCAAGGGTGTGCAGGTGGCTGCTATGGTGTGGCGCAATTGCAGTCAGGTGGGGGATGCCTATTGCAGAATGTGAAAGAGCATGCAGATGGCAGCTGCAGCATGAGCACAGCCAGATAGGGGGTGACTTGTTGCAGTGAACAGGAGGGCATGCACTATGGATTGTAGGCGGGGCAGAAGAGGCACATGCTTTGAAGGAGGAGACCCTAGGAATTCATACTCCACAGTTGAGCCCCTTGGGCGAAAAAGCATCAGGAATGGCTGTCAGGAGTAACTTGCAAACTTCTCTGCTGGCTTCCTCTTTGACTTTGCTTATGGGAAGGTTGCAAATAGCAACCATTTGACTACAGGATACTGCAACCATTGTAAATACAAGCTGGTTGCAAACCACCTACATCACTACAGATAGTGCTGGGAAGCAGGAACATCAAGGACTGGTTTTAGGTACCATTTGTTCAACACCAGCGTAACTTTGAACATTTACTGAATGAGTGGTCATTAACAAAAAAACTACCTTTAGATGTGGTGTACATTTTATTTATACAGGCTGTGTTAACTGGGAGTGATATCAATATATCTGAGGACACCAGCTTGAGAACAATTAAGTAACTATTTACTTGCAGAGGTTTAATTCCACCATTATGATCTTATAATGGTTTGTTTGTTTGTTTGTTTGTTTGTTTATTTATTATACATGTTTGACAAACAAACAAATAAAATAAAATAAATAATGCCAGTACATTACTCTCCAATCCTTTGGACTTGGTTAATTCATTCAGTTTAAACAAAAGTGCGAAGTATAATCTCAATGATTTTATATTTTAACATTTTATAATGGTTTTGGGGGGCCTCCTCTAAATAAAGTACAGCAGTTGCTTTGGGCTGCAGGTGTATTTTTTTAAAGGGCAAAACAGCAAAGTCTTAATTTCTTATTCCTAGTTGTTGTGACCTAGTTATTAATGTGCCATTAAAGTGCGATGAATGACCACATAGACAAACATTCACCAGAATGATCTGTTCCCATCCTGGCTGTCCAGGACTTCCAATGTTGCATGTATTGTCACTGTAATTGAGTTCATCCCTATTTCTGCCAGTTGTCCCCCACCCCCTTTTATTCCAGATTTCCTAGCAAAGTCTTTTCAAGTGTGCTGGCATCTTGAAATATGTATCCAAAATATAATAATTTCAGCCTGGTTATTTGTGCTTCAAATCTCTGGATTGCTTTGTTCTATGATAAATTTATTTGATGATTTGGCTATTCATGGTATTTGAAGAAGGTCTAACAAGAGACTTTAAAAGCATCAGAACTCTTTCTAACCAGCTTCTTCAAGTTTGCGTCCTTAGAGTATCATAGAAAAAATTTGGTAATTCTGATCCGTGTAGGTATAGACACAGCCTGGCATCTGGATATATCTTCTATTGCATTCACTGCTATTCTACTAAGTGTTACAGGTAGTCCTTGAGGTACAACAAGTTATTTAATGACTGTTTGAAATTACAAATGCACCCCAAAAGCATACTTATGACAGGGGTTCAAAATGTGACCAACAAAAGGCTTCTGCATTCATGTGTCCTGGATTCAATAACTCCTGAAGCGGCAGTCGTTTTTAATCTTTTGACCTCCCTTTGGGACCTGGAAGTCACCCGTGGCTATGACATGCAATTTCCAAGATCCATATTTTTCTTCCCCTGGGACTTTGAGGCAGGTGCCTTTTATTTTCTCGTCATTGCTGCCATATGGAGAACTAGAGGAATGAATCTCATTGCTATACTTGTTGCTTCTTTCATTGCTGTTGCTGTTGCCTAGAGGATTGGAGTATTGTAGTTGCCTTACAGTACTAAGTACAATTTTCTTTTTCATTATATTGTGTTTGTAAGTATTTTACGAACTATGAACTTGTTTGTAAATACTTTACAAATTACTGTGCTTGTTTGTAAAGGGTTTTTTTTTCATTACAATTGGGTGCAGAAATATTAGCTAGCATCTATAGAAAGCAGATTCAGTACTGTAAAGTTCCTTTGAGTTCTGTAGTACTGTGTATGTTGCTTTTGCTTTGAAGATTAGTGTGTGCTACTGTAAACTGCTTGTAGAACAGCTGATTGGTGGGCAGAGTGGTTCCCTCTGGAGGCTCCACAGTAGGACTCTCTGCAAATTCACCCCCGCACACCCCAATTTAAATGGGCACCTGCCTGGAGGCACTGTGATTCAGAGGCAGAGGGCTGAGTTCCCTCCAGAGGCTCAAAATAGAGCCCTGCAAATTCAAGAGCCTTTCAGTTCACTTAGCAATCACGGAGGTCATTTAATGAACCGAAGCAAACATCAAACCTAATCTTTGTTCACTTAAATAACCGGTTGATTTGCTTAATAAGCATGCTAAAAAATACTGTAAAGGTGAGTCCAACTCGTTTAATGACAGTTTTGACTTATGACTCTACTGTACAAGCTCCATTTGTTAGTACCTTGACGATTATCTATAGTGTACAGCATATTTATTGACTGCTGGTTCCTTGACTGTTGATTGTCAATACTAAAAGGGAGAATTCATCCACTGCTATTATACCTTGGCTTTGAAAAAAATAAGCTGACTAAACACTTTTCAAAATTTAAACACATGACAGTAATCCATATTGGATTTAACAAAAATGTGTGAAAATTATTGACTCAGCAGTGCCACTCCAGATGCTAATGATATCTAAGTACTTTATGAGAAAATTGACTCCAGAAGCATTCCCCAATGGAAAACCTGATTTTTTTGAGGCACACACAAATCAGGCCAAAAATCTAATTCTAAACCAGCTTCCTATAATAATAATCCATCTATGTTGTCTGGGATAAAAGCTTAGTTTTTTTCATCCAGTCCTAACAGCAAACCGATAACAAAGATACAGAACTGAATGCCATTCATGGAGCATTATTTCTAGCTTTCTGTTTTAACTTTTTCATAATTTATTACAGTTTATTTCTTCTCTGAAAATGTCCAACATTCAATTAGATATAATTGAAATATTTAAGAAAGTATTTCTTCATTTTAATTAAGAAATTTCAGAAAGTAACATAAATCATCTAAATAAAATTATAAAAATAAATGCTATATATCTGGACAATTAATTCCAATTGTCCTATGTAGATATAAAATAATATGGAAAATAAAATAGAACTTGACAAAAGTCAATCTCAGTGTTTTATTGATTATGCTGATGGACAGCACTGTATTATTAACCTGGTAATGAAATAATTGCACGATTTTGCTGCCTTGATATTTCTTGGTATTATTCTTGGCATTATTTGCATTAATTATGTTTTTATTCTATTGTGAGATATTTCATTTTCTATTTGCGAGTAATTAAAATATTCTGTCAAATATATAATATAATATACTAAACGTCATGATTTGACTGGTAATTCCAAGAATACTCAATAAGAATGTACTCATTCCTGTTAGGAAGATCAAACACAATGGCCATGAATTTTTATTCTCCTAGATCTAGGACTGTATTTGTTCAGAGTATTCAAGTTCTAGACAGGAATTACTTCTTAAATTGAAAATTTTGAAAAAAAGTATTTGCCAGTATTGGGCAAATTCAGGGGTCATAAGTGCAATCTGTGGAAGAAGAGCTTCTTTCTACATTTGCCCAATTTGGTTTGTCCAAACAAACTTCAACAAAGGATTCAACAAATCATATTTAATTTAGCCAACCATAATTAAAGTTAATGGTATAATAATAAATTACTCTTACCACATTTTCTATCGCTTTATTACTGCAGTATTGCAGAGAAAAAGGGTGTGGATAGCATAATACAAAACTATGACTTGCCATATTCAACTAAATAAAGTCAACAGTACTCAATGGTATCCTTGGAGTATAGCCGGGACCACTGCTGATAATTACTGTGCTCATTGTAATGTGCATAGTTCTTCTTTTCCTATTTAGTATTCCAACTGCTACCAATAGTTGGATCGAGACACTCTTATAATACTCATCAATGGCTCTGATCCATATGAATGATACTAATATCTGAATATGTTCAGGAAACTAAATTAAATGAATTCATAAATAAGTTTCTTTTGTGCTTCCATAGTATTCCTAAGATTAGAAAATCATGTAACTAGTAGAACAGGAGCTCATTATTCTCTTTTATTGTAATCTTGAGTTACTTATAGGCAACTCTAAATTCTTCATACTGTTGAAAGATCTAGAAATAATTTTCAAAATACCAGAAATATCTTCACAAAGCAGCACTATATAACACAAAATGCTTATAAATACTGCAGCTCTTGGACTGTAAGGCATTCAAACTGGTCAGTCCTAGAGGAGATCAACCCTGACTGCTCTTTAGAAGGCCAGATCCTGAAGATGAAACTCAAATACTTTGGCCACCTAATGAGAAGGAAGGACTCACTGAACAAGAGCCTAATGCTGGGAACGATTGAGGGCAAAAGAAGAAGGGGACTACAGAAAAATGAGGTGGCTGGATGGAGTCACTGAAGCAGTCGGCGTGAGCTTAAAGGGAATGGTAGAGGGCAGGAAGGGCAGGAGAACTCCAGGGAATGGTAGAGGACAGGAAGGACAGGAGGAACGTTGTCCATAGGGTCATGAGGGGTCGGACACGACTTCGTGACTAACAACAACATTCATATACAGTAGTATGATATCAACATGACATAATTAGGATATTTGATTTAATCTAATTTAAATAAATTTTTACATCAAAAGGATTTCTTTAAAAATTGATTATCCCCCATTTCAGTAACTTTTTTGCATGACTTCAATGAGTTTCCTTTGATATGTAATAAACAGGAAAGGTATTTCTCAGATAGAAATTTGTTTATTGTAGTGATTAAGGTTCCAAACTAGAAACCAGAGACTGGAATTCTAGTTCCAGTTTAGGTAGGAAGCCAGCTGGATGACCTTGGACTAGTCTCTCTTTCTCAGCCCTAGGAAGGAGGCAATAGCAAAGCACTTGTAAAATCGGGGGGGGGGGGGGGGAATTGGAGGGACTTGTCCAGGCAGTCAGAAGGAGTCCACACTAACTCAAAGAAACAAAGAAATACACAAAAAAGATACTTTCAGAATTACTAAAGGTAGTAAGGATACAAGATTTGCAAATGTAGAAAAACAATTTGTTTAATTTGGCAGAGTATCAAACATACAATGGGCTGTTCTCTATTTTATGCATGAACATGCACAGTGGCAAACATACACAGCGTCTACATTATCAATATAAGAGTAGTCACATTAATACTAAAAATAAGATGAGAAGCCCAGCCAACATTCCATCTGCTCTCATAAATTATGTTTAAGGAATCATATGTAATATAGACATTTTTGTCCGCATATCATAAAACCCTGACATATCCAAGCTTTCATTAAAAAGGCCTTGGGATGTGACTTGAATAACAATGTGTCTCAGCTAATTAGTATTTTCAGTTCAGCATATTCACTTTTAGACGTATTGCTGTTTGCACATAGTAATTTAGGTAAACAGATCCCTTCCACAGCTGCATCAATTAACACTGCTAATCAAAACTGAATTCAGGTAATTAGGCACATTTATGCAAAAAGTCTGCAATTTCGGGAGAAAAGCTAGATTCTATAGTAATAGTTTGCTGAGCAGGAATCTCTTTTTTTCAAATAAGATGTAAAACAAAGATAATTTAGCCAAAATGTAAACGAACTGCAGATTCAGAAAAAGTATATAAATTATATATTAACAATTATCTGGCCTGTATTCTCAGATACTTTATGAATTTTAATATAATTATTTGCAGTATTATTAGATTCACATAAGAACAAAGATATTCTTATTAGCAAGAAGAACATTCAAGATGTTTGTACCTACATCAGGGGTGTCAAACTCAAGGCCCACGGGCTGGATCCAGCCTGCAGGATACTTAGATCTGGCCCACCAGGCCGCCCTGGAAACAGCGAAGGACCGGCCCACAGTGATTCTGCCAATGAAAACGGAGCTTGGGAGCTGAGTTTTCACTGGCAGGGTGCTAGCAAAACAAACTACTAGCAAAAGTGGATCCTCCCAGCCCCACCCAGGCCATCACAGGTGCTCCTGATATGAGTGATGTTGAGCTGGCCATGCCCACCTTGGTCATGCCCCCCATCCCCCAGAGTCAAACAACCCTGAAGCGGCCCTCAATGAAATCGAGTTTGACACCCCTGACCTACATTAAATAAAATATACCTATTTAATCAATTCATCCCACCCAGTCAAGCAGGAAGAGTGTGTTGTGAAGTTTGACTGGTGTGGTCTAGGAAGAGAGACTTCTCTGTCACTGTCCCGACCCTCTTGAGGCAAGAATACCTCTACTCTTCTGGCTTTCTGAAAGAATGTGGGTCTGCTAACTGCAGATGGATCTCAGAGTGGCAAGATATATAGTGGCAAGATTTTTTAGTACCAAGAAAAACATTCAAGATTAATGTAACTACAATCAATCAATCAATCAATCAATCAATCAATATTGATCTGTACTTTGTTGATAAAATTTTGTCCATTTCATTTAATTGTTCTGAACACATCTGCAGAAGAATATTTAATATTCATGTATTTATTAAGTTTATATTCTCATTCAGAAGTTCAAGGTAGTAAACCTGATGCACTTTTCTCCATTTCTTGCCACAACAGCAACCCTGATGGGTGGATTAGATTAATAGTGAATCTGGGCTTAGGATACACCAAAACTGTTTCTCCCACAATGCCAACCCAATACCTTAACAACTACACCACTGCGAATTTGTTATTTATATGATTTTTCCCTTAATCAACATTTATGTGTTCCCATGCATTAAAAAAGAGAGCAATGATTCAAGATCTGGAAGGAAATAAAAATCAACCAGTTTTGGAGGACTCTCCGAAGAAAATTGGGTAAATACACAAAGAGCGACAGAGTTTCCTTTTTCATTATTTTCCCTTTCTAAACTAAAGAAGATTAGTAATACTTCCTAATTAAGAAGTATTATTAAATTCAATTACCCCTTTAACTATACAATTAGACCATCAACTTAGTCATTAAGTCATTAAGTGAAGCAGTCGCGAAATAAAATCATGGCTCTGCTTATGATCTCACTTCATTTTCCTTTGCTTTATAGACTTGCAAAGGTTGCAAATGCAAGGATTGGTTACTTTTTCATCATTGTCATAATTGGAAATGGTTGCTAAATGAGGCAGTTGCTAAATAAGGATTACCTGCAATAAAAAGGAAAGTACTGTAGAAGTATAGTGATGGATTTCCTCTTAGCTCAACTACATGGAAGCTTATTATAAGCCCTTTTAGGCAAACCAGATCAAGAAATCAACTCCCCAGAAAGGTTAAAACTACCTTTATCTATTTTATTATCTACTTTTTGGCAATAATAACCAAGTCTCATTGTGATTTACTTCCACTCCTTTCTTATACTCCAGTGAATCAAAGGGGTATTTACCTGAGCTGCTTCCAAATATTATTTCTCATGATTTAAAAAATGTTTAGCCTCTTTATCTAAGTAACAATTCTTGCTTCATCCATCAAATTGATCTTTCTTAGGTTCTACACTTGTATTGAGTATATACACTCCAAATGCTACTGAGCCTAAATAGCATTTCAGTCATGATACCTCGGATAAAGTCACTTCAGAAACAGAAGTTTGAACAATTGTAAAAATTGAAGACAAGAAAAAAGGTTATGATTGAAGTCAGCCACATACATTTATAAACATTCAAAAAAAAAGCCTGATTAACTGTTTTCCCTTGAATCCAAGGATTGGAAGCTGTTGAACATCTTACATCAGTCTCTTATTACAAAACAACCGTTTACAGTGCAATACTGACCTAATCTTTCAGACAATGGTTTCAGCAACCATTGTCAACTAGCCAATTTAAATTCTTTAAATATATTCATCAACACTATAAGGCAGGGGTGTCAAACTCACAGCATCACAGTGGTGTCACATGACATATCAGGACGTTTCCCCCCTTTGCTAAACCGGGTGTGGGCGTGGCCAGCGTATGACACATCCGGCCCATGGGCCGGGAGTTGGACAGCCCTACTATAAGGGATAGATAATGACCCTTATGCTGCATCTTTATTATAAACAATGCTACGTAGTTCATAATTCCTGCTGACAAGATCTATTTTATTTATTTATTCCTTTCCACCTTCGTCCAGGCAACTCAGAATAAGGTGCATTAGTTTCTGCTTTGCCCAAAAAAACAAAATAGATTTTCTCACCCCAAGCCAGGATAAGCAGTTTTGCCAGCAAGATCACCAAGCAAAACAACCCACTAAAATGAGTATTTGAACTTTGCCTCTGTGGTTTTTCTTCATTCTTGTCATATTTTCTATGTGTTAGAGATGGCATAGTTATTACTGTTACTTCGTTTATTGTCATGATCTGCATTATTACATTTAAACCAATGAGGCTACAGAATAAAGTAAAGAAACATGTTTATTTATTCCAATGCTTTATAGAGATCATCTCACAGCAGTGATTTTGGTCAGCATACATAGGTTAACATCATAGCAACATGATTCATACTGCCATGATTAAAACAATTCCGAAAACAAAAAGCCATATCAGCAGCAGAACTCACCCAATTTCCCAACACAGATGCCCAGGGGAAAGGGAGAAATGCTAACAGGGTTGGGGTCATCCACATCTCTGGGAAGGATGTTGTCCACAGGGTGAGTGCAGCCATGGAGAAGGCATGGTTTGAAGGCATAGTCTGATATGCATCTTTAATTATTCCACTTTTATTGGTATAAGTATAAACTAGACTACCATATTTTTGGAGTATAAAACACACATTCCCCGCCCCCCCAAAAAGTGGGTGAAAATTTAGGTGCTTCTTATAGACCGAATACGGGCATTTTTGGCCTCCTGAACCCTCCGTGCGTCACGTTTTTGCCCTTCCCGGCCCCCAAAAGCACTCTGCAGTGTTCCACACAGCCTCTTTTCACCAAAAATGGGCCCATATTTGCCAAAAACAGGCTCATTTTGGGCTCCCAAGCCCTCCACACTGGGCCATTTTTGGTGACAATAGGCCGTTTGGAACATTGCAGAGTGCTTCTGGTGGCCCGGGAGGGCAAAAATGTGATGCGTGGACGGCTTAGGAGCCCAAAAACGAGCTCGTTTTTGGCAAAAACAATACTTTCATCTATTACAGACATACAGTAGCTTGACTGCTTGGTATTAATGCCTTATAATGTAGGATTAACTCTATTTAACCAAAATTGTAACTCAGCCATGGAATGCTGCTATTAAAAGTTTTCACATTTCTAACCCCATCATAATAGGGGGTTACTACAGGTGAAAATAAATATAAGGACAGAATTATCTTCAGCCTTTTGTGCACAAGATTTTACAGTATTTACACATGGTATTATAATGTTTATCTAACAAAAGCAGTGCACTTTTTCCTGAGGATACCTAAACTTAAGTTAGAGTGATTCTGATGTCAATTCAGCTCACCAAAGTCATCTACTTACTATCGAAATGAAAAGGCAACAGAATAGTACCAAAATATAAATATTTATGTTAAATTATATAGCAACAGCAATAGCACTTAGACTTATATACCGCTTGATAGTGCTTTACAGCCCTCTCTAAGCGGTTTACAGAGTTCAGCATATTGCCCCCAACAATCTGGGTCCTCATTTTACCGACCTCGGAAGGATGGAAGGCTGAGTCAACCTTGAGCCTAGTGAGATTTGAACAGCTGAACTGCTGAACTAGCAGTCAGCCTGCAGTTGCAGCATTTAACCACTGCACCACTTCAGCTCTTATATTATTATATTATAATAAGAAAACCACTCTACTGAAGTGCAGCTTATTGGCTTATAATGATCAGCAGGCAAAGGTAGAGTATAAGAGAGAAGGATATAGAGTGTCATCAGGGGAGTTTTTAAAAAAACAACAACCCAACATGGCACAATTTGCAATCATAGCCCCATAATTTTTTTTGTGTTGCCAGAAAGTGGGAGAACTTCAACTGCATGACTAGTGGTCATTTTGACTTTTTACACATACATATCCCCACACCCTTGGAAAGGTAGAAAATAAGTTTAGCAAAGAAGGAATATCTACTCAAACTTTTGGCTAATATATTTAGAAATAAAAACACTATTCAAGCAACCTCTGATTTCAACTTTCTATTTTTATTCATTACAATAAAATTGTATGGATTGCAATAAATGGAATTTTTAGCACATTGAATGATGTTCATGTATAATTAGTCCAAAAATTAGGGGAAAAATGGGAGTAGGAACCTGTCAGACTGTAGCCAGAATTCCACTGGGAAAATTCATAAAAAGTATTATTGATTTTTTAAAAGAACAAATGTTTAAAATGACTGCAGTAGCGTACCTATCCCTGGCAAATTCCTGTTCTTATAATAAATCAATATAAGCTTCAATTGATTTCTTTGTAAAACAGCATGTCAATTTTTTCATTAGTTGCATATAATCTGTATTTATTATTCTCCTTTTACTTTTTAAATTCTTATTTATTTTCGTAAACTGTTCCTCTGAAAACTGTCAAGGAAATGTTTTGAGCACATTATCATTTATGCACTTAGTAATGGTATATATGCATTCAATGTTCCTTTACAAACTGAATGGGCTGTTTTCTTTTCTGAATAAACAACCATGATTTACACACTAGAGAAACCTTAGATCTTTCATCCTTAGATCTAGCATTCTCCTTTTTCATCCTCTTTTTATAAGTATAAAATTTGGCTTTCAGCAATAACGTAATTATAGCTTTTTCAGAACAGCAAATATTTAAATAAATGATTTATATGTTTATTTAAATAAATGAAGCAATGTGACCAATCACAGGAACCTTTGTCAACCAATCATGAATGTTCCAGAGCTGCATGGAATTGCACAAAATGTATAGTTCCCTCAAAATGCGGGGCAGCTTCTGTAAAGAAGTAGACTGAACATTCCTGTTTCAGATGAACCTGATGTATGAGGGTAGAACTGAGTCGTGCAACAAAATAAAGGCATTATTTAGACTCCATCTAAAAGTAGTAATTTGTTTGTTTGTTTACAGGGCTTGTCAGCCATGCCAGCCAGTATTATTTATTTATTTATTTATTTATTTATTTATTTATTTATTTATTTATTTATTTATTTATTTATTTATTTATTATTTATTTATTTATTTATTTATTATTATTTATTTATTTATTTGGAAAGCCTACTTCTATCCAAATTTAGACACTTAAAAAGCCAACATGTTTTTAAGCAATTTTGGGATAAGATTTGAATGTCAGGCTAAATGATAATTCAAACATGGCATTACATATAAATATTGTCCTATGATATCATGCCATATTATCAGTGGTGGGTTCTAAATAATTTTTCCACCGGTTTGGGTGCGCGCTTGACGCTTCAGCGTCCTGGACAGTTGGGTGGAGCCTCCCGCCGCCAGCGCTACCAGTTCTAAGAACCGGTCCGAACCAGGAGCAACCCACCGCTGCACATTATAGAATTTATGAAACAGCTACCAAACCTTTAGCATACTTTACTAGGGAATTATCCTTTTCAGGAAATAACAAATTTATGTTCATTTTGGATCTCTTCTTTCAATCTCTTTGAAATTGATGAGGTCAGGAAACAGATTCCACAAAGACTATTGGAATTCTGTTTTATTACTGTAGAGAACAATAATAGAATTTTGAAAGCCTGACAGTTCTCTCCCATCTCTTATATGAAAAAGAATAAAGCAGGGAAATCTTGAGTTTCTTTCTAACCCCTCCTCCTCTTTCAGAGCTAGGAGGATATTAACACAATGTTTTTGCATATCTTCAAGTTTTTCTCTGTATTACTCTACTCCTTTGCCACATACAAACCATGGTATTCTTAGAACTACCTGCAAGGGATAGAATATGGAGATACCCATTTCAGTAGTTCCAGTTGCATCTACAGGGGATAGAATGAGTTGAACCCTTATTTGCTGCAATGTGGGGTGACTACTACTCGGTCATCTTTCCTACATTATACAATATCTGTATATTTATTTAGTTAATTATATTTCAATTTTTATGGATGTCCATCTCAAATTCATGATTCTGAATAGTTAACAGCAGCGAAAAGCACCATATAAAATCATACAGTAAGATTAATACATAATTTGCATACATAATTTACATAACACATACATAATAAACAGGCAAGATGAAAACCAAAACAACCAGCAAATAAATCAGTACAAGTGTTGCACCGGCTCTGTCACACATCTGGATCCCCAAGCTTGGTGACACAAACCTGTTTTAAAAGCCTTGTTGAAAGCTAGCAGGATTGAGGCTAATGTAATCTACAGTGGATTGTGCTCCAAAAGGTGGCCAAAAGAGGAAGACTTTTTCTAGATCCTGCCAAATGACACTGATAGAGGGGACCTGTAGCATGGCTGTCCTGATGGACCTAATGGAACAGATAGACACAATTGGCCCTATGTCAGGAATTACCATTCCTTACCGCAATTACTAGCATGATGAACTGAACCCAGAAGTATACTGGCAACCATTGCAGCTTTTTGTGCACTGGTGTATTATGTGCTGATTGAAGAAAGCACACAACTAACTGCCTACTGCATTCTGTAACTGCTGCAGCTTCTAAATACACTTCAAGTGCAGCTCCAGGTAAAGCATTCTGCAGTTTAGGAGATAATTAAGGCGTGAGTAACTGTAAGCCCAGCCTCCCACTCCAGGGACAGATGCAATTGGAGTATAATATGAAGTTGTGCAAAGACCTTTCTGGCCATGATTGCTATCTGCTCCTCAAACAGGAGCCATGAGTCCAGACATGCAAACTGTGCTGCGTCTGCTTGATACTACAACCCCAGCTAGAAATAGAGATGGAAAATTCCTGGTGGCTTCCAATATGCAGAGCTACTCAATCTTGTTCAGGCTAAGTTGAAGCCTGTTCTTCCTATTCAAACCACTCCAGCCTCGATATACTAAAACAGAACCTGCATGCAATTATTTGAGTGAGAATTTAGAGCAGAAATTTAAAGTTCGGTTCCATAAATATACTGAAATTGCTGTGAAACTCTGGCTTCCCAGCAATTTCAGTTTGGGTTAGATTCCATTTACATGATTAAATAACTTGATTAAATGAAAAAGGTGTCCCGCAGGTAAGTTAATGGAATTATATTGGCCCTCAATTCATATGATTGTTTTTCTCTTTTTTTTACATTTTTACAAGCTACAACTGTACTGATATATCTCATTAGCATTTACTTATTAACTTAATATTCCTTTTTTCTTTCAGAAAGTCAAGGCAGTATATAAACTGCTCTGTCCTCCTAATTTTCTCCTTAGCAGCAACTCTATAAGGCAGGTTGGGCTTTGATAGAGTAATTAGCTCAAAGTTACCCAGTGAGCTTCCATGGCTGATGTTAGATTAGAACTTGGGTCTCCCCCTCATGCTATTCCAAAACCTTCAATATTATGTCAGATTGGCCTTCAGTCATAATATTTTAATCAAAATGTGGTAGTTTTAGAAAAAAGTTATAAAAATGGAAAGTAAACAAACAATGTTGTAAACTTTTATGAGTCAGATTATATAGTACAAATCCATATGCTGAAGACAGTATGCATGAGAGGATAAGAGAGGATAATCATGCTAGGATATGCAGGAAATTATCAAAGTGCAATGATACTTTCATACTAAATTAAATATAGTATAAGAACAGTTTTGAGTAGAATGGTATACGTGGTTAAAACTGTTAGAGCATATACACAAAGAAATATATAATTTTCTAACATAGATGTTATTTCTCAAGATTTTTAAAATAAAAAGTGAACATTTGGGGAAAAACAACCAAAATTGAAAGACGGTTATAAATTAGTAATGGGTAAAAAGGAATATCAATGGTTTTACTCGTGTTCACTCAGAAATAAGCTTGCAGAATTCAGTGAATTTTTTTCAAGAAAATAAGCACAAGCAATACAGTTTAATTAACCAGGAACCTGATTATTTGGATTAATTGTGGAATCTATGCCCTTCCACAAGTAATTGGATTCAATGATGCTACTTTCTAGACCCATAGTTTTCATCTCATGTTAAAATATGATGCTAATATAAACTTCAAAGTATGCATTTTTCTTACTTCAGTATCCTGAAATCTCCCCCCCCCCCCCCCATGCAATTTAACCACTCTTACAGCAAGGTAGTTTCCTTCGTCTGTCATATTTCATGGAATCCTGTAAGATTTTTTTTTCTCCTGAGAGGGTATTTTAAGAGTGAATGGAAGGACTAGGTAGAAGATAGCTGCCACCTCAGGCTGTTTAACATTTACACGGCAATATCAAGTATTTCTCTACCTTGGCAGTAGTTGGGAATTCAACTTTGATGAAAGAGAGAAATAAATTGGAAAGGGCAGAAGACTGCATATTTATTACCATTTTAATAGCATTCATATATTTAAAAAGATAGAAACTAAGCATTTAGTGAAGTTAACACCGATATTAAAGTTGGCTCACAACTGCTCTTTTTAACCTTTAAAATAGGGGTCTTTGTTTTGTAATATACATAAAGAGCAGCATTTTCTGTGTTTCATTAATGAGAAAATTAGTTATACAGTTGAACTGGACAGGCCTATTTCATGGATCTATAAATTTCTCCCTCCGATATTTAGGATTTATTTTAT
Source organism: Diadophis punctatus similis (assembly GCA_023053685.1). Classification (NCBI taxonomy): domain Eukaryota; kingdom Metazoa; phylum Chordata; class Lepidosauria; order Squamata; family Dipsadidae; genus Diadophis; species Diadophis punctatus. Next base: position 34,596,761 of record JALIGW010000004.1, read on the forward strand.
GGACAGAACATACATTTTCAGCTGAAGGTAGAAGGTCAGTCTATAGACATTAAAGTTATTGTGATTTAATTATTTTGTTTTTAAAAAAATTAACAATCCTTGCATGTGGAAAAATGAAGTTTCAATTAGTGGGTTTATTTTTAATCTAGTTTTCTTCTGGTTTGTTTCTTGTTTTCCATCCATAGAAAAGCTCTTACACTGCTTTTCTATCAATTCAAAAACAGAACTTAAACTGTGGCTTCTTATAGTACATAATGTTTCACTCTATTACAGTATAGAAAAATGCTGTTTTGCTGTGAGCAAGAAAAGATTTGTTCTGAAGTGATCCAATTCAACAAACTTTTTCTATAATTTTATTTAAAAACTTCCTCTTTGTGGACTTAATGCCAAATTTGTTATTCCAAATGACATACAGTAATTAGTCAATAGAACTTTTCATTTCTTAGTTGTATACCAGATTTTTCTTTCAAAAAATAATAAAGAAGTAATCAAAGCACTTCAGAATTTAAAACTACAAGGAATAAAGCTGACTAATTCAGGAGCGATTCATCAGTAATACTGCAGCATGTTGCACAGGTAGTAATCAGAGATTTAGAGATTATAATAATGTATATATAAAGAGTATAGAGTACTCTTGAAAAAAATTTAAAACTTGTTTTAGTTGAACTTGAAATAATTTTCAAGCATTTTACTATTTTGAAAAAGCATTAGATTTAGAAAAAATGTGAAATAATAATACAAAAAGTACTGGGCTTTTTTAAAATGAAGTACAGCAAAAATCTGGTCAGTGAGTTTTACACACAACATGATCACTTCCTTATATCTTTAACATCCATTTTACTTTAGATTGAAAACTAGGAAACTGGGCATGAATTCATGTTTCAAGACATTATAAAATCCATCTAAGAATCATTCCTAAGTTAATAAATAATGACAGTTTTGACTGATTTGATTAAACATCTGATAGGTAAATAGGTAACAAATTCAATATAATGCAGACTGAATGCAATGACAATATTAGTGATATTTCTGCAAAACAAATAAGGTTCTTCATATAAGTTAACTCTTCCTATTAAAAATGTAAAGTGCTAAAATTTATTGTCAATGTCTCAAAACCTAAAATGTACCTCATAATCAGAATTGTATAAATATAATATAAAATTATTGGACCTCTTCCTAGCCTTTATATATAAATAACAAAAATCAATGTACACATATGCGTATCAGGGAAATCTTATATATGCTTTTTTTAAGTCCCTCTAAATTCAATAGTATTTCTTCATGTAAATATAAAACTATATTTTAAATTGGGACATAGTTCTTTTTATGCTACATTCATGTAGTAGCTTCAGAGATTGATATTAAAACAGACTAAATTAAATATTTTCTTTTTTAGGCTATCAATAACCAATAATACAAGAACACAGTCTAACAAGTAATACTCTTTAGCTTACCTATTTTTTAATCATTTCAGCCAGAGTCCGGAAATTCCTTTGCAGGTATATTTTCCCACTGAATTCTAGAAAAGTAATTTTGGTGTTCAAAGTAACGCAGCTCAGACTGTGTCATAGTCCTTTGTATTATACTATCTTCTTACTGAAATAAAGAAGAAAAATGGAAAATTAAAATATGTTTAAAAACTTGATCATAAACATTTGTTTCTTGTATTTGAAAATTATATTGAGCTCATTTCTTTAGAATTGGGTTTTAATTTCTGAAAGCTTAATGAAAGGTTCATCAAACCTTAATCACCAATAAAAATTGCAGATTGTGTCACCTGGGGAACATTTATTATTTCAATGCTGAATAGCAAATTGCTAATCTGCTAATCTGTATATTAGCACATTCTCTGTTAACATAATCCTAGAAGTTATTACTTCCTCTGAAATTATTACACGGAGTTCACTGCCATACACCCCCAAAACAGTCCTATTTAAAGTCAGAAATATTTGCTGTGACACTGTTATTTATTTATTTAAAATATTTATATAGCCTCCCATCTTATATCAAATTCTGTACAGCTCCCTATCAGCAATTAAAACTATCAATAATAAAACATAATACATAAGCATATTAAAACCATAAACATTAAAAAACTAATACCAAAGTTAAACTTCCAACATACAGTCCCTTCATAAAATCCTATCACCCACCTCCCTTTTAATGTTCCTTTTGTAATCCATAGTTATTTGGTTTTCCAGCTGAGTTTTAACAACACACTAAATTTCAACTACATGAAATGTTATGGGAGTGCTGATAAAAGTAACAATATACTTATTTTAGCTACTTACATTTTTCCTTCTATTTGAAATTTGCATCACTAATCTGTTTTCCCTTATTCTATTTATACAATTCTTTGTTCCAGGCAGAACAAAGTATTGATTTATTTAAACCAAAGCCAAACAATAAAAATGTCAAGGAAGGTTAAAATTATTGTCTAATGATGATATGAAAAAATATTTCTGAAGAGCAATTTTATAAAAAAAAGGCTGAGAAAAGGAAAACTACTAGGCACCACTTTTAATTATTTTCTTTATATATTTGATTAAACAATTATCTAACTGAATTTTACTTAAAGATGCTTTTATATTTTAATGTTTTTAAAATATTGAATGGGCTATTTATATATTCCATAGCATCTTTTATTTTTTATTGCGAACAGAGTAAACAAAGTATAAAAAAGAATAATTTTCAGATATATATTTATTATGAGAACTATCTTCTATCACACTGATTATTACATATTTAGTTAAACTGTATCCTTATAAGAACATGTTCCATTAAATATATAATTTAATTCTAACAATAATAATTCACAATTATCAGCCAGCAAAATCAAGATTTCTTTTTCCATGTGCTTCATTAAATCTTATCTGCAGGAAAATGTTTTCCTATTATTATTTTCCATGTGCTGTTCCATAAGCCAGCTATTGTTTCCTTTGTCTTTTTTTCTACAATTCCACATTCTTTATCTTTTTCTTTGTTATATGTGGCATGGACATACACATCACTGTAAATATTCCCTGTCATATATTGGAATGGCAATATCACAGGTACTCCAGGGACAACCGTGTTAGCAAATAAAGCTTACAAAGAAAAAAAAGCACACACATACACACACACACACACACACACACACACAGAGAGAGAGAGAGAGAGCAACAAAGAAAGAACACAGTGGAATATTTTTTTCACTAGTAAAACATATAAAGATTTCAGATCAAGTAATGAGATGGCTGGATATTCCCTAAATGATCTGGGGAATTTAAAGTCAGGATTGTAAATCAGATATTGGTAGAAACTTCTATAACCATAGTCAAGTGTCTAAATATATATACCAGGGAACATCCCTTAGCATACTACAAATAGGCACCGACTATATTTTCATGTTTATTTTATGTTACTTTTTTTGCATGACACATTCTAAGAAAACGTGGAAACCCTAGAGAATATGCTTGTAATTGGAGGGGGGGTTAGAATAACCATGGCAACAATTACCACATTTGCAACTGTTTTTAAAAAATAATTTCACAACATAATTAACAATGGTAATTGTGCAGACAGTAAACATCAAGAAAGCATCAAATACTAATGGAGTTATATCAAATGACATCTTGAAAATGAAAACTAAAATCTGTCTCTATATGGACAATGCAGTTCAGAAACAAAGCACATACCATTATCCATTCAGGTGCTCTACTTCTTATTCTGCCCACATAGTTCTGCAGCTCCATTAGTCCAAAAGTCGACTTTGCCCTGCTTCTGATCTTTATGGGTAACAACAGCATCACACTGTTGGCAATTTTTTTCGATTAAACTTCTCAGACACGGTAGCAACTTTGTTAATTATGATATTAGGCAGCTGGCGGGCACGATCAATCATCCACTATAAGAAAGCCAGACAACGAGACATCTAATCATTGCAACCAGAGCAGATAAATTTTGTTCCTTTCTTATACGTGTCAGAGATTCTATCCCTCCTGACCCCTGAACACTGCCATCGACTGTCAAATTTAGATTCAGCAAGCTCCCAGCTTTTCTTTATCCCTGCCTTAGATCTGAAAGTCCTGGTTATCAGGAAGACAAGCGTCACCAGCTGTCTCAGAGCAGGAAGGCAATCAGGTGAATAGTACTTATTATCTTTCATTGCTTGCTAAGGAATGACAAGATTGATTTGGGACCAAGAGCACATCCATATCTCAAAAACAGGCTTCAAGTTCAAACTATGATGCATATGTAAACCTCTATTGAGGGATTTCAAGGCTAACCTTATTAATAAAACACGCTTAAAAATTAGAAATTAGACAGAACCTCTTGAGCACCTAGAGAATTACCCTTTAAATTATGACACAAGCTGTTCCCATGGACAAAATAGGTGTTCCAACTTCTACCCGGAGGTTGCCTTTCACAAATAGTCTTAATTGGACCCACAGAAGCAATAGGCTTCCATTAACGTCTTCTCTGTAGGTACCTTCTGTCTTAACTAGACTGATCATCTGTGAATTCTTATAAATGCAACAGGCACTACAATTCTATCTGTTACATTCCTAAATGGATGTGATGTGTTAGGTAATATTTTACTTTTACTCCTGAAACTACAAAATATAGTGCTTACTTCAAATAGGAATGAAGGTAAATATTGTAAGATTCTGATGGGGAAATTATAAAAAAAAATTAAATATACATTCAGTAAACTAGAAGATAATTTAAAAATGCAGTTAAAATATAAAGAACCAACCATAAAAAGATTACAATAGGTTATGTTAAAATAACTAAAAACAAAACACCTTGAATAAGCAGGATGATTCTGCAATATAGTACAATTTTTTTCTTTTTGCTAATTAATATTAGCAGTTGTTAGAGGTGTTATGAATAAAGTGACAATGTTAAGCTCCACTTTAACATGTCATTATTGCAACATTAATTCACATTTTTGAATAAAAATATTCCTCAGCACTATATTATCTCTTAAATAATTGTAGGGTTATGAGACAACCCATTTGCTTAGAGTTGTCATTAAACTATTAAATTTATTATACTATTCTTGAGAATTATTAGAAGATGGGACATGACTAAAAGAAGGAAGAAAGGAAAGATAAAAGAAAGGAATTCTTAAAGGAAGATCTTATATTAGAAAGTAGACTAATGATGACATAGCATACAAGTACAAAATAGCTTGTTTCATCCCTAATTAATTACCCATTGGTAATTACTATACATACAAATATTTATCTAATTTTTTAAAGTATATTAAATAAATTCAGCAAAAACAACAGGCCATGTAAACAGCAGTATTAATTTGAATTGACTAACTCGGTTAAGCTGTGCATTATGGATAAAACTGCACCCTAACTATGCCAAATAACAATGTTTATTCATGTTAAGCCCTACTGAGTTTGCTGTCTGGTAAATATGCTAGATTTTATTTTTAAGATTATACAAAACAGCACACTGCTTTCAACAAAATATTGTTCCGTGTTTATGCTATTGTAGTATTTTTTTAAAATGTATTCACTCATTGATGTTTGTCATCATTTCTTCCCAATGTTTTAACATATTCAGTTTATATCACTGTAGTCCACAAGATAGCGGAACATATTTTACAAAAATCATTGCCACATACACCCTATATACTGTAGAATGAAGAAGAACTCACTGAAACCTTCACTGCTGAAATATATACATAATCAAATACATATGGGGGAAAAGAAATAATATCTTCAAGAAAGGGAAAATGTTTTTAACAATAGAAGTCTTGAAAAGAATTACACATAAAATAGGAAGGATGGTATTACATTTCCAATGTTATGCGGACCAATGTTGTGGTGCGACCGGAACAATCTGGAACTGAACACACTCAAAACCGTAGAAATGGTGGTAGACTTTAGGAGAAACCCTCCCATCCTACCACCTCTTACAATACTAGACAACACAGTATCAACAGTAGAGACTTCAAATTTCTAGGTTCCATCATATCTCAAGACCTAAAATGGTCATCTAACATCAAAAACGTCATCAAAAAAGCACAACAAAGAATGTTCTTTCTGCGCCAACTCAGGAAGCTCAAACTTCCCAAGGAGCTGCTGATACAGTTCTACAGAGGAATTATTGAGTCTGTCATCTGCACCTCTATAACTGTCTGGTTTGGTTCTGCAACCCAACAAGACAGACACAGACTTCAGAGAATAATCAGAACTGCAGAAAAAACAATTACTGCCAACCTGCCTTCCATTGAGGACCTGTATACTGCACGAGTCAAAAAGAGGGCCGTGAAAATATTTACTGACCCCTCACATCCTGGACATAAATTGCTTCAACTCCTACCCTCAAAACGTCGCTATAGAGCACTGCACACCAAGACAACTAGACACAAGAACAGTTTTTTCCCGAACGCCATCACTCTGCTAAACAAATAATTCCCTCACCACTGTCAAACTATTCACTAGGCTGCATTACTACTACTATTAGTTTTTCTCATCGTTCCTATCACCCATCTCCTCCCACTTATGACTGTATGACTGTAACTTGTTGCTTATATCCTTACGACTTATATTCATATTGATTGTTTCCTGATTGCTTACTTGAACCCTATGACAACCATTCTTGACAAATGTATCTTTTCTTTTATGTACACTGAGAGCATACACACCAAAGACAAATTCCTTGTGTGTCCAATCACACTTGGCCAATAAAGAATTCTATTCTATTCTATTCTATGTCTCTATCTTACACAGGTGAAAAGCTAGTGCCTCAGAATCAGTATACAGGGAATTAAATAATGGCTTACTTATTACCTAAAATGTAAATAATCTGTAATCATATATTACATCCTTTCCCAATGTGTATCCTTCCATACAGATTTCAATATAGCTCCCATAATACCCAGCCAAATATTAATTAATTATTTATTTAAATGGATTTATATGCCGCCCAACTCCCAGGGGACTCTTAATATGCATTGATTAATAGTAAACACTTTACATGAAAAGTTCTTGAGATTTTTTTGCACAAAAAGAGACCTCCATACATGGGTATCTAAGGAAAGGCCCAGGAAGAACAAATGATATCCGGGCATAAATGTATAAAGACAGGAGCTGTGTCATGTGGATGTCATCCTCTTGATTAAATTTTGCTTTGCTGTAGGAGACAATTGTTCTTCCATGATATACTAGAGATCTGTCAATATTGACTGCCACTTCTCAGGACTTATAATATGAAATATTCCTAAAATTCTTATCAGGATAACTGACACAATTGAGCCCTCTGTCAAAATATCAGGTTGTAGTGCACTGAGAACATTGCTGTAACAATGTATCCCAACATAATACATGCTACTAATAGAATGGAACTAGTAGCTTCCTTTTGACTTTATTGCTGTAAACCCTAATATAATCCTTTGGTTTCAGAAATCTAAAAATTGCAAGTGCAATTTGTGCATTGATTGTTTGATTTCTGTGAATTCCAAGTGTCACAATTCTGTGATAACACAGTGGAACTATGCATTGATGTCTATTATATCTATGGTTCAAACCCTGATAATTAAGTGAAAAATCCAACTTTAATTCATCATTCACGATAATCATTGTCAAATATTGAGCAGAGTACCATAAGGTTCAGTCCACTACTATTCTACATTTTTAACAATTTTCATTGCAAAATTATACTGGAGAGTTAGATGAATCAGTTGAAAACAACAGAATAACATTTGACATAAACAGTATAGTTCTGCACTTAAGAAACAAAGTGAAATATACAGGTATCGTTTGAGAGATGCTAGACTAGTAAATAAGATCTTGGAACAGCAGTTGATTTCATACAGAGAATGAGTTAAATATGTGATATGACTGAAAAAAAAGCAGGTTACATCAACATAAATATAATTTCCAAATTATTGGAAATAAGAATTGTATCTCATAATAAATACTAGAAACAAAATGCTCTGAAGAGAGATAAAAGGAGTTAGGAATGTTTAGCTTTGACAAAAAAAGCATGGAAAGGTATAATGACACTTTCCAAATATCTGAAAGGATGTCACAGTTGAAATTCAAGAAGTGTCGCTATTGTTGCAGAGTGGAAGACACAATAATGGATTTAAATTATAGAAAAGCAGTTCTATTTCAGTGTTAGAAAAATTCCCAAACAATAAAACAGCTGAAAAACAACCAATTACTCTGAGAAGTGATTGGTTCCTTCACTTGATTTATTCGAGCAGAACCTTGATAGTATTGATGGCAATGCTTTAGTTTCAACTCCAGCACTAAGAAAATTGGATTCAGTGATATAAAAAGCCCATTCTCACTCTGTGATTCTATAATTTTTTTAATCCGTATTTAGCAACTGACATTCAGTATGCAAGACTATAGTATTTTTAAATACAACATAAATTGTTTACTACCAGGAGAAGGCAGAGCCCCCAAACTCCATTAGAAAGTCCTATAAGAGAAGAAACAGAGGAGCTGAGGGAGGGATTACATTTTGCATGGAAATACTGGTTTCCGAAATGTGCATTCAGTGGGTTTGAATGGGATCACACATTTGTTCAACATTAGAGCTATGTTAGAAACTGCTCACTAGCTTAATGCATCCATAGCAAGTAGAATTATCTCATATTCATTATTCTTGTTACTGAAACAATATATTTAATTTTATGCAACCAAATTGCCAAGCTCAGAGCTCAAACAACAGCCTAACCAGCAACCCAAGCTACTGATATTCAAACACATTTCAATATATTGAATTGTATTGAATTTAGGCTTTTAATCTGAACATACTATTTTTTTTTAAAGTCTCAATAATCAATGAATTTATATTTGCAATGTAGAGACTGATGCTTCAAAACATCTCACAACAGTTATCCAAGGAGCCGTAAATGTCAATTCACTATTTATTATAATGAATATTACTAAAAAATATTCTAAGACAAATGCCAGCATAAACCAAATAATCAGTATGTTATAGTATAAAACTATACTAGGATCTGAAATGCTTTATTTATCAGCATAATTGACATTTAAATCTCATATAGAAGGTAATAGCAAACCATTTTGTCAAGAAAACTGCAGGGACTTATCCAGACAGTTTCCAATATTCAGACACAACTGAATGGAAGAAGAAGAAAAAAAACACAACCGTATTTCAACTACAGAAAATTACCAGTTCATTCTGATAATCTGTTTCGGTAAACATGAAATATTTTTATCTACCCATTTGCTTTGTTCATAATTTTGATTTTATGTAGTTATATTGCATGTATCAGCTACATTGCTTAATCTATTCTTTTGGCATGAATGGAAAGAGTCTTCTACTTGTTTACCAATCCATACTGGATTGCATTGAAAGTATAAAAAGGAAGTGTACTATAGTAGTAATGATGTTGGAGTATAATTGGAGATATCAGGTAGAAGTCCTTTCTTGGCCATGGGAGGTCACTGATGACTTTAAACCAGTAGCTGTCTCTCTGATCAAATTATCTGTTAGAGTTATTGTAATGGTGAAATCTAGAAGAGGGAAGTTTGAACTTCTTCCTTAAGAAAAGGCAGGATGAAAATCTAAGAAACAAATTAAAACTCATTTTTAAGAGAGTTATTTTAAATATGCTCAAAAGTGTTGCCATAGGATTTAACTCTAACTTCTTATTATAAGTCTTACTTTCACATACCTATTTATAAGATTGCAGCAAGAAGGAAGAAAAGTTCTACTGTTGATCACATTTCATAACTTATTCTATTACATGGACCATTCTGCTGCAACTATATGTATATTTTATTCAAAAGCAGAATGATGCGTCCTTGACCTGAAGTTCTAATGCAAATCTAAAAAGGGACATCTGGAAAATTTGCTATAAAGTTCTGCCCCCAGCCCTTCAAGAAACCTTCAAAGCTGGAGTCTTTCTAATAGATTATAAAACTGTAGTCTAACTGTAAAACTAGTGCCAATCTTCATATTTATTTGAAGCTGATGCCTATCTCACCTCTGTAGAAATTACATGGAATAATAGTATCAGTAACTGCAGTAGATTCAAATTATAGAAGAAAAAGAATAAAGTGAATACAAACACTCAGTTAACACATTCTTTATTGTAAGCTTTATAATTTTAATAAACTGAATACACCCTACTCTACTAGGCTACAATCCTAAAATCATTAAGAACTTTCTTACATATAAGGCTAATTGGTTTAAACACACCAACAGTGCCCAAAACAAATGAACGTGTATGTCTATATGTGCATACATGTACTGAAAAAAGACGCAAATGAAACCAATACATAATTTGATGATAGTATATCAAATGTGTGTAATTAGTTGTATATTTTAAGAAATGCTTCCTGTTGTCATGTAAAGGTTTGGCTCCTGTAAAATGTTTATTCTCAACAAACGTACATTTTTAGTCATCTTGTATATTTTTAAACTGCATACATACCAAATGATTAGTTGTGAGATAAAGTGTAATAAATAACATTGATGAATTCATATGGAAAAATAAAGCTAAAATAAAATGTGGGGAAAGAGAATGCATTAAGATGAAAGATGAAACAGATACAAGACACTGGAAAGATCAAAGAGCTCCATCAATTCATTCTGAATGTCAAAATCCAGCTGAGCGTCAGAGCCCTGCACACATAATAAGGAATGTTGACTAAAATATAAGGATTAAACAGATGAGCAGTCTCCTGTGGATGTACGGCAGAGATCCTGCTGTGCCACTTGTAAAGACACTTTGGAATGGTACACCTGCTATTCTGCAGTCAAACCTACAGGAAATCCATCTGGAAGGAAAAATAGCTACTCATGCAGTAAAGACCTGGTTGCACAAAAGGTGTCCCGAAAGTATATATTTTCTTTTAAAAACAAAATGGTAAATTAGAGCAAACTTCTCTTTAATGATGCAATATTTTTGTCCCTTAAATCCAATTTTACAAATTGTTTAGTAAAAAATGAAAATACGAAAGTCTTATCATTGTCCCTTAGGAACTATATTCATGTATTAACATTTTCCATCATAGCATAACTGCCAGAATTTCAGTAATATCATTGGATAACTGTATAAGTTTGACCCATCTCAATTTTGTTACAATATCCAAGTCAGTCTTTCGTGGTATTATCGCTCTGAACATTCATATTTACTTTCTAGTCTGTGTGATTGTAAGATGATTTTTTTAAATGCTATAATCAATAGTGTTGATGATATGGTATTAGTAATGATGGAAAAATGGAATTTTACATACATACATACATACATACATACATACATACATACATACATACATACGCACACACACACACACACGCCTTCTGCCAGCATGCCCCTACTGATAGATATTTATAGCAAGAAGATTCCACTATGTTCAGTAGGAATTATCCTTCTAAAACAATGAAATAGTATTGCAAGCCAGTGTATAGTGTAGTGTAGCATAATAATATAATAAATATAATAACTATAATATAATGAAATGTAATGTAATATAATAATAACAACATAACATAACATAATGAAATGGGAAGGTCAAGGTTCTAATCCCACTCAACCTCAAACCTGACTTTAGTATTTCACAATCCACCTCACAAGATATTTGTTATAGGGTTGAAACTGGGCCTTGTGCACTCAGGGAAAACATAGGTCATAAATACATTAATAAATAAACCACCTACAAACTGATTTGACTTCTTATCCATAATGCTAAGGTAACTAAACTGTCTAATCAGTTTATGGAACTTGTAACTGGTTAGACACAAATCATTTTCGCAGTAGGTATTTCTTCATTTCATCCCATATTTTCTTTTACACTAATATGGCAACAGCAGCTGCTTTTGTTACCCTAAGAAGGAGTGATATCTTCAATCACATATTATTCTTTTTTAGTTGACAGAACAATCTCTTTATAAATCTGTATTCAGCTGATACGTTTGATTTCCTGTTATCTACTGTTTGCGAATACAAGTCCTTGAATAATTTATCTTCATCTAGTTAAATAAGTGTCAGGGTTCCAAATAGCATCCAAAACTAAATCAGAGTCCGAGGCAAACTATTCCTCAAAGTTCCAATATTAACAGAGCCATGTTGGCACATCTGGGAGAAACCCGAATCTGAAGTCCCAGGGGTTTGTCCACCTTGACAATCTAGAAGGAATTTGTTATGGCTACATGCAGACATCCCTCATGCAATTACCCCTCCCAAATTCCCACAGCTAAGAATACATTTTAAAATAGCATAAAGTGTGGCAGGCCAAAGACTGCAAATAAAATGGCTTCGGCCTGACAATAAGTCTAAAAAGTCTATTACAGGATTCAGGTGTTTAAATATTCAGTAACCACATGGGCAACCTTTCAATGCATCATATAAATCATAAATAAATGAGGCGGGGAATGAATTATTTTAACATGTAATCACAACATTAATTGCCCAAAATTACATTCACACATACTTGATTTATATTTACAAAGCATAAATACAACAAATATTAGCAATTTGTAGAATCAAATCATATCAAACAGAGTTGCAGAAGCTGCCACTGTTAGAGAAATTCATTTCGAAAATGTGATCTTAAAACGATTTCAGTAAAAGCCCTTAAAACCCCCAAATTTATAATAAAACGTATAAAACTAACTTTGTTACTGCATTTTAGCACAGATGGGGAGAGACTTGAAAATTGGGCAGAATGCTTCGTATAATTACATCCATAGTTTTAAAAAATAATTAAGGAATGCATTGCAATTTTATACTTAAATGTGTATTTACATTTTAACCAGGAATTAATCTATCTGGTTCAAGGCACAAAATACCAAATTAAACATGGTAATTTAATGTGCATCATGTAGTATCTAATTTTTATAAACAAATGTGTTTGTTCTGAAAATAGTAAGCATTTAAATAAAGAATTAGAGGACAGAGAGAAAACTACCAGAAGACTAGGAAAGAGCTGATGTGGTATCAATCTACAAAAAGGGGAAAGGAATGAATACAGGAAATTATAGACCAATCAGTTTGACATCAATATCTGGGAAAATCCTGGAAAAGTTAATCAAGCAAGGATTTATGAGCACCTAAAAATGAACAAGGTGATTACTAGAAGCCAGTTTGTTAAAAACAGATCATATCAGCCAAATCTTATTGCCTTCTTTGATAAAGTGATTAAATTAGTGGATCAGGGAAATTATGTGGACATAGTATATTTGGATTTCAGTAAGGCATTTGACAAAATAGATCACACCCTATTACTTGATAAGTCAGAGCAATGTTGGTTAGACAGCATCATCAACAGATGGATTCGCAGCTGGCTGACCACACCCAGCTTGTAGCCCTCAATAGAACTGCATCTACATGGAGGAAAGTATGCAATGGTGGTACGCCTAGGTTCTGTCTTGAGCCCAATACTCAACATCTTCATAAATGATCTAGATGAGGGGATAGAAGGGGAACTCATCAAATTAGCAGATGACACCAAGCTGGAGAGAATTTCTACCACTTTGGAAGATAGACTCAAGATTCAGAAGGATCTTGACAGACTTTGGGTCCTATCCAACAAACTGCAGTTCAGTGGCGAGAAAAATAAGAATCTGCACTCAGGCAGGAAAAACCACATGTAGAAGTATAGAATAGGCAGTACCTGGTTCAATAGTAGTACCTGTGATAGGAATCTAGGTGTCATAGGGGACCAGTATGAGCCAACAGTGTACTGCAGCTGCCAAAAAAGCCAATACAGTCCTAGGTTGTATCAACAGAGGGATAGCATCAGGATCACAAGACGTGATAGTACTGCTTTCTACCGCATTAGTAAGGCCACACTTGGAATACTGCATCCAGTTCTGATTCCCATGATACAAAAAAAGATCCTAGAAAGTGTACATTTAGCCTAAGGATTAGGGGTGATATGATAGTTGTCTTCCAGTACTTGGGGGGCTGTCAGAAAAGAGGGGACCGACTTATTCTCCAAAGCACCAAAAGGCAGGACAAGAACTAATAAGAATGGAATCCAACCCAACCTAGAACTAAGGAAAAATTTCCTGACAGGAAGAACAATTTATCAATCGAACAACTTGTCTCCTGAAGTTGTATGTGTTCTACCACTGGAGGTTTTCAAAAATAGACTGGACAACCATTTGACCCAGATAATGTAAGGTCTCCTACCTTAAGAACTAAGACCTCCGAGGTCCCTTCCAGCCCTTTGATTCTATGTTCTAAAAACTAAATTCTTCTTAACCAGATTTTAAAAAGCTTGTAGGTCTTTCAAATTCATTGTATATCACACTTCATATGCATTTAGCAAGTACCTAGGTTAGTAGCCATTCACAAATATAATGGTAATAAAAATGATTTTCCATTCAATGCTCCTATTTACAACCAAATTTTGTGGCTGACAACAAAAGCCTTCAGTGCGAAACCGATTACTGTCTTGTCAGTTTCAGGCAGCATTGTCTGCTGCTGGAAAGTTCTCACTAATTAATTCACAGTGCTGAACTTGTTAACTTGCACTTTTAGGGATCTGCTAAGCTATGGAGAAAAGCAACACAGGAAGTAACAGCTTGTTTAAGCAATCTCTCTGCTCTGTGAGGTGAGGAGAGTGTTAAAAAAACCATGTCAGGCACAGGATACTATACCAGAGAAATTTATCTCAATGAGATGGCAACAACCAGTGATCTTCCCTTTCTCTCTGTCATATGTTCACTTATGGAACTTTTGGTTAACAGCCACGTTGTTGGAAGTGATTTTGGTCACTAAATGAGAAGAGGGTGTATTCTGATTCTAAAAAAAGTATTTTTGCCTACAGAACAGAAAACGTATCAGCTGCTTTAGATAATAAATAACAATAAAATTGAATTTAGCAATGAATACTTTTTTTTCATTCACTGAAACATTACTTGATTCTAAAAACAATGTGAAATTGTTATCTGGTTGTCATGATGTTTTGTAGACATTATTCTGCTAACCAAAGAATGTCATTATAAAACTACCCAGTGAAATTTGATTACCTGTATTTTATTTCCCACTGAATTTGAATTTTTGAAAAGGATAACCAAAATTAAAATCCAGAGCGCGCTAGCCTTATTTCAGTAGATCTCTAAACAGCACCGGTTTACTGCAGTGACAGTAAGTTTCTTCAGTACTTCCTTTTCCCCTCAATTTCCTGTAACCATGTATGTTTAACATGTATGTTCCATACGTCACATTTGTAGTTTTTCATCAAGCCACATGCACAGCTTATAAACCACTATGATTACCCAATTAATATGATCTGTTATCACGACCACTTCTTCAAAGGCTAAGAAATGATGCTTGGATTACACTATTCCTTTTATTCAATATGAAGCTTCTGTTGGATTTCCTCTAATAAGGAAAAAGGTTGTTTTGTTCACAGATATGCAAATCTAATACAATTTAGACAGTTTTTCAATTAACTGATAAGGGCCTGGAGGATGGGGGGAAGCAGCATTATTTTGGGTGAACGTGTGTGAAAATGTGGACACGTTGCATCAACATTCTAAATTTCTGTATTTGGTGCACTTGGACCAGCTCACACTTTGCATTCAATAAGAACGAGCCCAACCTCGGAACAGTTTTCTCCCTCTTCTTGTAGCCTGTTTATCCACTTTTGCTTCCAGAGTAACTGCAATTTGCCATTCTTCAACCTATAAAATAACTCTGGCTGATTTTAATTTTGGAATAGGGGATTTTAGCAACTCCAAAGATGTTATTAATTTTCACCAAGTATATTTAATATTAATCATCTGGGATCTGGAAAAACATGATAAACTATATTGCTACTTTGAACTGTGTGATGCTGCAATTCTGTGAAGAGGGGTTGGAAAAATGCTTGAACTCACAGGAGTTGTAAATTGTAATGCTAAATCACTTGTCCATGTAATGCAGAAAATTTGTAAATTTGTGATAGTTTGGTGTAGTGGCGAAAGTGCTAGTCTAAAAACCAGGATTGTGAGTTCTAGTACTCAGTAGCAGGGGTGTCAAACTCATGTCGTCACGGCAGCATCATGTGACGTATCGTGACTTTTTTTCCCCTTTGTTAAACTAGGCATGGGCATGGCCAGCGCGTGACGCATCTGGCCTGCGGGCTGTCAGTTTGACAGCCCTGTTCCATAGGCATGAAAGCCACAGAGTGATTTTAAGCCATTCACTCTCACTGGCCCAACCTGACAGATGATAGAGATGATAGATAGATGATAGACAGACAGACAGATACATGATAAAATAAAAATAATGAGAATAAATACTGAGAACAACAGACAGAATTCAACTGAGAAACTACCCATAGATATATGGGGATAAAGGACTGAGAAAATGTTCTGAATGCAGTTCATAGTCATGATATATAGTTTATATGCAATAATATCTCTATATTTGTGTCTGTATGTCCTCTTGATTCATCTGCATTATTGCCTTGGAAAGTTCATGCTACATTAAAACAAGCAAATATTTCAGGACATAGCATTTTTAAATTAAAAAATAAATAGGGTTAAGCAATATTATCTTTAAAATTGTCCTAAATTTTTAGTCACTAGCAATGTTAGTCACATCAGTATTCATGAATAACCCTGCTGTAGTTTCCATTGTCTCTACAATGCTTCAGCTTTATCAGCAGCCCATGAATTAATTAATTTCTTTATTAATCCAAATGATTTTCTTCAATTTTGATATGCCCTTAAGCTGTCTCACCAAGATCAACTCCCTCTGTGTTCCATAAAATTGTAATCAATCTCTATTATGGTCATGAAAATGGTATTTGTCACTTTGCTGAAGAAAAAAAATCAATATGTCTTCTAGGGCAGAACCGGCATTTAATACATCGAATTGATGCCTCTTAGAGAAATTTAGCTTGCCTGCAGTTTGAGAAAAGCTAATAGAAATCCCCAAAAATGGTTGATGTTTGGCAAATGAATATACATGCATGCCTGACAAATTAATATTGGGACATCAAGAATGCACTGTCATTTCATATACTGAAAACAAAATGGATTTGGACCAGCAAATCCCAACAGAAATCTTTTCTTTTTTTAAATATTAATCCACCAAAACTGCACAAATGGAATTGGCCCAGGTTTTTTTAAAAAACCTGATTCTTCTCTAACTCATATCTAATGCTTTATTTCTGGAATTATTAAAATAAAAAATGAATAGATACAAAAATAGCATAGAAAAATAGTGGCTATATGTCAATATGATCACAATACATAAAACATTGTATCATTTATTAAATAATTATTCATCAGAACATTGGTTTTTATGCATTCAATTTCTTTGGGCTGGTTGACCCCATATTACCGTTTACATTTTAAATGTTCATTTAAAAATATACTGTAAATGTGGGGATTTACAAATCTAAATAAAAATATAGCAATATGAAATAATATGATTATCATTTCCCAGAAACTCATTAAAATACTATTGAAATTTACATAAACATCATTTTCTCATTTGTTTCCATGAGAACAACAGATATTTCTAATATATTGCTAAAATGGTGAAACTAGCATAATTTTTGTAAAATACATTGTAAAATGTTAAACAAAACACTTGTAAAAATGGCTGTCAGGGTTCCAAATAGCATCGGAAATCAAATCAGAGTCCGAGGCAAAGTATTCCTCAAAGTTCGAATTTATTAACAGAGCCATGTTGGCACATCTGGGAGAAACCCGAATCTCAAGTCCCAGGGGTTTCTCCACATGGTTGAAAGTTCGAGCCCTTGTCCCCACACCCCCAAGTCCATCACATTGACCAATCTTCATCTGCCAACTTGGCAGCAACTCCCATCTTCTTCCGTGCAGGTGCAGAAGTATAAAGACAAAGGATGACCTTGACAATCTAGAAGGAATTTGTTATGGCTATAGACAGACATCCCTCATGTAATTACCCTCCCAAATTCCCACACCTAAGAATACATTTTAAAATAGCATAAAGTGTGGCAGGCCAAAGGCCCAACTAAAATGGCTTCGGCATGACAGTGGCATATAAGGTCTCCTTTTTTAAGGAACTACTAATTTATGCTATATAAATGAGACTTACTTGTTTTTACATTAAATGTCAAACTGTTTACCAGAATTACATATTAAAAAGCGTTACATTGTCAACATTCATGTAATTCCCAGCTTCAGATGAAATATAGGTAATTAAAACAAGCCATTGTGTTATTAAAGGGTTTCTCCAGATATTTAGAAAATATCATCTCTTTTCATCAATATTGTTAGACTTGCCGTATTTTTCAGAGTATAAGACACACCTTCCCCCCCCAAAAGTGGCTGAAAATTTGGATGCATCTTATACTCCGAATGTAGCTTTTTCCAACCGAATGTAGCTTTTTCCAGCCCTAACGTGATGCTAACGATCTTCCCTGGCTCTTCCCAGCTTGCAGGCTTGTTTTCATTGCTATTCCAAGAAGATTTTTTTTCAGCCCTAATGAGGTGCTAACGATCTTCCCGGCTTGCAGACTTTTTCATTTTTACTCCCTCCGAAGAGGTTTTTTCCCCAGCCCTAAGTCTTTGCAGGCTTGTTTTCATTGCTACTCCCTCCGAAGATTTTTTTCAGCCTAACCAGGGGAGAAAATAATGTGCTGAAGCTGACGAGATTAAGGACGCTAGCCAGATGAATACCTGGTAGGTAGATTTTTCCTATTTTCCTCCCTACAAACTAAAGTGCGTCTTATACTCCGGTGCGTTTTATACTCCGAAAAATACGGTATATGCATGGAAAAGGCCACATCTATGATATGCCTCAAAGGTCCTGCCAAGGAATCAACATTGGGAAAACTTACTTTCTTTAAAAAATATATTCCCCACCCAGTCCCCAGGGCAAATATTCAGGATATAAGAGACCTAATGGAGACATTAAATATGAATTGTTCTACTCTAATATACTAATATACTGAACCCTTAGAGAAGCAATTCCCACTGACTTTCCTTTAGTTTTCATGACTATAATTTGTAAATTTCTCATAAGCACATTTGTTGACAAATATTTCATATTAAAAAAAACATGAATTCCACAAAGAGAAAGAGAAAAATCAGGCTATTCTTTCAGACAGGCTACCATGAAAGAATTTGTTAACATTCATTTGAGATAAATGCAAATGTTTCAGCTAAATAAGACACAGTTTTATTAAATTCTTGCTAAATACCTTTTTCTTTATTTTTTTAAATGTTATGAGATTTATCATCTATAATTTTAAATGCCAATGTGGAGCTATAAATATAACAAGAGGACTGCTGAATTGTTTCAAAATATGTGAAAGAAATTTGAACTCATGTGTTATTATTTCATTATACTTTTGTTTTCTAGTGGCTGCATCTAAGAATCTATATTATTCCAATGTTTGTCAACAACTAAACATTAATTCACCTAGGGATGCAATGATTTGGAATGTGGGCCATTTGCACCAAAAAGTTTATAACCCTAGAGTTCCTCTGTATATAGTAAGGGTACTTGATGTCCGGTAAATTCAGAGTTAGATATTTTGTTTGCTTTTTACTGTATTACTAGTGCAATATGATTGGTAAAAACAGGACATGGAAACAAACAAACACATTTTATATATATATATACATATACATATACATGTACATGTACATGTACATGTACATGTACATGTACATGTACATGTACATGTACATATACATATACATATACATATACATATACATATACATATATATATATATATATATCTATATATATATATATATATATACACACATATATATATATATATATATATATATATATATATATATATATATATATATACATATATATATACATATATATATATATATATATACATATACATATACATGTATATATATATATATAAATATAAAAAATTATTATATATTTTTTAATTTTTTATATTATATATATATATATATATATATATATATATATATATATATATATATATATATATATATATATATATATATATATTATATACATAATATAAAAAATTATATATGAATATGAAAAATTCAACTGATATGCAAATTTGAATATCTATATAAGAAAAGAGATAATTTGCCTGTGAAAAGATCAATTTGTGTTGTAAAATACATGTCATTTTCATATATATATATATATATAGAATTCAATAGACAACATAAAAATAAATCACAATTGAAAACATAATCTTGATTTAATTCCAAATTTTTTAACTGACCCAGATGATCAATTGACAACATAGATTTCATCATAGAGCAAAGAACTTGAATTTAAATGGTTACATAAACTAATGAAGAATTCCAATCCTAGAGCTTCCTTTGGATCATATTTTTGTTGTAAAACTTATGAAATATTTTTCTCCCATATTCAGACAAAACATTTTGGCAAAATTCACTTACAGCATCAAACACTGTTAATCTTTAGGATTTGCACGTTTGAGATGTGTTACATTTACATCTGGTGTGTGAGTTGACCAGCCCAAGTCAGCATAAATCTAATTTAAATTAATTAATTTTGACCTGATTCTAATTAGGTTTAAATTTCATACCTAAATTAATGTCTCACTAAAATTATTATTTCCCATCCAGCATTTTGGAGGCTGCTTAGTTTAACTTTTGGAAGAACTTATGGTTTTCAAACTGCACTATTGTATTTACGGTACATGCCTATATCATCACTATTACTTTGCAAAAATTAAGTTTAGTTTCTTTGATGCTGAATATCACTGTACAATTTTACCATAATTCACTGATCTTACTCCTAAGATCTCCATGAGATTTCAAAATTCTCATCTACAGATGTCAGATTGTTCTATTTTTACATCACATAACAATAGCACTTAGACTTATATACCATTTCATAGTGTTTTACAGCCCTCTCTAAGCGTTTTACAGAGTCAGCATATTGCCCCCAACAATCTGGGTCCTCATTTTACCGGGAGGATGGAAGGCTGAGTCAACCTTGAGCCTCATGATATTCAAACTGCCAAAATGCTGGCAATCGGCAGTCAACATAATTAGCCTGCAATAGTTCATTCTAACCACTGTGCCACTCACCACAATAGAGTGTATATTGGCCCCATTATTATTTAATTTATATATCAATGACTTGCCAGGGTTAATGAAGGATCCCATGGTACACATGCTGATGATCCTAAATACTTACTGTAACAGCTTGCTTTATGCTGATGATATGATTTTATTATCATATTCACTAGTAGGATTACGTAGGCTATTAAGAAGATTCAGCTCTTATTGCCAGGATAATTTCCTAATCATTACTAAATCTAAATCGAAAATAATGGTGTTTGGAAAACATCAGGAGCTGAGATAGCGCAGTGGTTAAAAGCAGCATTGCGACCTTCAGCTGATTGCTAGTTCAGCAGTCCAGCTGTTCGAATCTCACTAGGCTCAAGGCTGACTCAGCCTTCCATCCTTCCGAGGTGGGTAAAATGAGGACCCAGATTGTTGGGGGCAATATGCTGAACTCTGTAAACCGCTTAGAGAGGGCTGGAAAGCACTATGAAGCGGTATATAAGTAAAGCGCTATTGCTATCATCAGAGACATAGGTGGCAATTAGACGGTGAACCAATTGAACAGGTTAACACTTTTGCATAGTTAGGCATAACCGTTTCCAAGACTGGATCTTGGGCTTGCTAATCACTTAGAGCAAAAGCCCATTTGAATTTACTGCTTAAACTAAAGAATCATAGTTACCCATGGTCCCTAGCCCCATTAATTAAAGTATATAAAGCTAAGGTTATCCCTATGCTCTTGTATGGAGCAGAGGTTTGGAGTCTATACTCAACCACAGTCCCAGAACAAACACAGTCCCAGCATTATATGTGATAATATACAAAGCAACTGCATCCTCTTCGTAGATGATGTTAAACTATTCAACACCACCGACAATACTACAACCCTTCAAAAAGACCTTGACTATGTATCTGAATGGTCAAACAAGTGGCAACTACCAATCTCAAACAACAAATGCTCAGTTTTACACATTGGCAAAAATAATCAAAACACAAAATACAAACTTGATTATCATGACCTTGATGATGATCCTCACTCAGTAAAGGACCTCGGAGTACTCATCTCTAACGATCTAAGTGCCAGAGCCCACTGCAACAACATAGCTAAGAAGGCATTAAGAGTGGTTAACCTAATCTTGCGCAGCTTCTTCTCTGGTAACATTGTACTCTTAACCAGAGCATACAAAACATTTGCTAGACCGATTCTTGAATACAGCTCATCTGTCTGGAACCCACACTACATATCAGACATTAACACAATTGAGAATGTAAAGAGATACTTCACAAGAAGAGTATTACATTCCTCAGTTCACAACAGAATACCTTATGAAACCAGACTTGAAATTTTGGGACTTGAAAATTTAGAACTACACCGCCTTCGATCTGACCTAAGTGTAGCTCACAAAATTATCTGCCACAAGGTCCTAC
The DNA here is from genome assembly GCA_023053685.1 of Diadophis punctatus similis. Lineage (NCBI taxonomy): Eukaryota > Metazoa > Chordata > Lepidosauria > Squamata > Dipsadidae > Diadophis > Diadophis punctatus. Next base: position 34,619,162 of record JALIGW010000004.1, read on the forward strand.
CTGTTAACGACTACTTCAGCTTCAACCGCAATAATACACGAGCTCACAATAGATACAAACTTAATGTAAACCGCTCCAAACTTGATTGCAAAAAATTCTACTTCAACAACAGAGTGGTAAATGCCTAGAACACTTTACCTGACTCAGTAGTTTCTTCCCCTAACCCCAAAAACTTCAACCTCAGATTATCTACCATCGACCTCACCCCATTCCTAAGAGGTCGGTAAGGGGCGTGCATAAGCGCACAATCGTGCCTACCATTCCTGTCCTAATGTACCCATATATTCATACCTCTTTTACTCTTATTCATGCTTGTACTATTACATATATATTCAATCATGTTTTACTGTTTATACTTTGCTTATAATCATATATGCTTGACAAATAAACAAATACAAATTTGAGACATATCTTGGGTGTAGATCCAAGAACATCTGCTGCAGCAGTTAGAGCTGAATTGGGAAGTCATACAATTCATGCACTATCCAAAATATAACTACTGGTGCAAAGTAAATTAAATGGAGACTCCCCAATGTCTACTATAGCAAATAAAATTACAATCACAAATCTCCTGGATCACCAAATTAACAAATTTTGTAAGAAGCTGTGGCCTTCCTTTCTCTTGCGTAACAGGAGAACAATTCAAAAAAAGAGCTGCCCAAAGAATTACGGATATAGAAGCACAAAATGATATAGCTATCCTTAGTAAGGTGGGTAACTTGAAATGGCTGAGCAAATACAAACATACTTTTCAAGTAGACAGCTATTTGAAGTTACAACTGCCAAAATAGGGAGATATTTATGGGAGCGAGATTTGAACAGCTTGACACAATGGTCAGATATGGGAGATTCCATTCTATACCCTACAATAAGCGTCTTTGCATTTGCGGAGCGGCAGGGGTAGAAGACCTGGCTCATATTCTATTTGATTGGTGCTTGTATAAGGGGGTGAGAGACAGGTACCTTGGTCCATATACCAAACGAATGACCCATTGGGATCCCCATATCAAAACAACTTACTTTATGTGCGGCCAGAACCTGAAAATAACATTTAACACAGCACAGTACTTAAACAAAATGGTTCAGTTGAGATCTGCATACGTGGGACTGATTGGGGTAGATTGTAAGGGTGACACCGAAATATAATTTTATGTCATTTTATTCTATTTTATATATTTATGTATTAAATTATATTGTATCTTATCCTATATTGTATTTTACCCTACTCTTATTTTAAATTGTTTGTATAAGATTTTATTGGTGATATGTGTTTGAACCTTGTGCTTTGATATGGCCTATAGGCCTAATCAATAAAGCTATCATATCAACAGAATTAGCCTGCAATACTGCATTCTAACCTCTGTGCCACTCACCACAATAGAGATAGAGATAGATGATTATATACATGAGATATAGATATAGATACAGTATATAGATATATAGATATAGATATTCTGTTCGTACTGCTATTTAGAATCATGTGGTCTGTCCTATACCTAATTGCTATGTTAAATAAAAATGGAACATATTAACCAACTTTTTAAGATTAAGAATCACAGCCATTTTGGCAACATATCTCTTGCACATTATACTGGAATGGTTGGAATGTCCGAGATCTAGAGTTCAGAGCATAGCTTCAACAACGGCACATCAGCTTTGTTTTCTCTGCAAAAGGATTGACATTTATAATGCAATCAATATGCCAATCAGTGTGGCAAAGTGACTAGATCATGACAGAAGCCAGTCAATCAGCCAAGCTTAAAATAGCTGTGGCGTAGAAAATTAAGCTGAAATCCAAGAACTGAAAAGTTGGCCATATTAAATGCCATAGTAATATATCCACTAGATTAAACATAGATATACCTCAAACATATAGAACAGGTGGAAGAGATTTTTCAAGGATTCAAAGGTGAAAGAATAACATTGCATTACCTCCAGCTAGATGCTTTTTAACACAAACTATGGCATTATCTTTTTTTTAAAATTAAATAATTGTTTCAGAGAATAATCAATGAGGCAATGGCCAAATCTTTAAGCAATATACTTCTTTTTTGTTTGTAAATAAGACTAGCCTATTTCCCCCTGAATATTGGGATTATTGGTGAGTGTCAAAGGTTTATTTCTTTGAAGCTTTTGAATGTATTTCATATAACTAAACAAGGAAAAATAAAAGGACAAAATAAAATAAGGAAAATAATTATTTTCAAAGTTCAGAGCCAATCAGCAGCTATATTATGGTGAATTTTTAGTTGGCATAGGCAGGTGTGGACTGACAAAGAATAAATGACAGGAAAATATTGGACTGAGCCCAAAGAGAGTTTGCAGATAAATTAGTTTGATACCTAATGAACTGACTATCATATTTGGGGCTGAAATATATTATCATCTATTGAATCAAGGTGGCTAGTAATCATGAACTCTTCACTGAAACAAGGAGATGGAAGATATTTCATGTCTCATTCTGTCTGGTTTCAAATTCTCATCGAAAAATGTTCCAAGAATGTTTAATTCTGTGTGATTTCATATTACTATCTCAAATTATTGCAAGAGCACTTTCTTGAATTCACCTTATTTATTCTCCATTACTCATTGCTTAATAAGAAAATGTGTCACATCTTTAATGCACCAAAATCCTGCACCTCTGACCCATCCCTAAGAAGATGCAGGTCCTCTACCTCTCTGTCCATGGGTTAATATGGAAAATCTGAAATATACAAGCCTAAATGCATAGGGCTAGATTTTTAAAAATCTAGAACCTTGTTTATTTACATATAATATCATGGTTGAAGTAATAGTAGAGCTGTATAGCTCATTTAGTCAAATGTTATTTCATGAATTATATAATTACATGTGACTATATATAACACAAAAGAATAATTATTTTCATAATATTACTAAATGTTACTAAATGATCAGATAAATGATTTGACATCTAGGCTATATCACAAAACCATGTGAAATTTTAGTTGAAAATTATTCAGAATAGAATACCATAACAAATGCTAATAAAATAGACTTTGCTAATATGATAGTAACACTGATTTCTATGATAATTTTGTTCATCATGGGGAACTTCACTAGATGCTGAACACCAGTACATCTAATCTGCATATCATACATAAAGAGCTGAGAAAAACAAATCAAAGGTGATTCAATCTTATTATAGTATGGTCATCTTACAGTGTTTTCATCTGACCACTGTAATTACCTAAATTGATTCTAATTCATATGCCATGTGCATTCCAAACCAGAAAGTACTTTTAGATCTCTCTATCACTGAATCAAGATATGACAGTAGCTTCAAGCATCCTTTTTGACAGCAAATTCAGTATTATAATATATGATATTGTTGCTCATATATTCATTCATATCACATCAAGCCTAGCAATTATGGGGTAAGAAAAGATACTTTCTTATAGTTAATGAAAGATTTGTATTAGAAATATTGTAAATAGATTGAATCATAAGAAGAGGTAGTATACAAATAAGGATAAATAAAACACTCAAGTTATGGACAACTTTGTTCAAGTTTCCAAATTATCTACAGCAATTAGATATAAAGGGTACATGTTACAATTCCAGAGTAACATTTTAAAAGTGAAGGAACATGCTTAAAAATTGGAACTGGTATTCAATATAAGCAAATATAAAATTATGTGTTATTAAAAATATTAAGTTAAATGACAAAGAGTCTTGATAATGACCAAGGTAAACAGGTCAGTTAGAATATCATTTCAATGTTTCATTGCTGTGAAAACAGTAATTTCCATACTGGTGATCTTGAATAAAGGAATAGAAAAACCAAACTTACTTTTGTAATGCCTTTTCTAATATGCTCTGACTATTAATAATTGTATGAAACCCTGATCACTATTAGACTTATGCAAAGAAAGTTACCATAAAAGATATTTGTGCCATGAATGGAACTGGATTTTCTTTACTGAAAGAAAATACTTGGTGTGATTTACCTCCATAAAGCATTTTTGTATCACTTTAAAGCATTTCAGACAAGTGCTGCAGGACAAAGCTCCTTTCAGCCTTTTTCTCAAGGTACACTTCCCATTTAACAAAACTGTGTTTTCTTTTAAAATCCGTATTTTCTAGCAATATTGGATCACAGCTAAACTGAGGACAAAAAACTTTAGGACTCTACATTGAAATAAATGTTAATTTTATTTTAAAATGAAAACTGAAAACACCTTACCATATCAACAGTATAAAAAGGAATTAATGTAGGGTAGGAAAAAAAGAATAGAGGTGGCAGTTGTATATTATAAACTGCAGAGGTAGAAACTGTATCAAATAATCTTTCAAGTACCTGAAGTCTTGCTTTTGCTGCAGAAAATTAAAGATGGCTAACCTTTAGAAACATCCTACAGATCATATCTTGGCAAGTGCCGAGGTGGCGCAGCAGTTAGAGTGGGGTACTGCAGGCCACTTTAGCTGTGATCCGCAGGTCAGCGGTTCAAATCTCACCGGCTCAGGGTTGACTCAGCCTTCCATCCTTCCGAGGTAGGTAAAATGAGGATCCAGATTGTTGGGGGCAATATAAATATACATTGCTTACTGGTGTAAACAGCTTAGAGAGTGCTTGCACTGTGAGGCAGTATATAAATGTCACTAATAAATAAAATAAATAAATAAATAAACAAGTGACAAATTTGATGGAAAAAGATGTGTATTCTGGAATCCTGTCACTTACCTTCTTTAGGAAGTCACTACAGAATATATGTGAGTGTCCTAACTTTTCTCCTCAACTGACTCTCTTTCATGGAGCCTCAAATTCCAAGCAAAGTGAGCAAACGTATTCCTTTTGAGAACAGGCAGGCTACAGTCATGGAGAGCCCTGTAACAAATGCAAAAGCATCCTTTGCTATCAGTACTACATCTCAAAGACATTCTAAAAATACATTCTGAAAATGAGAAAGGGAAATACTTTTTTCATAATAAAACTAAAGTTTGGCATATTGAAGGGCAACTTTTGGCACAAAGTTGGTTCAATTGTTGAGCCAGTTCATATATTACACACTGAACAGAACATTCAACATAGTATTTGTTTTGGTTTCCATGTGATGTGACCCTCATTCAGAAACAGCCGAAGGGAAATCTGTAGCCACATAATTACTTTATACCGTGAATCTCATCAGAAAATTGCTTGTTTCTGTTAAACATATATATAGAAAAGAGTATAAGCAGGTCCACATTCAAAATGATTTACATAATGGATGCAGCTGTTTTCTATATGGTGAATACTGGAAGCTGTTATTACTGTCATCAGAAACTATTATTCTTTTTCTCCTCAAACCTGTACTACAAAATAAAACCTGGTTAATTGTTGATAAGAAGGAGTAGGCATGCTGATTTAATGCACGATAGAAGCAGATATTCTCTCATTTTACTTTTACCATCAGAGTACAGCAACTGAATTTGGAACGTCAGCTCTAATATGATGGGATATTTTGTTTCCTATTAACTTGCCAAGAGTTTATTCCAAATTAATTCAACACCCATGAGCTCTACAATTTTGTCCACTGATACTTTCTATACGCACTGCATGTTTCCTCAAAAAACATTGAATGGAAAGAGGAAAATCATTGATTGATTGATTGATTGATTGATTGATTGATTGATTGATTGATTGATTTCTACACTAGTCTATCCCTTTAGTAATAAAATAAGCTTTCAACAATACAAATATAAATGTTTATTTGAAATAATATAATTAAAATCTGGAAAAAGCAAGCATTAAAATAGAATAAATTAACAATTAAAAATCTGACAGAAATGAAATGTTTCACCAACCTCTTTGTGGTGGGGACAAGCGTAATCCTTAGAGAATGTATACTACTGATGGAAGACATCAGTAAGAGCCATTTCTGATGAGTTGTTTCCTGGTCTACTATGTCTATCTAGTGAGGCTACTAGGAAGTAGAAGCTTGATCCTTTAAACACAGAACTGGCACAATTCTGCCTTTTTTAATCTGCTTTCTTGTACTTCTTAAACTATAGCAGTATTTTTCAACTGGTATCTCTAAAAGTAATGGGCTGTTCACTTAACTGGGGAAAACAGAGACTGCTAAAGGTCTTTGGAAGACATTAGCTTTTTTATTGTTAGCCATTATATAGTATATTTCTGGTTTAAACAGACATTATTTGCCCGCTAAGTCATTATGGCTTATTCATGGTTTTAAAGAAATCTGAATTTCTGCAACTTGTGTGCACTACAAATCTTTTTTCATATTAGTTCAAATGGCACTTTTTATCTTCTTGCAAAAACTAGAAGTCAGAGCTAGACAACATGTACTTATTGGAATACTGTATTTGCTTTAAATTGAGCAGCATGCTCTTCTCTGAAGAGCAATTTTTCCTTAAAGATACATGGTTAAAGAACACATCTTTTGGGATTTCTAATAATTTATTCAGGAAAAAAATATACAAATATATCCAATTATCCTTAAAATCCAGAGCTTCAAAAGAAGTATCTTATTTTTGTAACTGAATCAAATTAAATATTTTATATTGTAATAAAATTTAATAAGATTGAAAGTGGATATGGGTATGTGTGTGTGTTTACTTGTGTGTATATCAATCTACATCAGGGGTGTCCAACCTCGGCAACTTTAATTCCCCAGCTAGCATGGGAAATTCTTGTATTTTAAATGATTTTGAAGTTGTGTTTGTTGGTCTGAGAGCACAAATAGTAATATGCAGGTGTGGTAATAAAACAAATAGGAGAGACTGTAATACAGGTTGATAAGAAGCAGCCCAGAACAATAGTAAAAACTAATAACTATTCAAAAGAATTTGAATGATTGTGAGGAACCCCAACACTACAAACTGTAAGATACTAGTTAGCTGTAAGTTCAGTTATTGGGCCATCTTAACCCTGTTTCCACATCTGCCTTGTTATTTCTTATAGACTGAGATTTTTTAAGGTTTATTTTAGTTGTGTTATGCTTACGACTGCATTGCTTGGTGACGGAAATTCCATTCGCAATTGTCATAACTTCAGGATTACCTATATACAAGTCCATGATCCTTGGAAGGATATTAATTTCTGCAAATGATTTCCAACTAAGGGGAAACTTGCAGTCTGTTTCTCAATAGTAAAGACCCTACTTGGCCTCATGTTGCCTTTCCTATTTTTCATTATTATTATTAGAATTAAGGTCACAGGGAAAGCAGACAGGGCAGCTAAAACAGAGTGTTGCAAACAAATGTGAAAGCCCTAAGGATTCTCATTTTGCCAAACACAATTAAACTCATACTGAAAAGTTTAGTATTCCCTGGATGGACTTAACATATGATCGATGACTTTTAATCAAGTACATATTTGTTCTCTTCCAAGCTTATTTTAAACTACTGTATTTGAATTATCTTCACCTATATCACTGTCATGTTAGACTAAATGTTTATCCAAAGAAAAGCTGAGCAAATCTTCTGAAAATCTAAAACTAAGGTTTTAACTATTAAAACTAATAGTTGAATTCCGTAACATTTTCTTCTAAAGTCTTCTAATCCTAACCCAAAGACCATACCCTTATTGATTTTGGGTGTTGTTTTAGAACAATGTAGAAGTAGATGCACTGTTTTAAAATTCTTTTATAAAAATATTTTAATTAATATTTTTAAAAGAATTGAAATCTAAATTTGAAGGTGATGATGTCTACATGGCAAAGTAAACCTTAAGAGTACAAAATACTGGGTAAAAACAAAAGCACTTACTCACCACTGTTCTTAATCTGCACTATAGATTAAATCAGGGACAGACAACAACATCCTACCGTATTTTTTGGAGTATAAGACGCACCTTTTTACCCCCCAAAAGAGGGTGAAAACTTGGGTGCGTCTTATACACCGAATGTAGCCCCACCTTACCCAGCCACCCCCACCCTTTGGCCTCTGTCTTCCAGCAATTTACCTGTTTGCAGCAAACAGGGAAGAGCCTGTTAAGACAAGCAAGTCCTTAGCAGCTTCCCGATCCCCAGCTGATTTGCCACATGCTAAAATGAAACTGAAACTGCAAAGAGGCAAATAGCTGGGAGAGACGCAGATTTTTATTTTCTGCTGAACTGGATGCAAGGGGGTAAGTGAAGTAAATGTCTGTAGAATGTTCAAATTATTAGACTTATTTTTTAAAGACTGCTTTATTATTGTTCTAGAGCCAAGGGTCTCCAACCTTGGCAATTTTAAGACTTGTGGACTTCAACTCCCAGAATTCCACAGCCAGCTTGTTAGCTTTGCTGGCTGTGGAATTCTGGGAGTTGAAGTCCACAAGTCTTAAAGTTGCCAAGGTTGGAGACCCCTGTAAAATCTAGACAACAAAATAAAGCTTTTATAAAATAAATGCTTGCTCTGAAGAGGCCCAGTGCTGTTGTATCTTCTTTTAAATAATAGAGAATAATGTATACTTCCAGAAATTTCAATTAATTTTAACAGCTCTGTACAAGTATAGTCTGAAATGTAACAGTGTCCTGTTTAGTATTAGAATAAGGTGACCAGACGTCCCGATTTTGGCGGGACACACCCGCTTTTTCACCATTTGTCCCGCGTCCCGCCCGCCCTATTAAAAAGTCCCGATTTTTTAAAACAATGCCCGACTAGGGCATTCTTTCAAAAAATCGGCCTGAAAGGCAGCAGGCCTCTCAGCTCGGGCCGGCGTTGGCGGCGGGCGGGCGCTGGAAGCTGGGGGGAGGAGGAAGGGAGGCTGCTCCTCCTCTCCTTCCCCCGCCCCATCCCTAGCCCCGCCCTCGGAGGCGCCGCTGCGGATGGGAGGGGTGAGGGACGAGGAGCCGTCGCCGCTTTAAGCTTACGAGTGGCGCAAACAGCCCTTCCTCGTCCCCCTCCCCTTTCTTCCCCCCGTCGCCTCGCTGCCGCCGTTGCCCTGGGGCCGGGCAGGCGACCGGGAGACCGTGGCGCTTGGATGCTTGGAGCAGGTAAGCTCCGGCTGCCTCCTTTCCCCGTCTCCCGCCTCCTGTTCGTTGCTTGCCAGCCCGGCCGAAGGGAAGGCGGGAGGCGAGGAAAGGCCTCCCGAAAGGAGGGGAGGCGAGCCAGCCCGGCCGAAGGGAAGGCGGGAGGCGAGGAAAGGCCTCCCGAAAGGAGGGGAGGCGAGCCAGCCCGGCCGAAGGGAAGGCGGGAGGCGAGGAAAGGCCTCCCGAAAGGAGGGGAGGATTCGGGAGCCCGCCTCCCTTTCGGCCCGAAAGGGAGGCGGGCTCCCGAAGCCTCCCCTCCTTTCGGGAGGCCTTTCCTCGCCTCCCGCCTTCCCTTCAGCAGGGCTGGCAAGCAACGAACGGGAGGCGGGAGACGGGGAAAGGAGGCAGCCGGCAGCTTACCTGTCGCGAGCTGCAGGCATCCAAGCGCCCTCCCGCCTCCCCCCCCACCTCACCTGGACGCCGACACTTGCTGTTTTGCCCTCTGCGCATGCGCAGCGTTCTGCGCATGCGCAGAGGGCAAAACTCAAATGGAGAAACCCACCCCCGTCAATGGTGTCCCGCTTGAAGAAAAAAAAATCTGGTCACTTTATATTAGAATTAAATCCTGACTTACCTTGGAGTAGATCTATTTAAATAATTGGGAGGAGTTAGTGTGACTACATTTAAGAAAACTTTCTGGCATAATATACATTTCTCCAATTCTTTGCTATTTCTATGGGTCAGGCACACATGCACAGAAATACACAGCAAACAGTGTATATCATATGTGCTGTTTGCTGTTTGGCAAATTACTTGGAGGCAGAGGCCTTTTTTCCTTGTTTTCCTCCCCCAAAACTAAGGTGCGTCTTATACTCCGGTGCGTCTTATACTCTGAAAAATAAGGTATCTTGGCTTGCCTCCAAACCAACTTTTTGTACCTTCGGACTTGGATTGACAACCAAAATACTGAATATCAACATTATAAGTCCATGCTTCTTTTTAAAAGAAATGTGTGCATCAAGGTTTACCACAGCTTTCTTTTAAAAAGATTTCTGAAAAACTTCATCTGACCTAAAATGAACTGAACTCTCCCCAAACCCTTCCTGAATAACAAAAACAAAATCTGGAAAATAAAAATAATGAAAGTAAAAAAAAAGTGCAGCTCTGAATTCAAAAGTGGGTACCCAATGCTATATAATTGCAAATCTTCCTGACCAAAAGATATTTCTAAGAAATCTTGTCTGATTTGATTTACATCAGAGGTGGGATTCAGCAGGTTCTGACCAGTTCTGGAGAACCGGTAGTGGAAATTTTGAGTAGTTCGGAGAACTGGTAAATACCAGTTGGCCCCGCCCCATCTATTCTCTGCCTCCTGAGTCCCAGCTGATCGGGAGGGAATGGGGATTTTGCAGTAACCTTCCCCTGGAGTGGGGTGGGAATGGAGATTTTACAGTATCCTTCCCCTGCCATGCTCACCAAGCCACGCCATGCCCACCAAGCCACGCCCACAGAACCGGTAGTAAAAAATGTTGAATCCCACCACTGATTTACATGGGGAAAAAAATAGCAGGGGGGGTGTTAATCAAATAAAAATCTACTGAATAAATAGCTTCATCTGGAAGAAAGGGAAGAATCCATATAATGTACAAGATCTAGATTCTGCTGTGGACTTCTGGTTATGTAAATATACCTTATTTCAGGTTGTTGTTTGTTAACTAGACTATTGGGAAGTGTAACGCTTGTGCAACCAGGACTGTGAAACAGCAGTAATATGTTTAGGTATTATGTTCACAGTTTCTAAATAGTCGAACATAGTCCCTCCTGGGACAAATTTTCTCAGCATGTATACAAAGGGAGGGGGGAAGAATTTGAGACATTTTGTGACATTTGACAACAACCCAAAAGATAAACAACATAAATAGTTCAGTAAAAATATAGCAAATATTAGCTACTGTTTGTCTATACAGAGAGCTTCTGTCGATACCAAAAAGAGTACAAATAGAGTTGACAGCAAACTCCACTGAAATAGATGGGATTGGGATTTTCTCGCCTCTCAGAAAGCATAGAAAATGAGTAAATAAGCAAATGATCAGTAACAGATTAGCAGAAAAATCTTCTTTCCCTTTACTTGAAAATCATGAATCCCACCACTGGGATCATTGGTCCTTTCTGTGGCATAGAATCAGGTCTGATACATTTGGCTTTTATAACAAAAATGCTTTATTATATAAATATATAGAAAATATACTTAATGCTTCCTGACTAAAAGAATGTGATTTTTTTTATTTGTATCACTTTTAAACCTTATTACGCTTATATTTCTAAGACTTTGTTCTCTATTCTATTCAAATCTTAATTTCTATTGTTACATTTCAACTTTTAATTTTAAATATATTTTTCTTGTTGTCATTATCAACATCTTTCTCCATCAGAATTTGGAGCTTCTCATCACCTCTTCTGTTTTCATTCATCTATAATCCATCTTTTCATATATATTTTACTCCAGTTTCCAGGTTTCCTACAAGCTCTGGCTCATATGATCCCTGGTAAAGTTGGCAATAGTTATTCAACATCTAGCAGAACAGAAAATTTTGGAATTGGCAAATCAATATGCTTTAATTCTACATATCTGGAGTTTAGTCAATTCTAATAACTAAAAATCAACCAGTGATTTAAGGACAAATGCATTTAGAAGTTGTGTTTATTGCAAGAATTGAAAACAATCATTTAAGAGGAAATCCGTCAATTGCCAAAAGTGAAATACAAGCTATATTAATGAAAGAATAGTTCAGTTCTTGAATCTTTTTTCCTACCTGATACCTAAGAAACTGAGACTTCTTACTTTTGGATAGGAAGGGAAGGTGATGCCTGTCTCCTGTTACTGTAGTGAACCATTCTGGTCTGAGGCTGCTTGTTTCTGATCATACTAAATCTAGTTTTCACACGACATTCATTCACTAGATCTTGTCCCTGTAGATTCAGTCTACAAATTCATGAAATCATTCATACAATATTTACTTGTATTTTACCATATTTTAGAAACATGGAATCTAAAAGAAAATTGTTAAAATATGTGCAATGGTGCTAAAAATTTAACTCTGCAAGCAAAAACCCTCCAGTCTTCAGGGAAGGTGTGTGTGTGTGTACGTGAAATGAGATGTATAAAGAAATTCAAAGAGGGAAGGGATCTTCTACTGAAATGTTCACAATAATTACAATATTCATTTTTATAAGTTAATTACCTCACTCAAAATATTCTTGGTAGTGTATAAATTAAGCCATGATACAAAATAACTATACAAAATCCCGACCCTTTTTATTTTAATGTATTTGTTTCAGTTTTTAAGGCCCTACAGTTTCCAAGCAATTCTGAGCAACTTATAAAAAGATTAAAAATATCATTGTAAGAAAAAGATTCCCAATAAATATGATAAATAATATTTAGGAGTGATATAGCTACTTTTATTTTTTCACTACATACTGAAACAGAAGCTCCTATTTATTTACTAACTGCGTACCAACAAGCAGCTTACATTTATGCTGCTCTTTTATCATACCAGCAGCGCAACCTATAGGAGAATGCAAGTTGGTATTTCCCCTGCAATTTGTCAGGGTGCAAAAGCGCCCATCAAAATTCAGTTTTTACCAAATGCTTATCAGCCAATTGATCTCCGATTGACAGAATCAGAAACATGGAAGGGGCGTTGGTCTTACCTGATATGCCTCTTCTCATCAGGTGGAGCCAGCATTCAGGATGGGTTGTCCTCGTCCACTCAGAATGAGGACCGAGTCTGTTACTTTTTTCTGGATCCGCCCTCCTAGGACCCAGCTTCGACGAGACCGAAGAAGCAGACTTGACGTGGCTACCAACAGGATACAGTCAAATATATGAAGGCTTCCCTTCCTGAAACTATCAAAAAGGGTGGATACCGCCAAGCAAAAAGTCAGTCCAAGGAAAATGCAAAAACCACAGAAGCAACAATGGCAACAATGCCAGTCCAATAAAAGAAGAGTATGTAGGAACGGACCCCTCAAGGGCAGGGCTGAATGCTGGCTCCACCTGATGAGAAGAGGCGTATCAGGTAAGACCAACGCCCCTTCTCCAGCCAGTGGGACCTACCAAAGCCCAAAGTCCCCCGGATGGGCCAAATCCAAGTCCGATTCAGTGAGACTCCTTGTGGACCCTTTGCAGGACCCTACGCCCAAAGGCCGTGTCCGCCGATGCGAACTTGTCAATCTTGTAGTGGCGGATGAACTGAAAAGGAGAAGTCCAAGTCGTCGCTCGACAAACCTCCGCCGGGGGGCTTGGTTCATCCAGGCCGCCGATGTTGCTGCACTACAGGACTGGAGGACACCTTCTGGCCCAATGAATGAGGCAAGAAGGCCACCAGAAGTGCCTTAGTCTTGCGGAACTGGCGCATCCTATCAATGTATATGTGTAAGGCCCTACGAACATCCAGCATGTGCCAAAGTCTCTCTGACCGATGAGACGGGTTTGAGCAAAAATTGGGCAGGACCAGCTCCTGAGCCCTGTGAATGAACGAAGGATCTAACCGGAGAACAACATGGTCCAAATGAAAAATACATAAGTCCTTCCGAACGGAAAATGCAGAGAGCTCGGAGATCCTGCGAGCTGACGTGATCGCCACCAGGAAGACAACCTTGTAGGAGAGATACCTGAGGGTAGCCAACCGTAGTGGTTCATAAGCAGGCTCCGTCAGAGACTGCAACACCCTGGGAAGATCCCAGGTTGGGTAGCGGTGGATAACCGGAGGGCGAAGGTTGGAAGCCCCCCGCAAAAACTGGCGAACTGTGGGAAATTGCACCAGAGAGTCCACCTGGTCACAGGAGAGGACAGAGCCACCACCTGGCGGCGAGAGTGTAAGGGGAGAGATCTATGGCCAATCCCCGCTGGAGGAATTTCAGTACCTTTGGAAGAGGTATGTGTGTAGGCAAAAAACCCTCGGATGCGCACCAGGAGCAGAAGGATTTCCACGTCGCGGAGTAAATCCTTTCCGTGGAGGGCCGACGAGATGCCTGGATGGTGAGAATGACGTCGGGGTCATAGTCCTGCCACCTCAAAGTGCACCACTCAACCGCCAGGCGGTCAGTTGGTACCACTGGGGATCCGGGTTTACCAATGCCCCCTGGCTGAGCGACATCTCATTCACTGGTATTTGCCAAGGCGGAGACGCCGACAGGGCCTTCAGGTCTGCGAACCATGCCCTTCGCAGCCAATGAGGCACCAACAGGATCACCTCCGCCCGCTGTTCCAACACCTTCTGTATGACTTGAGGCAGGATCGGCAAGGGGGGAAATGCATAGAGAAGTCCCCACGTCCACTGTCCTCTGAGGGCGTTCACCCCCTCTGCTCCCCGGGATGGAAACTGGGAGAAGAACCGCAGGAGGTGTGCATTCTCTGGGGTCACGAACAAGTCGACCTGCGGAAGAGGAACGGGTGCAGGCGCCATTCTGCATTGTCCACCTCTGTCCGACTGAGCCAGTCCGCTTGGGTATTGGAAACCCTGGAGATATGGTCCGCCGAGAGAGGAGGTGTCTCTCTGCCCACAACCCCAGCCTCAGCGCCTCCTGCATCAGAGCCCACGAACTGGTGCCGCCCTGCCGGTTCACATGGGCCTTGGTGGTGGTATTGTCCGTTAGGACTAGAACATGACAGTTGTTAAAAGGGGCTCGAAGTATTTGAGGGCCAAAAACACCGCCCGAAACTCCAGGCAGTTGATCGAGGCTTTGGACTCCAACTGCGACCACCGGCCTTGAGTGATCTGTCCCTGTGAGTGTGCCCCCCAGCTGGTCAAGATGGCGTTGGTAGTGACAACCGTCCGTGGCAGATCCCGGAAGAGGCATCCCCGGGCTAGCTGTTGAGTGCCACCAGGAGAGAGAGCGGCGAACATCTGGAGGAACCAGGACCCTGGCTGCCGAGGTGCTGCAGCACGTTTTCTGGAATGACAAAAGGATTGTAGATTGTAGATTCCTGGAGTGTAGGCGTGCCCAAGGAGTGATGAAAATGCATGAAATCATTTTCCCCAGGAGAGTGGACAAGAGTGCAAGGGGGACCCTATGCTCGCATTGTACCTGAGCAGCAAGGGACTTGATGCTGTCCGGTCTCTCCTGGGAAAGGGAAACCCTACACTCTACGGTATCTATAACGGCCCCCAGATGAAGGAAGGAAGTAGAGGGGGAGAGGTGGCTCTTCTCCAAATTGATGGAGAACTCGTGCTACCTGAGAGTTGAAATGGTTACCTGGAGGTGTCCAGAGGACACCTGTACCAAAATGTCATCCAGGTAACACTGGACAGGCACAGGAAATGACCTGAGATGGGCTGCCACTGCCACTAGGACTTTCATGAAAACCCCGGGGGCAGAGGAAAGGCCAAAGGGAAGAGCCCTGTACTGGAAATGCCTACCTGCATAGCAAAACCGAAGGTACTGCCGGTGAAAATGGTTAATCGGTATATGCAGATAGGTTTCAGTCAGGTCCAGGGAGGCCAGAAAATCACCCTGCCTTACAAACCCCAGGATAGACTGCAAGGAGTGCATCTTGAACTGCCTATATTTAATATACCGGTTCAGATGCTTGAGAACTAGAATTGCCCTCCATCCCCCCCGAGGCTTTGGGGACTACAAAGAGGACAGAATAGTACCCCTGTCCCGGCTGATCCAGAGGAACCTGTTGGATGGCACGAATGTCCAGCAGGTGTTGGACCGCTGAATCCATAAGGGTTTTCTGAATCCATAAGGGATATGTGACATCGGATGAAAAACCTCAGGGGAAGGGAGAGAAACTCCAGCATGAGACCCTGACTGACCATCTCAAGGACCCATCTATCCTGGGTGGTCTGCTCCCACACAGAGGAAAAGAGGGCTAAGCCACCCCCAATGGATCGGATCGGAAGGGACTCTAGCGACCCCCTCCTCCTCCCCTGAAAGATCGCTTGAACTGCCTCCCCCTTCCGGATCTATCCTGAGGGTGGCGCTGCCTAGATCCAAACTGACCTTGGGGCCAGGAGAAGCTGAAGCCCTGGTCAGCAGCCCAAAAGGGCCATCGGGAGTAGGGAGACTGGTGGAAGTTGCCCTGTCTGGACAAAGATGGTAAAAAATTTTCTTTTATCCCAAGTCTCGACTACAATGGGGTCAAGAGACTCCCCGAAGAGGGTCTGTACCTGCAAAGGAGCTGATGCCAGGCGTCACTTGTAGTGAGTGTCGACCAGCCACTGGCAAAGCCAGTGCATGCACCTCACCATCACCGCTGCGGCCATGTCCTTGGAGGCGAAACGGGACGCATGGAGGGAGGCGTCTGCTGCAAACTAGGAGGCAGCAAAGACTTTATTCAAATCCTGCTGTGCTCGCAGGTTGGACGCTGGAATTTGTTCTTGTATCAGTCTCAACCAAATTAAGGAAGAGTGGGCAAAAAAGGAAGCCGATGACAATGCCCGAATTGCCCAGGCGACTGCCTGGTGGGCCTTGATAAGGACCTGCTCGGTTCTCCTGTCTTCAGGCCTCAGCAACTCTTCCAACTCACTAGGCATAGCTGTTGTAGTATGAAGGGCAAGCACTGGAGCGTCAACCATGGGGACATTGAGAAGCGAGGCTAACTGTGGAGCCACATTAAAGCGCTTGCGGTCGAGCGAGGAAGCCGTAAGACCCGATGCCAGGGATTTCCACTGTCTTTGGACATTGTCCAAGAAGAGTTGTGGTGCCGGAATGAAGTCCACCTCCGGCGTGAACTCAGCAAACAGCGGATCGATGTGCGGGGATGTGGAGTCCGCAGCTGAAGTTGACGGGCAGTCCAACCCCGCAGCATACTGGGCCTTTTAAAAGCAGGGACTTGAAAAGTCCCAGGGGGAAAAGGGCCGAGGAGGGCTGCTGTTCCTGTGGCATCTCCTCATCCTCCGAGAGAGCATAGTCCCCGCCATTGAAGTCAAGCATGGCCTCCTGATTGTCAAGATCTGACTCCCCGGAATAGTGACCAGGGCTATGATGATGACCACTGTTGTCAGGTGGGAGCAGGGGTCTCTGGGAGCCGAGTGGAATAAAGCCGCCCAAAGATTGAAGACATGCGGCCAGGCTGTTGTACTGCCGCCGCCATCAGGGTCTGTAAGTTGGCTGGGTCAAAAGAGACCTGTGCAGACAGCCCTGGAGCCCCTGATGAGGGGTGGACAGTTTGGACCCCGGGATCGAGGGGAGCCTCAGGTGCCTGAGGAATGGAGGGCCTGGAGAGGCCGGCTGACTCCCAAGGATCTGTAGAACCCCTATACAGTGTTGGATTGTCCAAAGACAGTAGGTCTGATGATGCGCGAGAAGCCACCTGGTCAGCCTCTGGACCCCTTGAAGGAAAGCCCCTGTCCAAGGAAGCCTGGTCCGCGGCCCTGTTGCAAAGTTTCTTCAGGACCTTGTCCCTGCGGCGCTCCACCCTCTCTGTGGCTTTGGAGCTGAGGGCGCTACGTGAGGAGTTCTCCCCTAGATGGCTGGATGTATTGGGGAGATTCTCCTCTGGGGTGGGGCGGTTGGTTTTGTGCCGCCGCTTGCCCCCAGGTTTATCTGAGGTATTTCTCATTGCCATTTTAATCTAGGCGCAACAGACAGTCTTGAAAAACAAATGGCCTCCGAGGAGGCACAAAATGGCCACTGCAACTGTGCTGTGTGGAAAGGAGGGCACAAAATGGCCACCGCAAGTGTTCCTTGAAGAAATGGTGGCCTGGAGGGGAGCCAAAAGCCGCTGGTGACGATCAGGGCAAGCCCTGTGGGATCAAGGCACCCGAAGCTGGCCGGAGACATAAGGCTGAAAGCCGCTCCAGGGCCAGGAAGATGAGGCCGCGCAAGCTGAGGCTCAAGCACATATCCAGGCCTCCAGGCAAGCTAACACTGGGTTGGAAATGGCGCTTGGGCCGAAACAATGTCGGTGCTGTGCGAGCGAGAGCTCCAGCGCCTACTCAGGCCCCTCGGAAATAGCCGAAACAGGTGGGAATTGATTGTCCACCCCAGCAGCAGCAAGGCAGGTGGTGGAGTGAGTGTGGGGGGGGGCGATTGGGCGGTACGCATTGGCCTGGAGGAAGGCAAGCAATTACGGAAGGCAGGTGAAGGCCAGACAAAAAGATTGCTGCTACCCGTTTGTCTGAAATGACAGGTTGGAAAGAGCTCCTGCGCATGAATCGGTCCGGGCAAGCCTGCGCGACCGTAACACCAGGTCCAAGATGCCTTGCCGTGGCAGGAGCTGAGGCTCGACTGCCAAAAAACCTCAGCATCTCGTATGACAGAGGGCTTGGGGAGAGTCGAGAACAGTCCGAAGTCAAGCCAAGGAATCCAAAAAGAACCAGCATTCAGGAAGGGAGAGTTGAATAGCCACGTCCATTCAGTCTGAGGACCAAATCGAAGCTGGGTCCTAGGAGGGCGGATCCAGCAAAAAGTAACAGACTCAGTCCTCATTCTGAGTGGACGAGGACAACCCATCCTGAATTCTGGCTCCACCCACGATGGAGAATTAGAAAAACCAATGTTGAGTTGCTACCAGTTCGGGAAACTGGTAGCGGCAGCGGCGGGAGGCTCCGCCCACCCACCCGGACATCATCACAGACGATCTGCGCATGGGCAGAAGGTTCTGTGCATGCGCAGAAGTGCCCCGCACACGCACACATTCACAGTTCCAACTGGTAGCAAAGGTAAGTGAAACCCACTACTGAGATAAACCAACAGTCAATCTAAACAATTAGGTAGATATTCATGAACAGAACCTAGATGCAGATAAGGACAAGCTATTGTTCCTTATTTACATCACTGTATTTGGGAACAAGATGTTCAGAGTTCCGCTTGTATCTTCTTTTCTATTGATTATAGATCTGACACTGCTCAACTGCAAGTAACAAGGACACTACAGTATTTGTAATGTGAGGTTACACTACCTCTTATCAGTTAGCAACCTGGGATCTTGTCAGCAGGGCATTCTACACTGCAGCCACCTGTTCTATCAATTGTTTGGCTGAAGTTTATTTTAATCAGCATAAACAGGATGTGATCATTTCTAGCATCCCTGTGGCACAATTGAAGGTCATCTATTTTGTGGGAAGCTGATTGTGCTGGCTTTCTCTTCTACAGAGTAATCAAACTATACTTATGGATGCTATGAAGAGTCATTAAATGGAAAAGGGGTTAAAATAGAATACTATGCTATAATATAAATGCCAGAAATGCATTTATTTTATATTTGTTTCACAATAATACACAAACTGGTATTTTGTAATTATGATTACCATTCTTTGAATTTCACAGTTTAGTTTGCAAGCAATAACAAAAATATATATTATGTAAATATATTCAAACTGTATATATATGCATTTTGTTATGGAAATTATTTGCAAAATTAGATGAAATTGAAAATTAAAATGCACACAAGTACATACATACGTTAGCTGGGGGGTTTAAAAAAACACAGCAAACCTTAACACAGCAAAACTGACATATTTATAAAACAAGAACTAAAAAAATGAAATATCATTTACTAATGTTTATTTATTTATTTATTTCATTTCAAATATTTACAGTTCTTTTACATTAAAAAGGCCAAAAGTTAGATCCTGGCTAGCAAAGTCTCTCCAGAGAAAAAGCATATGTGACATTGCTCACATGCACTTCAGATAGCTGCAGAAACAAGGTTTTGGTGGTCAGCTGGTTAGTTGAGCAGTTGGAAGAATGGATTCCATCTAATCTCAGAGTTGTAATGTATCCCATATGGACATAAAGTTCTGATAGAGGACAATATTTGTAGCTCAGGGATGAAAGGCAGGGTCTTTGATGCCTCTGAACTTGGTTGCTTTCTTGCACAATTTAATTAGGTAAACTAGGTAACATCATCAGTGCTAATAGGGAATGGGGTTTGCTGTCATTTCATATTCTAATGGCTTGCGCTATCAGTATTGGTGGTCTTGCTGGTTCTTTGGTTGGACTGTTTTCTATAAGCTTGTTTGGCAGTTCCTTGATTGGTATATTGTTTGCTTGTCTATCCCGAGCATGTGAAGACACATTCCGGCAGACTGAGCAGATGAAATCTACTAGAATAGGACAACAATCATGAAGGCGGTCTCTGCAAGCGATGTGGTATGCTAAGAGCACAGCAAGACACAAAAGACACCCTGGTCAACCACTGCACCCAGCCCATCTCCAACTGTCTCGACTCTTGTCCTGCTATTTGGAGCAAGATGGAATCTGGGAAGAGAGAGTGAGGCTGACTGTGCGCACCTCTCCCTCACTTTAATCCAATTCACGCACAAGTCTTGACATCCTCCCCCCCCCAGAAGTCAAGGTCCTCTTCGAATACGATGGACGAACATCATAATCATATTGTTTGCTGGTTGATTCTTGGTCTAATGTTAATCTTGATGTTAATCTCTGGGTGTTGATTGCTGGTGAGGAGGAGTTCTGGTCTCTTTGTTTCCTTTTTGTTTGTTGTTCAGCTAAGTAGAACTCATTGGATAATGAACTAAAAAGTTAATTTCAAAAATGTCTGCCATCATAGAGAGATTATGTGTAAATGATGTTATGTTAGAGGAACAGGTTGTTCTGACAAGACTGGAATTGATTTCAATGTGGAATTTAAAATAATAGGCTACAAAATAATCTGGAAAAAGACAATATATTGGACATACAAATGAACCTGGATGATGTCTTAATAATTAAAAGGGACATACAAATAACAAACCAGAAAAGTAACTTGAACAACTTTTATATATTGGATTTACAAAAGAGGTCTGATAGAGTTTTAAAAGATTTGATGAGATAGAAAAAAGAAGTAAGGAAAACAAATCAAGTTCTCAGATATTATTTGAAGAAATTAAAGACCAAGATTGCTAAAAGGAATATAGAATTAGTTTATTTGTTCAAAGTTAAAATAGATTGTTATTTCTAGTAATACTTAATGGACTTTACTAAATGACAAGATTTGAGAGATTTGTTTATAGATAGAAGATATGGGATGGAGAGAGACCATGTGTTATAGTTTAAGAGAATGTACTAAGTTGTAGGGGGAATTTATATATACATATTCATACATACAGACACATGTGTTGTATATGTGTGTGTTTATTTTATTTTATTTTTATTTATTTATTTTTGTCAAACATATATAAGATTACAGTAAAAGTATAAACATGTATACATGAGATGGTTATGAGTACATGGGAACATTTACAGGGACATTTACAGTAGGGACAGTAGGCACGTTGGTGCGCTTATGCACGCCCCTTACAGACCTCTTAGGAATGGGGTGAGGTCAACAATAGACAGTCTGTTAAAGTTTTGGAGATTTGGGGAAGAAACCACAGAGCCAGATAGTGTATTCCAGGCATTGACCACTCTGTTGCTGAAGTCGTATTTTCTGCAATCGAGTTTGGAGCAGTTTACCTTAAGTTTGTATCTATTGTGTGCTCGTGTATTGTTGCAGTTGAAGCTGAAGTAGTCATTGACGGGTAGGACATTGTAGCAGATAATTTTATGTGCTACACTTAGGTCAGACCTAAGGCAGCGTATTTCTAAATTGTCTAAGCCCAAAATTTCAAGTCTGGTGGCATAAGGTATTATGTTGCGAACAGAGGAGTGGAGGACTCTTCTCGTGAAATATCTCTGGACTCTCTCAATTGTATTAATGTCCGATATGTAGTGCGGGTTTCTGACAGATGAGTTGTATTTGAGGATTGGTCTAGCAAATGTTTCGTATGCTCTAGTTAAAAGTACAATATTACCAGAGAAGAAGCTATGCAAGATTAGGTTAACAACTCTTAATGCTTTTTTGGCAATGTTGTTACAGTGGGCTCTGGCACTTAGATCATTAGAGATGAGTACTCCAAGGTCCTTAACAGAGTGAGGGTCGTCTGCAAGGTCGTGTCCATCCAGCTTGTATTTTGTGTTCTGATTTTTTTTGCCAATGTGTAAGATAGAGCATTTGTTGGTTGAGATTTGAAGTTCCCACTTGTTTGACCATTCTGAGACATAGTCAAGGTCTTTTTGAAGGGTAGCAGCATTGTCAGTAGCGAAGATAACGCAGTTGCTTTTAATATGATCGCAAAGGTCATTTATGTAAAGTATAAAAAGTGTTGGACCTAAAATGTTGCCTTGGGGACACCGCTGTTAACAGGTACAGGATTTGATATAGCATTCGATATTTTGACCATTTGTTTGTGTGTGTTTTGTGTTTGTGTGTGCATACAGGTAGTCTCAATTTATGACAATTGAACCTAAAAGTTCCATAACTAATAAGTTCCACTTATTTAATGAGTTTTGCCCCATTTTACGATATTTCTTGCCACAGTTGTTAAGTTAATCACTGCAGTTGTTAACTTAGTAACACAGTTGTTAAGTGAATCTGGCTTCCGCATTGACTTTGCTTTTCAGAAGGTCAACTGCCCCAGGACACTGCCCGAGGACACTGCCACCGTCATAAATATATGCCAGTTGTCAAGCATCTGCAGTTTGGTCACATGACCATAGGGATGTTGCAATGGTTATAAGTGTGAAAAACTATCGTAAGTCACATTTTTCAGTTCTGTTGTAACTTCGAATTGCTCATTAAATGAATTGTTATAAGTTGAGGACTACCTGTATATTTGCTATTTTCCTCTTTGTCTTTAATTCTTTTCCATTATTTTTTCTACACTATTTTTTTAATTCCTTCATTTTTATATTTGTATTAGTTTTTTTCATATGTGTAATGGCTTAATAATTTTTTTAAAAAAGAGTGAGGTGGTATAAGTCATTAAAATATTACTGACAGGTTTTTATTATTTTGTTTTTGTTTTAAATTTATTTTTTAAACCATACAAAGGTATTGGAAGCAAAAATAGATGAAATGCCTGTATATTTCAGTCATTATTTCAAAATTAAATCAAAATTCAATCCATCATCATCAGTATCAACAGTAGAGTTTCTAGGTTCTATAATATCTCAAGACTTAAAATGGACACCTAACATCAAAAAAGCACAACGAATAATGTTCTTTCTGTGCCAACTCAGAAAGCTCAGACTGCCCAAAGAGCTGCTGATACAGTTCTACAAAAGAATTATTGAGTCTGTCATTTGTACCTCTATAACTGTGTGGCACTGCAACCAAACAAGACAGACACAGACTTCAACGGATAGTTAGAACTGCAGAAAAAACAATTGCTACCAGCCTAACTTCCACTGAGGACCTGTATACTACACAAGCCAGAAAGAGGGCTGAGGAACTATCTACAGACCCTTCGCATTCTGGACATAAACTGTTTCAATTTCTTCACTCAAGACGATGCTATAGGGAAATGCATGCCAAAACAACTAGACACAAGGACAGTTTTTCCCCCGTGCCATCACTATGCTAAACAACTAATTCCCACAACACTGTCAAACTACCTAGTAGGGCTGTATTACTATTATTCTTCTCATCTTTCCTATTACCTATTACCTTATCTTCTTATGACTATAACTTTGTTGCTTATATCTTACAATTTATATTAATTGTTTTATTTAGTATGCTAGAATGATTTATATTGATTGCTTGTTTAATATCCTATGACTATC
This sequence comes from Diadophis punctatus similis, assembly GCA_023053685.1. Classification (NCBI taxonomy): domain Eukaryota; kingdom Metazoa; phylum Chordata; class Lepidosauria; order Squamata; family Dipsadidae; genus Diadophis; species Diadophis punctatus. The sequence goes on from JALIGW010000004.1 coordinate 34,642,633, forward strand.
ACTGTTATATTTTTATGATGATTATGATCATGATTTATCACTTGTTGCTTGTATGTATACTGAGAGCTTATGCACCGGAGACAAATTCCTTCTGTGTCTAATCACACTTGGCCAATAAAGAATTATATCAACTGAAAAGTAAATACTTTTATATGCAGTTCCATTTCTAATACTTAATTATAATAAAATATTTTGGTCACAATGTTAAAAACAAATTAGATTAGCAGAATACTAAAAGTATTCAGTGCTATACTTTTACAGTTAATTAACCCTCCAAAGGTTAAACTAATATTATATTACAATTTACTACAGTTTAGAATTCTAAGAAAATGTTCCAAGATTAAGATGTTATTCTTCCTATTCTAAATAATATTACTTCAGTATCTTAACATCTATACATTGAGATGCTTTGGTCTCAAACTGGTTATTACCAGTCCCTTTAACAGGGAGCCTAGTAAATAGGAAATCAGAAAGAAAATAACTAAATGATTAGTACAATTTCTTCACATTTCTTTTGGTAAAAGATATATTTCTTAGGAATCTTTTGATTAATGAAAGTAGCATAAAATTCAAAAAGAACTACCTTATGATATCTTCTCTTAGGATTTAACTGAAACATGGAAAGCCAGAGAGATTACAGCCCACTGGAAAAATGTATAACGAAAGAAAGCACACAGTGTTTCTTCGAAAAGAAGACCCAACCGGAAAATAAGCCTTAGCATGATTTTTCAGGATGCTCATAATATAAGCCCTACCCCAAAAATAAGCCCCGGGTAAAATTGGCAGCCAGACGGATCCATTTAGCATCATATTTCCCTGAAAATAAGCCCTAACCGGAAAATAAGCCCTAATGTGTCTTTCAGAGCAAAAATTAATATAAGACCCGGTCTTATTTTCGGGAAAACACAGTATTTATACATAGCAATTTGTCATCTGCAAGAACACCAACCTGCACCCATGAATATTTGTCTAAATAGTCTTCTTTTTCAAAAGCAAAACTAGTGAATGAGATGTAAAATGCAAGGGAGATTCTCTGCCTAGCATTAGTTTTTTAAGATAGAAATAAATCCATGAGAGAAAATGTAGAACTCCAATAACTAGGAGCTGTAGTTGGAAAAAGAAACATGACTAACCTGTGCTATGCTGATGATACTATTTTGATAGCTGAAAATGTAAATAATCTGGAGGCTCCAATAATGCAAAATTAATGAACATAATTAAAATATATCCCTAGGATTAAATGTAAATAAGACCACACTAATGACAACAGGTACAACGATGAGTCTGTACTCAACTGATAATGAAGATAATGAAGTGGTGGAAAGTTTCTGCCCTTTAGGATTATCTATCAATCCGAACAAGCAAGGAAAAATAAGCCACAGACTAGCACTTGATAGAGTAATAATGAAAGTTAAGAACTTTCAGAATCATTCAGACTACAATTTTCTTTGTGACCACTCTAAAAAAAAGTTAGTTTTTGAAGATGCGATAACTTGAACATTTGAACCCAAACTTTTGAACTCTGGTGTTGGGGAAGACCTCTAAGAACACTATGGGTAGCCTGGAAAACAAAGATATGGATCAAAGAAGAAATAATTCTAGAGTTCTCACTTGAGGCACAAATTATTGTTTTTTGTACACTGTGCACAGAACAAGCTTTTTTGAGGACTCTATAATGCTGGAGAAAGAAAGAAAGAAAGAAAGGAAGGAAGGAAGGAAGGAAGGAAGGAAGGAAGGAAGGAAGGAAGGAAGGAAGGAAGGAAGGAAGGAAGGAAGGAAGGAAAGGAAGGAAGGAAAGGAAGGAAAGGAAGGAAGGAAGGAAGGAGGGAGAGAGAAGGGAAGGGAAGGGAAGGGAAGGGAAGGGAAGGGAAGGGAAGGGAAGAGAAGAGAAGAGAAGAGAAGAGAAGAGAAGAGAAGAGAAGAGAAGAGAAGAGAAGAGAAGAGAAGAGAAGAGAAGAGAAGAGAAGAGGACGGGGACCACCAGTAGTAGTGCGGATAGACTTAATTATAGCAGCATTGGTGTACTATTGGAAGACCTGAAGGATCAGGTTGAACGTATATCTGAAGAAAATTTAACTAAGAGTAGATCCATCTAGGTATCTAAGGGTAAACCCCAATTTGATGACACACAGCTATCATCAATCAAACACTCCAGTAAAATATCATTTCAAATAAAGCTAAAATTCAGAATGGAGAAAGTTAACTTAGCTCTAAAATGAAATCTATTCATGGATGCTGAAATATTTTTCCTTTACATTTTATTTTCCTTTCATTAAACTGTTACCCTTACAAATTAAGTATCTTCACATCAATTATAGTAATCTCTGTTCTTAACTTTTTCTTATCAGAGATTTGTATATATGACATTTCTTGCAGTAATGGTTGCCTCTCCAAACACATGGCGTACATGATGGAATACACAAGGGATTTTATCCAAATAGTTATAGCAAGCAATCTCTTCCCAAGATACAATTATCTGTCAGAAGAGCTATTTAATGTTGAATCCATTGCCAGGTTTTATATATATTGAACATAAAATAGTTTGTGTTAAATAATTTGTGACATTCCATGCTGCAAAAGTCATTAACAGAGATAAACTCAATTTTCAACATACATAATCAATATGATGAAACTTTACAGCCCAATTCTATAACTTGTCGTAATATCAAAAGCTCACTCTATAGCAGTGATGTCGAACCTTTTTCTTCTTGCGTGCCAAAAATGGGAGTGCGCGTGCGCACTAGCGCATGCGCGTGCTAGCACGCAACCCACACACACGCCACACTGCACATGCATGCATCCCCGTGCATGCGGGGGCCCCGTTGGAGGGCGAAAAACGGCCCAACGGGCAAACTGGAAGTCCGTTTTTCTGAACTTCCGCTTTGTCCGTTCGGCTGTTTTTCGCCCTTCGGAGGCTTCAGGGAAGCCTCCTGAGGGTGAAAAGGGCCTTCCCCAAGGCCAAAAATTAGTTGGTCAGCGCGCACATGCGCGCTGGAGCTGACATAGGACAACGCCTTGCGTGCCTCAGATATGGCTCTGCTTGCCATCTGTGGCACGCGTGCCATAGGTTCGCCATCACGGCTCTATAGCATGTGAAGGACCAGAGTTCTGATAGAATGATATACTGTACTTCAGTGCAATAGCAGTGATATGGCATTAAATATGGGCAAAAGCAGATTTGGCTTTCCCAATTAGCCCTATTAGTTAATATGATTATTGAAAACTATCAGTGTTTAGGAGTAAACATTGCAATAACATTGGAAGACAATGGAAGACATTAAAATCTTACATATTTGAGTAAAATTTAATTGTTTGGAACAATTATGCCGGAGTGATTTGCATGCATTATAATTTGTTCGTTAAAATGATTCATAAATTAGCTACCATATCAAAGATATAATGGTGGAGTTATAGTCTACAACATAAACAAAGCAAAGTGGTAAAATTAAATGAAATTTTTAATAATTTAAAAATCACAATAACAACACTGACAAAAATAAAATCCATTTAAGGAACAAAGTCATCATCTGGTTACAAATGTGTTTTAAATGTGCATAGGAAAAGTCAAGGGTTTCCTTATTGGTATCAAAGGCAGCCAATGTCAGTTCCAATCTAGCCTCTGAAAAAGGATAATTCCAAGATAGGGTGCCACAATGGAGAAAGATGTTTTAGTTGTGAGACGCCGATGAGTGCAGCCCTAAAGATCTGAACAGGTATATGCTGTGAATGAATATATTATTTCAGGTTGTATTTCTGTATTTCAGGCTGCATCATATTTCAGAGAGCAATATGCAACAAAGCTTTGCTTTGTCCCAAGAATCCATATTAAACTTGAACCTTTGTTTTGTTTAAGAATAATTTCTGGATATCAAAAGAACTGTTTTTCCATCCTTCCGCTCCCACATTCAAACCTCCCTTTTCTTTTCAATTTTTACAGGATGTTGAAACAGCACTAACTAGAAAGATGATCGTTGACTGCAAACTCTCAGCAGAAAAAGGAGGAAGTCAGTAGAAACATATGCTCATAAAATTGAAGAATTCAACAAGGCATTAGAGCCTCCAAACTTCCCATCTGGAGAAATATGATGAAAAACCAGTCACAAGGATCCACAACCATCCATGTTGTGGGTATGAAAGCAAAAGTATCTTGGTTAGTATCAGGATTAGCGATTCCAGAAATAAGCTTCCTGGGGTAAAACGGAGTTTCTCACCTACAAGGATTACTGCCTATATGATTAAGATTATCTAGCATACATCTTCCCTATTTTACTAAAAAAAACATGTGACAATTCTGATTGTCCAAAGCCATAATGGGCAGTCTAGACTAATAGCATAGCCCTGTATGATAATTAGCAAGATATACAGAAAATTATGACCTGATATATTAGGAGACTAAAAAATAAAGTGTATGAATTAACGAATGAAATGAAATGAAATAAAAATACAGACATATTGTCTGGCTGTGAAACCATGCAAAACAGTATCCCTGAATAAAAGATTATATGGTATCTGTTAGGATGTTGTAAGTCAAGGACTACCTACATAGTGAATTATGTTGGTATAAACTTGATTTATATTTCCTCTTCTTCTAATCTAATGTCTCAATCTCACATTTTTAATTTATTCTTTCTATGGTTTGCAAAAATAGCTTTACCCCATGGTAACAACGGAATGGATATGTATACAGTTGTTCTAAAAGATTGGAAATGCATACTATAAGAAATAAATCTTTGGTATGGTCAATCTCTTGGTCATACAATGTACTTAGCTCTAGTTTTTTATGTGTTGTTTGTAAAATAAATCACCATTATCTGAGTTGAGACACATTAAGATACATTAGTTGTTTTCAAATCAAACTGCTAGTTTCATATGGCTTTCTATGCCAAAACCAAACTACGGTTTAATTTATTGTGTGAATTTAGCCACTGAAAGGTCGTCAGATATGTATTGATAATTATCTTAAGGGCTATCAATGACATAGCCTGTTTCCAATAGATTAATATTACTTTAATAAAAATTTTGAGCCAGTAAAACATTTGGTTAGAGGAACCAAATTCAAATTTATAAAGCTGGAAAACTGACCTTGAAGTAAGTTCAATTTCTCAGTCTAATTTCTGAAACAGGCACAATAATTTTTTTTTAAACCACATACACGTTACTATGGGCTTTTATGGTTTATACAATAAGGAAACAAAAATTAAATGAACTTAATCTCTCTCTCTCTCTCTCTCTCTCTCTCTCTCTCTCTCTGTGTGTGTGTGTGTGTGTGTGTGTGTGTGTGTGTGTGTGTATCCTATGTATTTGCTTCAGGTTTGTACTGCAATGCTCTATTTGATCAATTTTACACTTCTAGTAGACAGCAGGTACAATGAGAAACAATTTTCTGTGTAGAAAATACTATATGCCTGAAAGTGCTTCAGCTTTATAAGTTCAGAGATTTCCCATTTCCTCAAGGGACGACCGCTGAGCCAAAGATTTTGCATTTTGATCTTAGATTCTCCTAGCAGATGTTTAAAAATGCATGTAACTAGACAGCTCCCTTTTGGCTACATATCAGAGAAGGCTTGAAAAACCTAATTTATTCTTTCAAAGGTCAGCTGTAACAGACACCCAAAACTGGTTTCATATCCTTTGGGAAATACTGTATTGTAGAATAAAAAGTCCGTCTGCATTTCAGTAATTTTATCCATTTTCTTTTATCCAGCAGGCAGATAATCATCTTGACAAGCAAATATTGTATATATACTTCTGAACCCATTTATGTTTCAATAATACCACAAATAACATACAAAACGCAGAATGACCAATTATATTTTCTTATTATATATTGAAAGTCATAAATCCCAAACAAATGTTAAACGAGATTACTCAATGCTCCCAATATCTAATGTAAAATAGCCACCATAAGATGTTGGATACAAGAGGAATGGCAAATAAATAAAATAAATAAATAAATATTGAAATATACTATAATGTGATACAAGCTTCAAGTTTTATCTTGTGCTATCTTCAGAAATATTTTATTATTAAGAATTGTAACTATTAATTACTGTGACATTAATTTTTAAGGTTTTCTGAGTAACTTTGTGACTGAAGAATGAAAATACTTTAAATAATTAGCAATAATTAATACATTTTTTCATAGGGAAAAATACAAAAAATCATCATAAATTATTCTATTTTATTTTTCAAATTTATCATGTGGATGATTACATGCAAATTCAGAATGTGAAAATCTGAGCACAATCCCTTGCTTCTATTCCAGATAACATATGAATAGTAATAAAACTGTACACTAATCCAATCTATTCCTTGTTCTACTAAAGCAACAGCACTCAAGAACAATACATTATGAATATTATTTAATGTGTCACTGTAGAATTACTATTTTAGTCGGTTCTTTCCTTAGCATATTGGAATATTTGCTTGGGGAACTGGAAGCCTATTGTATCACGAACACCTCCAAATCCTAAATAGGACAGTTAGTACCAGCTATGATATTCAGGGATTTCAGTTTGAAAATCCTTACATCCTTCTCACAACTCTTTTTAAATACATGTATGAATGCATTCTCTAATTCATACGTACTTTTTTCAGAATTCAATCTTGTAAGATGAGTGGCCTATACATTTGATAAACAAATAAATAAAAATATTTTTTGCATCATGACAAACATTTCACCACTTTCCCCCTTTGCCTCCTCCCAAACATTCACAATGGCACCTCAAATTTGTGACAGGAAAACATTTTCTCTACATCTTCGGCTGGTTTAGAGAAATCAGGATAAGTTATAAGGTATAAACTGTTCATTTCCCCAATAAAGGAGAGTATTAAGGATGTCCAGGACATACAATAGAGAGGCCCAGCATAATTACAAGACACCTTGAAAATAGACAATTCAGCTGCACTTACTGTTATAAGCATATATTTAATAAACTAACATTAAGATTGTTATTATACCTTTTCATAAAAACACTTGTTTTTTTCTCATCTAGCCAAGATATCACCATTATTTCCATATAAAATCTTCATGTGTAATTGGATTATACTAAAATAATGATTGGGTGAAAAATAGTTACATTTCTGTGTAGCGTTATCCACAAGTGACATCTTGCTTTTCCTTGATTTCACACGTAAATATATTTCAAACAAAAGTTTTATTCTGTATCATTTTCACATACTTCTTACAAATATTGGCCACTATGCATTTTGCTCATATTTCTTAAAAACATTTTCATTGATTATTTGTATATTTTTTCAAAACAAGCACATCCTGTAATGATTTTTCATAATTACTATGTATATAAATTAATTTGAGTCAAATCATAAAATCCATTCTCAAAGCCAGAACCTGAACATTTCCCATGTGCTAATAGAGATAATTTTCACAGTACGAATTCTTAATGTGACTAAAGTAAGCAACATCCATACATATACTGTATTTTTCGGAGTATAAGACGCACCTTTTTACCCCCCAAAAGAGGGTGAAAACTTGGGTGCATCTTATACACCAAATATAGCCCCAGCCACCCACCCCCAACCTTTGGCCTCTGTCTTCCAGCAATTTACCTGCTTGCAGGAAAGAGGGAAGAGCCTGCAAAGCCAAGCAAGTCCTTAGCAGCTTTCCAACCTACAGCTGATTTGCCACGTGCTAAAATGAAACTGAAACTAGCAGCAAAGAGGCAAATGGCTGGGAGACACGCAGATTTTTATTTTCTGCAGAACTGGATGCAAGGGGATAAGTGAATAACTATAAATGTCTGTAGAATGTTCAAATTATTAGACTTATTTTTTAAAGACTGCTTTATTATTGTTCTAGAGCAGTGTTTCTCAACCTTGGCAGTTTGAAGATGTGTGGACTTCAACTCCCAGAATTCCACAGCCAGCTTTGTTAGCTTTGCTGGCTGTGGAATTCTGGGAGTTGAAGTCCACAAGTCTTAAAGTTGCCAAGGTTGGAGACCCCTGTAAATCTAGACAATTTAACAAAATAAAGAAGCTTTTTAAAATAAATGCTTGCTCTGAAGAGGCCCAGTGCTATTGTATCTTCTTTTAAATAATAGAGAATAATGTATACTTCCAGAAATTTTAATTAATTTTAACAGCTCTGTACAAGTATAGTCTGAAATGTAACAGTGTCCTGTTTAGTATTAGAGTTAAATCCTGACTTACCTTGGAGTAGATCTATTTAAATAATTGGGAGGAGTTAGTGTGACTACATTTAAGAAAACTTTCTGTCATAATGTACATTTCTCCAATTCTTTGCTATTTCTATGGGTCAGACACACATGCACAGAATTACACAGCAAACAGTGTATATCATCTGTGCTGTTTGCTGTTTGGCAAATTGCTTGGAGACAGAGGCCTTTTTTCCTTGTTTTCTCCCCCAAAACTAAGGTGCGTCTTATACTCCACTGTGTCTTATACTCCGAAAAATACGGTAAATATATCAGTATATATGGTTTCTGAACTTGTGCCAACGTTATTTATTTCCAGTTATTCTTCTCAAGCCTGGAGTGGATAAGCGAGTGTGGAAGCATGCTGGATTATTAGACTGTACAAGTATACCACTAATACCATCTTGTCCCTGATACTACCATATATTCATACATACAATTACCCTTCACAACTGTACAAGAGAAAGAGCCATATTGGTAAATTAAAAAAAAAACCTTGGAATACCAGGAACACTGATCAGCTGTTTGGCAGCTAGCAGAGCAGTGGCAACACTGATGCTGGCAGCCATGGTGAGGCTTGAAGATACTTGGCAAAGCTTCATTCTGGGCAGCAGCAGCAAATTGATTACGGTACTTTTTAAGAAACAGTGGCAAGCCACACAAGGTTCTTTGGTGGGATGTATGCTGCCTGCATGCATATTTGTGCAGACCTGGTCTAATCATTATATTAGGATATAAATGAAAAGTGAAAGTAAGCTCCTGCTATCAAAATAATGGACTGCTATTACTGCTTTTTAAACTTTCATATCTTTTTTTAAAACCATAAATAAGTCCGAACACACTAACAATGGAAAGGAGATATGGCTCACTGAAAATAGGCATGTCTTGTTCAATGAAAATCTTAAATTAAATTCTTGGTATTTCTGCTAGTCAACGTTGCCAATAATGACTTAGATGAGCCCACCGATTATAAGTTAACTCTCGGTATTCCTAAAAGCCTTGTTAAATCAAAAATTTATTTAGGCCAGTATCCTATGTCATATAATGCCCAGGATGAAATGCTGCTCATATTCCTTTGCTTACTACTAAACACTCCAAAGAACTGGAGTGGCCAGCTTAATTTCAGTAACTCCTTTAAAATCCTACTAAACCTATTTTGTCTCTTCAAATTCTTCTGAACGGCAAAAAAAGTAGTGATGTGGCTCAGTAGTGGGTTCTGAATTAGCTTGCTACCGGTTCGCACACGCGCTCGACACTTTTGCGCATGCGCAGAAGCATCCTGGGTGGGTGGGAGGAGCCTCCCGCGCTGCTGCTACCGGTTCTAAGAACCGGTCCAAACCGGGAGCAACCCATCGCTGACGTGGCTATATTTTCAATGTGCTGGATCTTTCAAGAATTTAGTTTAGTGGTAGGTGAAGAAACTGGGCTAGACAATGCTAATATTAGATGAAAACAGAACTGACTGTATCCAAAAATATAGATCAATGCAAGAACAATTGGGTGGTATATTTGAGGGGATCTTCTAGGCCCAGAAGTGGTTAACACATTTACACATGATTTGAATGAGAAATTTGAAAATATGATTGACAAATTTGCAGAGGGAGGGATTACAAGCACACCAGTAGAGAACAGTATCCAATGCTGACAAGGATACAAAATTCATCAAGATGAATTTTAGCTGAAATAGATGCAAAGTTCTACATTTGGTAAAGGAAAACTAAAGACATGAACATGGGAGTGGGGAAGGGGCAGCAATGGATAACAACACATGGGAAACCAATTGGGACTTGTGAAGACCAGAAGCTGAAGCTGAGTTAAGAGTAAAGAGCTTCAAAGAAAGGAAATACCACACTATTTTGGGTAAGGTATCCTAAAAGTCTTAACTTTGACAAAAAAAAATGCTTGGAGAACTTTGCTGGAAATAATATTTTTAAATCATTCAAATGCAAAGTTATGTAATTAGGAGATAAAAAAACTGCTTGGATTCAGAATGGAAAATATCTCACTTGGGGAAAGTATGCATGAAAAATATCTTGGAAAAATAGTTGATTATAACATTAAATAGGAATTAGCAATGCTTAAATTAAAGAAAATTATTGTTTCATTTGTTCTGCTTTGAACAGAGCCATGGGTAACTTATGTTGGTAATAATTTGCTTTTCTCCCATTCTTGAGTTGAGGGAAAATACGTTAGTACAAAAAGTACTGACCTCTCAGTACTACCTTTACCACACATCAAACACAGGGTGTTCAGTGTTACTGCATGTGCACATTGTAACATTGTAACATGAACAAGGTTCCAGATTGTCTGAATTCCAACCATATTTCTCTTTCCATCCAGCATAATCGTTTTGCAAGAAAAATAACTACCAATCACTTCCCTAATAAATTCTGTTTTGGGTTTGGTTTGGTGTTAATAGTTCAGGATGGGCAAAATATTCTAAACTGCCAATTCCCAGGCACCATTCAGAAACTTGATTAGGTCAGGCAGTGGCAGAACTACCACTAGGAAAACGAAGCTGGGTAATTACTATGAATACATACATGGGCTAATCCGCCTGGATGTTTAGAAGGGGTAGGAAATGTCATAGCTACTGGTAACACAAGATTTCTCATCAGGACATCTACCAAACCAGAAGGAAATAGCGATCCTTCCCAGTTAGGGAAGGTTAGTGAGCTCATCAATTTCAATCTACCAAAACTCTTAGATAGCCTGCTGTTTTGGGTCTTTTCAGACTCTGAACAAAGGAAACACAATTTTTGTTACTTTTGTATAGAAAAGAAGTGAGCTGTTTGTTGGAGATGTAATAACATTTCATTCAAATACATGTTATTTGGGGAGTGGGGGGAAAACCCAGAATATTTTTTACTGTAATTTATATTTCATTTATTAATTTGAATTTGAATATTTGAATATGTTATGTTCTTTTTAATTACATATCTACATGGAAATTAAGCAAGTTATTTACAGATATAGACTATATATCAACAGGTATAATCAAATATGGCCATGTTTTATTGAAACTCTGTAAAACTAATACAGACATGTATATACACAATATTTTTTCTTTCCTTTTTTCTGTTTCTTCACTTTAATTAAATGATTAAAGACAAAATCAAAACGAAGAGAAAAACCTAAGGGAGTAGGGTATATATGCACCACTTGCACAACTCAAAAGTCTGAATAATTTGAACACTTCAGACATACAGTAAAAGAATGTTTCCTATTTGTCACAATTGCGAGGGAAGGATAAGGTAGAGGGAGGAACACCTCTTCCCGAAGAGAGAGGGAGGGAGGAGGGAGGGAGGGAGGGAGGAGGGAGGGAGGGAGGGAGGGAGGAAAGAAGGAAGGACTTATCTTCTGCATCAACAAGGAATAGAAGCACTTATGAGCAATGTTAACAGCACCAGGATGTTTGATTATTTCCGTATCTTGTTGCTGCAAGGGCAACCTACTACTTTTCTCATAACTTTTCAAAAAAAAGGAAACTGAATGGGTAAAAAATAAGACCAAAATATTTTCAAGATAAATTTAGCATCCAGTAGTTAAGTAGGTGAGTTTCTGAGTTATTCTTTCTGACATCTTCAGTTTCTGTTGCTATAGAAACCACAGCACCCAGCGTTCAGGACAGTCTTGGGGTTTGTCATCGATTCCTATTTCAAAGTCTCTGACCAGGGATTCTAGGAATTATGCTGGATTATCAAAACAGCAGCTTTCCTAACCTAATACTGTGGGAAATGGATTTTTTTCACATCTAACTTTTAGCTCTTATTGTGTCCTTACCTTTCATCTCAGGCAGGGCAGCAGTTGCTTCATCTCATTTGGTGGCCCTTATTCAGCTCATACGTAAATTGTCATATGACTATCAGAAATTGTATAGTATAAATACCAAGTCATTCAAGAGCTCAGTTGTTAATAATGTGATGGTGCACTCCCCATAGGGATCAGCTGAGTAAAGACCATTGAGACTGATTTCACAGGCCATATACTCCAACCAGTACCAGCCTGACCAATTAGATCAAGGAAGGAGAACCTGTTATTGATCCCACAGTTTTGAGAAGTTTAGGAGATGCAAGATGGGTAAGAATGATCAGAAAGAAATACAAATAACCAAGGATTTTGAGGGCGGCGGGGACTGGGAAGAAACAAAAAGTTAAGAAAGTTAACTATATCAGAATATTTTATTCCTAACGTCGACATCAAGTCTGCTGCTTATAACATGTTTGTGTATACTGGAGACTTTAATTTATTATTTTCACTTATCACAACCCTAAAAAAGTATTTGAAGCTCCTATCTCTGGAACAAGAACTTTCTTAACAGTCAGAATATGTGTCTGAAGGAAAATGATTTGCTATGAAATACAAAAATGTTTTGTAGAAATTACTGAGTAATTCTTAATGAAAATGGAAATAATGTAAATTCTTTCAGAAGATGAGGAAAGGTCTGATATTAAGTAGTGTTCTTACAAAATCAAACACAGATTTCTAATTTTTTTTTAAAAAATGTCCTAAAAACTAAATATATGACAATATAGTACACCTTTTTAGGAACTTAAAAATAATTTTAACAAAAATAGAAAATATAGATAATAAAGAAAAGGTTCACCTAAAATATGCAACAATAACAATAATATCCAATATCTGGTGCAATCAAAGCATGAAATGACATAAAATAGCTGGGTATATTTATTTACGCATCACCAATATATACTATTTATTCTAGTTAACTCCCAACAGTTTACAAATTACATTTTAAAATAATGAGGTTGTAAAACATATTCCCTTGATAAAAAGATTCACAAAAGCTGACATTCAACCTAAATCTAATGATGACACACACCCTACATTCTTATGCTGGTTTACATCTTCCCAAAAGCCCAGAGTGGGCACTACCCAAGCCACTAACCAAGTGGGACACAAGCATGTTGATCATTATAACAGAGATATAACAAACTTTCCCAGGTTCCCTTACCATCTCAGTAACTTTTTCATGGTACCCCAGCACCCAAATGGAATGCCAGGGCATCCTGGGGCAACACAGTAAACTCTAACATTTCCCTTTATTAAATACTAAAGTATTAGGCGGGACTCCTGAGAGTTTAGTGTGGAGTGCCAGAACACCATAGCAGTGTTTGGGAGTCATGGTTTTGTAAGTTAAAACCAACTCTTGGAATTGCATTCAGAAACCTATCCAAAGTTTAAATGCCGCAACTTCATTCAGAGTCAGAATAGGAGCTGACTGATAATGAGGCATTTTCGGATAGCATTCCAACCTTGCAAGAGTTCAATTTCAGCTTCTTTCATTCCATTCAGCGTCCCTTTTCAAATCTTTAAACATGAAGTCAAATTCTCCAATGCATGTCAGGTTTATCTGGGTGTTTAATTATATCAACAGCATATTGTTAATTTTTCTTCCTAAATTAATGAATGATTTCTCCTAATAGTTTCATATAAATATTGAACAGCCAAGGACAGCCAAAATCCCACTCTCTCCCATCACTGACTAAATCTCCCACTTAGGAAAAAATGGAAGCACTGCAAAATAGTGCCTCTTATCTGTAACGCTAAAGATGATAAAGAATGCAATTTGAACATATGCCACAATTCTGACATTTTCATGTGGAAACATAATATTTAATTCATTTAAATGAAATGAAAAACCCTTCTCTGTTTTTCCAGACATCAATATCTTGTAATTTGTACAAAGATTGGTAATGTTTGCAGGGATAGGAAATATTTCCCTCTTCTTCCTGCTATCCTTTTAATGCTGTCCTTAAGGTCTACTAATGGTTGATTTTGTTATTTTCTAAGGCACTATCTTACAGTTACCAAATTTGAGACTCAGCTTTAAACCTCTTCTAGAAAACAATAAGATCTTGTTTGAAATAGTGGTTAAGCTACTGGCCTAGAAACCAGGAGATAGTGAGTTCTAGTTCTGCCTTAGGCATGAAAGTCGGCTGGTTGATCTTGGGCCCGTTACTCTCTCAGCCTAACCCACCTTACAGGGTTGTTGTTGTGGGGAAAATAGGAGGAGGGAAAATAGCCATGTAGATTGCCTTGAGTAATTTATAAAAATAAAAAAGTAGGATAAAAATAAACAAACATTGACAGAACTAAATAAAAACTTACATAAAACTTTCACAAGTCTGAAGAAGATTATAGAGAAAACATACCAGAATATTCAATCTTGTTCTTTATAGTCTCATCTCAGTCCAGGATTCTCATTCATATAATATTTTTACTGTACATTGAGTCGGAAGAAGTCCTGTTATACCTTTCGAACTGCAAAAAAAAAAGATTCTGAACTGATTAAAATAAGGATAGGTTTTCATAGTATATGATATTTATGGGATCAAGGCCTAATAATCTGAAAGAAGGACTTTGTCTATTCTGTTCGTGACTTTCTTGTGTTAATAAGTATCTTCTAAAGACAAAATGAGATTGTATTCTGTTGAACATACTTACAACATTCTGTGTAACCAAGGACCTGATTATAATATATAGTTTTTTATTGTGTAGATTAAATACTCAACTGTAAGTATATTCAATCAGTATAGTTATAGTTCCTCTTCATAATGTTACTGTATTTATTTTATTTAAAAAATGTTTACAGCTGCCTACCTTGTGACACAGAAGTCTGGGAGGCTAACAATACAAATAGTTTTCAACTTACAACAATTGAGTCCAAAATTTCTGTTGATAAGCAAGACATTTGTTAAGTGAGTTTTGCCCCATTCTTGCCACAATTGTTAAGTGAATCACTGCAGTTATTAAGTTAGTTAAGTGAATCTGGCTTTCCCACTGACTTTGCTTGTCAGGAGGTTACGAAAAGTAATCACATGACTCCGGGACACAGCAACCATCATAAATATAAGTCAATTGCCAAGTGTGTAAATTTTGATCATGTGTTCATGGTGATGCTGCAATGGTCATAAGTGTGAAAAATGGTCATATGTCACTTTACCCCTCAAACGAAAACCCAGATGCCCAATCCATAACTATACCAACTGATCTTTATAATTCAACCTGGCTCCAACCTTATTCTTCTAGCGAATGGAAAGAAACCCATCCTATCAATACAGGTGGACAGAGTGAAAGGCTGGAGACAACACATGGATTGCTTGGTTGGTTCTTCAATTATGCTCAACACCAAAACATCAGCTTGCTAACAAAGGGTTGCTACTCTTCCTGACTCGATCACTATGTTTACACAACACATTTAATCTTGGTTATTATCATTTTCTGGATTTACACTTGCCTGAAACATAAATTAACAAATGGCTTAGATTCACATGAGGATAGGCAACAAAAACAATAAAAATAACAAAGATCTAAAAAGAACCTTAATCAAATTTAAAAACAAATCAAATCAAATATTCATAATGCTCAAACCCCAGCATAACCTAATTTATATATATTTCGATAAAATGGGAGAAGAAAAAACACATAAATTACTAGAAGAAAGTTGTCATAAAAAATAAATCATCTTGCTAAAACCTTAAGTGTACAATGTATAAAAAGGTAATATAAAATGGTAGATTCAAAATTGTAACTACTAACAGTGGATAATGAATATTAAATGGAATAAAAAATGTACATTGTGTATAAAGAAGAAATATTATTAGTAATATTTGATTTGGAACAAATAATTAATTTGGGGGAGTAGGGGAAAAATATAAATTCATAAAAACTTCAAGAGCAGAACTTAAATTCAAATTGTCCTTCAAAGTAAGGAAACATTATCTACTGTCAGCTA
This sequence comes from Diadophis punctatus similis, assembly GCA_023053685.1. NCBI lineage: Eukaryota > Metazoa > Chordata > Lepidosauria > Squamata > Dipsadidae > Diadophis > Diadophis punctatus. The sequence continues at coordinate 34,658,563 of JALIGW010000004.1, forward strand.
ACAATATTCTGTATTTCAATTTAATAGGCTTCAAAGGATATGTGCAGAAGTTCGCTGCTTTGATCTTCATGAAGAATTGATAATATTTCCCAGGATTCCCCTTCTAGATCTTGTTTTAATGAAACTCATTGAGTAGTCAGAGGAATAGTCTAAATTGAAACATTAATAACAATATGCCAAAGGGCAATACAAGAAGACCACTACATTCTACGAGTTTGCTCATCACTGCCAATATTTCTGTACAGCGCAATTTAAATATACAGTAAAGTATGCAAAAGGAAATCATAGGCTGGGGATTTTTGTGGCCAGGAGGAAGAAAGTAAGAATTTCAAACTGAAAATAATTTGCAGGAATGAGTATAGAAAATGATTTTTCTAACCTCTAGCACAAAATGGAACATCCAGTAACCCAGCTACTGTGGCCTAGAGGTAGAGCTCTTGCCTCACAATCAGGAGGTTGTGAGTTCAATCCTAGGTAGAGGCAGGATTGTAAGGGTCTCCTGCTTGGGCAGGGGGTTGGACTAGATGACCTGCAAAGTCCCTTCCGACTCTGTTAAGGCCTAGGCTTTTGTGAATGGATGGGGCGGAGGGGGAAGAAATAAACAGAAGGATTTGGAGGAAATCTGTCTTTGGTAGTTGTGAAGCAATAATTCTCTTTATTCTCTAAATAACTTGCAATAACACTGCATTAGACATAACACAATGCTCATTTGCATTAATGGACGATAATTCCAAACCACTAAGATCTGTAATGTGATGGTATAACAAGATAATTACTTTTATATAAAAATGATGAGAAAAAACTATTCTGTCTTTTCTTCATCATTTTTATATAAAAGTAATTATCTTTTACTTAAACTATTTACTTACTTAAACCATTCTGTCTTTTCTTGCCGGTGTTCTAGCCTGTATCTTTTTTTTTATGGGCAAAAGTGCAGTAAAACTAGGAACAGGAACAGGCAGAAATGTCGTACTTCCCAGGCTTCTCAAGTCAGAATAGTTAAATATTTAATATTTAATGGGCATTACCATGCTCTTTATGTTTTAACTTGGCAGCCAATTGCAAAGAATTGTTCTTTGCACACTCAGAATACAAAGTCAGACCATATAAGCAGGGGGGAAAAAATCAAAAGAAATAGAGAACTGGAAAGTTAAAAAAAATAAAAAAATTGAACTCCTCAATAAAATCATATAATTTGTGCCAATACAAAAGGAGCCAGAATGGCTTCACTGGGGATAGAGAGAGATTAGTATCAACATGCTTGGGAGAACCTGAAATTTAAAAATGCTCTCTGAAAAGAAACAGAAAGTAATAGCTGGAGAAGAAAAGAAGGATAGGGAAAAAACCAGAACAATCAAAACAATGGGAAAGAGGACTGGCCAGGCTTAAAATGAATGTCTGATTGGAAGTGTGAACAAAAACACTTCTGTTAAGAAAGTGAATAAATACAGCATTTCTGTTATATCTTCTTTGGCTTTGTATGAGAGAGAATGAGGGAGGTAGCATTTTGAACATCATTGAGTTACAAAGCTGTTTACAATTAAATCTGACTTTAGAAATTTGAGATGTAGTATTTATAACATTTCTAAAGCACAGACGTGGGATGCTGGCAGTGTTGTATTAAACAAATTAACAAGATAGAATGTTTAATATGGGTTTCATTTAATGAAGGAGCTTTAACACACTCCTACTCAATTGACTCTCCACATGTTTCACAAATACACATATGCCTAACAATATTATACTTCAGAAGCAGAAGGCAGTACAAGCCTACAAAGATGAAAAGATAATGGAAAATGTAAGACTTAGTTCACAAATTACAGGAAGTCAAAACATAACAATAATTAGTGGTAAATACATTTGTATTGCAATTGATGAAGCCCAATATAAAGGTGACAGCTGAAATGCTTAAACAGTACCTTCTGTTAGTTAATCAATAGTGCTGTATCTGGCACCAGTTAATAGAGACAGTATAATTCTATCACTTAATATTTTTAAGTAAACATACAAAAGATGAAATTGTACATACATCATCAAGAAGAGTGACAATAAACATTTAAAAACAGCATTATGTGCTTCAATTAATTATGAAGTATTTCCTTTTGGTTTCTGATATCAGGAAATAACTGCCTATTATCTGGCCACTGATTTAGGCAAGTAGGAATAAATGATCCAGTTTGAATTTGTTTAGTTATCTTTTTTTCAAGTTGTTTCTCTTTGTTCATCATCCCTTTCTGATTTTTTGATGTTATGGAAATCTATATACCATCTTACGCATTTTTCTTTTAAAATACATAAATTTGTCAATGCAGCTTTTTTAAGCAATTTCCCTAATGCAGGATGTGTGTGCATGTGCTTTTTTATGCATACCTGTCGTTAGTACATACAATTTGTACATATATTTTCATTTGCAACTTCACACGTTTATACATTTATAATGTTGTTTCACCTCGTGCATTGGTTTCATAAGGGCAAATCAAATTTGTGCTACTTTACATATTGAGAAATGATTGTGATGTGGAATTTCTTGGATATCCCACATTTCTTCATGATGACAATCTTTCAACCAAAAATACTATTAAACTCTTAATTTATATCTATTTCACTGTAAATATATTTGAAGGTAACCATTTGCCAAATAAGTGTCATTAATACACGATAGAACAGTGTGCTTTCTTCAGTAAGTTTATACTTTAGTTGTAATCAGACTTTGAACAAAGTGCAATTTATATGCTCTTGAGCCTTTCTTTCGCTGCAGGGACTTTTTCTTTGTTTTGATTAGGCTAATTCCTTGACTTCAAGTTTCATATATCATAATTCTACCTATATAATCCTTAACAATCCCCTTACATACTCCAATTCATCTAAAACTGAATAATGTTCCAAAAGACCCAACTTCCAAAGTCTGTTAATCTGAAGACTAATACATGCCATTTATTAACTAAATTTTTTAACTAAATCTATATTGAACATTTTGAAGACTTAATCTACTGACCTTCTTAAAGAGGAAGCATCATCTTTATAATCTCAAATCTCAGACACCTTCAATTATATTTTCAATATTACATGATATACAACAGAATTAAGGATCACATCACAATTATAAATGCTTTAAACAAAACTTTCCTTAAATTATAAAACATTATTCAATTGGACAACACTTATTCCAATATTAAAAGACTACTTTAGATCTCCCAATTGATGCCTAATTGGGAGACAGCAATCAGTTTTGGAAACCATTAGCTAATGCCTTGCATCTAGACGCAGAATGGACCACTAAAATCAATGGGACTAATCATGCACTTCTTCCTGCATGTTAAAGAACTATATTCTTTAAAAATATTACTTTGTGTACTTGCTAATTAAATCAAAAATTTTACTGGTAACACATTAGGTATCATGCTGCATGTACAGTTGCAATTTTAGCTAATTGTTTTAAGGGGGGAAAAGTTAAGCATTAATGTGTTTTTCAGGCATCTGAAACTCCCAAATCATTTTCTCTGCTAGCCTGAGATCATTATTACATTAGCCTGGCATACAAAACCCAAACAACAAGTCAAACCAGTAATTTTCATCTAACAGAAGGGGGAAAGAAGCCCTGCTGTATTTCCTCAATAAGCAGTTTGTACTGGTGGGGGAAACATCTGAAAAAACCTAAATCTTTCTGAAAGAGATTTTCTAATATGCAAGGGACATTAAATAAAGGCGAACATATTTTGTAACAACAAAATCTGATGCTATTCAATGAACTAGTATAAAACAGCGAGCCTCTATCAGAAGAATACTTCTATTTACATATCTTTTGTACAGTCAGTGATAATAAAATAGCAGACAAACATTATGTGGGGGATATTATGGAATACATAAACAAAATTGACCCAATATACATCTGGCTGGAGAATGGAACGCTAGGCATTCATTTCAGTTTACATGCTGTCTCATCATCAGATATCAGAAACGAAACACCGATGAAAGAGAAAGTGAATGCCAATTTCCTCCTTCTGGAGCCAAGTTTTCAGTGGCTCTTTAAAATAATAGTTGTTTGCTGAGAGTGGCTTGTTCCATACCATTAACTCAGAACAAAACCTATTTTGAGTAGGGCAGCAGTGTTTACTTCTAATAAATGATTAATACATGCCACATTTATCACTTGGAAACAAAGACATTTAGTCACAATTTTAGACATAAATCAAGGTAGATGGAATTAATGTAAAAAAGGATTGCCTTAGTCCCTAAAATGGCAAAGAGAGAGGTCAGACTGGCCATAGCAACCAAGAATAGTTTTTTAAGCGTTTTAGAAAGTCTTAAGCAATCATAGAAAGAGCTGAAATCTCTCTTCTGGGGTGTGAAAATCAAAATTAAAAAGATTAGATCATCTTATGTCCATCAAAATAGGTTCAAAAGGAAAAACTATTTTCTTATCCTTGCATCACATTGAATAAACAACACGCAATCCAGCTGAAATGAATATGTTTTAAAGCAAACCGAATCTCAATGTTATTTTTCCATGAAGAAGCATAATTACATAATTATAAAATGAAACTTAGAAATGGGTGATTGAATATAATGCAGGTCTCTCACAAAGCATACACACTGCTTTCAAATTGCCTCCTTTGCTCTATTTTACAACCAATAAAAGATAATAACTAGTTCTAAATCAGAGACAGTATTTTGCTGAACCCGTTAGGACTTTTAAAAGGATTATTTGCTGTAGCTAGTCCTAGCTGTTTTTTTAACTAACAAATAATAATTTGTGGCTTTTATTTCATCATCATAAATAACAAAAGGTGCATATTAGACTTTTTAAGCTGTTTTGTGTTTTATTATATAATTCAATTTATTTTGCGAACATTCTTGGTCATCTTTTTAAGGTATAACTTAAAATTTATGGCTCAAGCTGCATTTTCCTCAATTGTTATGAATTTCTCTGAATTACATAGTTAGGAAATTGCTTAACAATAATCTACTACACACCTATGATGTAGGGAGAATCACCGTATTATTTATTTGTGCAATTAAAAGAAAAACCCTGCCTACTTCTGTTATGCTCTGCAATGTGTTTTGTTAACATTGCATTGTGCTAATATTTTAGATAGTCGACATTTTTCTAATGCAAAAACATACTTCCAATTAATATAAAGTACTCAGAAAACAACATATTAAAGTTTAAACTTTACACCTGCACGAAAAATATCCCTGAGATCATGAGGTCTTCGGCTTCAGCCCTTCGTGTATATTGTGTTATTTGAACTCGGCAGGGAAGTTCATTAATTTTTTAAAAGTCTTTGACCTCAAGACATGCAAGGGTGTAAAAAAAAGTGAAAAATGGGACGGATAGCCAGGGCGAAAGGACATTTTTCACTCTAAACTCTTAATGAACAAGTAAACGCTCTACTCCATGGACCATACCCTCCCTTCTGCAAAAAGAAAGGGGAATAAAAGAAAAGAAAAGAAACCATTCTGGCTGGCGAATGTTAAAAGCCACTCGAATTCGAAGAGTTCTCATCTCCGAAAAAGCGGGGCAAGTCAGTTTCTGCATAGGCAATGTATGCCTACGATCCGGGCTTTTCACACTGAAAATAAGGTAAGCCTAGGATAAAAACCCTACTCTTCAAGGACCCGAAAAGTCTGGAGGAAATAAAGACTCTCCCTTACCCCAACTTGAAAGCCGAACGAAGCTCCTTCGTTGTTGTCATCTCCCGGGGGCCCCTCTTCACACCATGGCGACGGGTGCTGCACTGGGCTCGGTTGTAGCGGTGACACTTAAGCTGCCTGCTCAGACCAGCGGGGGGGGGGGGGCGGAGGCGTGAGCGCGCGCGCGCCCGCCTGGAAGAGGCGAGGAGCGGCATGTGCTTCTTCTGCAGCGAGAGTGTCTGCCTGAAGTAGTAAAGGGGAAAGGCAGCCCGCTGAGTTCTAGACCGAGAACCTCACGTTCAGGCCAAGTCAAGGCTGGCTAGAAATGATTAAAGCTCAGTCGGCCACTCCTCATGCAAGAGCCGGGATTCCTACTCGCCTTCCTCGCTTCCCCTCGGCGGGAAAGTGGGGCTCTCATTATGCATTCTCCCGGAGGAAGCCTCAGCGTAGTAGGCAAAGCTTTTCCCAGATTGCTTGGTCCCTGCCCAGCGGTCCATGCAGAATACAGGTACCTATTGTTCCCCGGACTGAGCTGCAACCAGCCGCCCATTCTGTGGCAGATCTCAACAACCACTGAGCCTGAATTTATTTATTTATTTTAACCCTCCATAATCCTCTGCAGCTCCCTATGGGCTAAATGCAATGTTTGGTACATGGGTAGGTATTTTTTTTTTCTTTCACAAGAAACCAAGAAATCGTATTTGTCTCTGTGCGCACATGCACGTGTACTCTTAAAAACCACACACAATTGCATAATGAAAAATAATATGTTTAGGAAACTGGGCGGTACTTTGAGGAACTGAGTTATACCTCCCGTGAAAAATGTCTAAATAATTTATGCTACTTGTAGCCCGGTGTATATTGGCTGACCTTAAGCCTGCAAACTATTTCCTATTGCTGATTTCAGTCTTGTTATATTTCGAATGATATATGTATGCCAGTAAGAATTTTTCACCAATAATAACTGTCTAACTTTCAGTATTCATTACAGTATGAGCTGCAGCCATTGTATTTCTAAATGGATATTTCATCGAGAAAATAATATTTATTCATCAACAGATTGAACCTTCTCTGATTTATTTATAAATTGTGCCTCTCAACTTTGGATTTCATAAGCTACAAGTAATTCTCCTTCCAAATAAAAGTAAAAGAATGAATAGCAAAGACAAAATGAGAGGAAACTCAGAAGATTTATACTTTTTAAAACTCATAGGACTTAAAGTCCTAGCACTGCACATTCAAAATCTGCAAAGAAAGTTTCAGATCAAATTGGTGTTCTGTTGTATATATTCACTTTTGTTTTAACATATCCTTTAAAAAAGCAATGGAATTTGAGTATGACTTTGAGAGTATGACTTGAGCAGTGCTTTTTTCTTACATGGAGAGGATCACAATGGATTGTTGTTATTAAAAGGAAGTCATATGTGCTTTTTCCTAAGTGAACTGCTATTACATGAGATGTTCTATAATATATCTTCAGTTTTAAAAGATAAAATGTTCCACAGTAAGGATGAACAATATAATTCAAAACAATGAATCTTGGCCAAGCCATTTTAATGCAGATTTTTACAGAAAGGAACAATAGATATTTTAAGAAAATGATGCCGAAGTCTATAAATTTCCTATGCATATGTAATATTTTATGATAAAATTAAAAAGTATAAAAGATACTCTAAAATAAGCATACTCAAACTTATTATAGTTGAAAAAATCAATTACATAGATATCCTGTTGCTTCTTCAGCCAGCTCAAACTAGTAGGGTCAGCCTGTTAAAAAAAAATTATATAATTTCTCAAATCAGTTTTTCTCAAATGTATCCATTTGTCACACATTAACCCAAACTTGTTTTAATAGTGTTATCCAATAGCACTATGCAAATGCTGTTTTGCAAACAATAAAATAGCACTGAGAAACTTGAATAAAAATATAGCTTTATAGCACCATGATGTCGCAAGTCTATCCGTTCCAAGTAGTATGCAGTGACATTTCTTAGTATTCCTAAGAGATTCCCATCCAGACTTCTAAAAGAGAGCAGAATATTTCTCAACTTCCTTGCCTAGACAAGTTATCACTTTTCCTTAATATGTAGTTTACTTGTTCTACAGCTTAAACATATTTCACCTTCTCATAAAGTTTTCATACAGTACATCCAGTGATGTAAACAAAATCACCTACTCTTTATTTGCCATACCATAAATCAGAAGCTAATCCCAGATTAGTCATTTAAACACATTCTGAACACAAGTACTGTAGCATTATGAACTGTAAAGAGAAATGAAAACATGTCAAGAAGACAAGCATCATTATTTTCATATTGATGAATACTTATATTTCACTATTTTAAGACTGGACAAGACAGTGCTTTGGCTATGATACCCAAAATCCTTACCTGACAGCTTAAATGTGGACTATACCAAGATTAGAACCATGGCACAAGCAATATAGCCGCTTAACTTTTCTAATTGTGGGTGGGTGGAATTGCTTTACAAAGCTTCAGAAAAATTACACCACCCTAATATATTATTTGAGAATTGTATGAAACTACTCTTTAAGTCAAAACGAAACTAGATTTGCTTCCTGCAACATTTTCCCTTTTGGTAAAAAATAGAATTAAAAAGTTTGCAACAAGAGTTAGTGTACTATTCTCTATTCTGAAAAAATGGGATTAAAAGCTAAAAGTATTGAATTCAACTGCACGCATGTTGGAATATCCTGTCCTTAAAGTGCCTGTGATAGATGACTGTGTCCATTCTTTATCTTTTTGACAATTCCTTCTGGCCCCTCATGATGGCCTAATCAAGACATCCCTAGACTCTGTGAACTAGTGTATCACTACAGTATCGTAAAGAATATTACTCAGAAGGTTTTCACCAGTTTCATCCTATTTAGATCTGTTAACATTTCTCAAAAAAAACCCATGCATTTTAATTTATTAGCATATTTTCCTATGTCATTAAACAAAAATTACGATATAACTATACTTTTAGAATGAAATGCTTTGACTGTTTTTCAGAAACAAATATTCTCAATTTAAGTTAGAAGAAGGAGAAACAAACATAAATTCCCATAGCAAGAGTTCTTACAATTCTCTAGGATTCATTTTGTTTTGCTTGAAATGATTTGTTTTACACAAAAACTAAGGAACATGGTTTCTTTCATGCATAATCAGCTGGTATATGCAGATGATATTTAAGGTTGCAGTTATAGCGGTCCCTTCAACTAACTCATTAGTGTTATCTATGATGATTTGTTTATAGTTATACAGTTTTAATGTATTAGTAAGAAATCATTTAGATCTAGAAATATGTGTATCTCTCTCGCTCTGTGTGTGTGTGTGAGAAGTATACCCAGAAAGTACTCCGCTTATACCAGCTTCATTTAATAGTTGCTATATAAATCTTGGAGCATATTTATTACCACACATTTCATTTCTATGTATTTAAAATAGTACCATTCCTGCTATAATATTTAAAGAAATTTAACATTGAATGGAGAATTGCTAGACAAGAACTATGATAATTCAGTTAGTTCTTAGATATAAATTATTTTAAATACCAACTTACATTCTACATTATTGGTACAGTTCTGAAATAGTATATATTTCATTAGAACCTAAGCAAGTTTGCTGTTCATTGGTTTGCAGCCTATATAGGTTAGATGGAAGCAAAACTACTGACCAAAATATCCATCGTAAAGAAATATGAAAAAAGATCAAAATTCAGTTATAAAGTTAGTTGTAAGAGTTGATGACAATTGCTAGTCTGGAATCCCCCAACCACTGGGTATTATAATCCTACAGATGCTAGTGAGGTTGCTCTAATATTACAGATTGTGGAAAAAGATAGCAAAAGCCAGTTTGGCCAAAGTCTGAAGTATAATTTATTAAATTTATAAGCCTCAAATTACTACAACAAATTACTTTTTAAGTATTGTTTTCATAGAATAACAGTTAGGCAGTAGGCAGTGTACAAATTACAGCAGTAATAGTTGTAAACATTATTTATTAGCGTCATTTGACAATAATTTGAAAAGAAATTACTGACAGCTTTTGTTTATCAAATATTCCTGCAATATTGACCTTATAACATGATAAAGATATATTGAAAAAAACTTCCAGTTGCTAGTTCGTTAGCTCCAGTGAGAATTATGTTTCTGAAAATTCATTAGAAATCTCACAGGTGGAGGTAGAGTTTTCAGCCACCCACCTTGCTCTAGGCACAAATCTACATCTCAAATGTCTTTAGATATAATACATATTGCTGAAGAGAAAGTTGTTTTTATAACATTGTTTTGTCTGCAATTTTAATACTGACATTTGTTTGTTTCCCCCGGTTTCTGTTCTTCCTCTATTATTCTTAGCTAGAAGCAAAAGCTGAAAACCTTTCTCAGAAAATAACAAAATAAAATGTAACATACTTAAACAAAATCATATAAAAAGATATTATTTCAAAAAAATGTGTAGTTTATACTCTTATTTCCTCAAAGCTATCAAGTTGTCTGTTAGTTCATTCACACCTACCTTGTAATTTTGTTCCGTTGAAGTTACTGATTGGAAAGGCCAGGTGTAGAATATCTTCACTGTAGAGAAATTCAGACATCCAAGATCTTGTACCATTAGCCTGCCCTTTATAGTTAGCGCTGTCATCATCTTCTGATACAGTCTGAACACAACATGAATTATAAATGTGGCAAGATCTTTACCATTTAAAACACAAGTTTTATTGGCTTTTTCCCAACATACTACACCCCTTTAGGAAGCTCTTAAAAGCCATTTAATTTCCCTTCAAAAAGTCAATTTTCTTCATAGATAATAGATTACCATGGTGTTCATGAAAGAGCAAAACCAATATAACAAACCAATTCATTTTTAGATTTGTATTTATGGCTCAGATTTGCTTCTACATTTTCCAAAGGATGCATTGCCAATTTCATATCACTAGGCTTGAAAAACATCCCCATTTCTTAGTAATACTGGTCCAGTTAAAAATCATAACCAACTTTAGTAACTAGATGATTTTAGCAAGCCATCCTTTCTTCTAACTTTATTATCCAATTTCAAGTTGTAATCTTCAAAAAATGTAGTTTAAAAAACAGTAATCTTTACTGTTTTAGTTAGACTTCTACAATGATGCATCTAAAGTTAAGGTGCATAATAACACTATCTAAAATAATAATAGGTTGCCTATCTATCATATGTTTAGACTTGACACAATCCCTTCATGTGCACATAAAATCTACTTCAACCATCTGTAAGTCCACCTTTACATATGTCTCTCCAATTTCCTATATTTCTAATAATCATTAACAAATTAAATCAAATAAACCTGATTTTTCCACTGCACAATATTTAATAATGCATACCTGTATCTATACCTGTATCTATTTTTAAAAGTTCAGTTATCCTATTGGATTAAAAAAACAAAATGGCAATGAGTAACAGCTTACCATAGTTTTCTTTCAGCCTGAGTTTGTAGTTGTAGAGAACAGGAAACTGATCAGATATACTGCCTCCTGGCTTTACTAAGTGCTTCAGCAGCAAGGATTGAAAAAAACAAACTAAATGCCATCACTGCTTAGCCTTTCCCGGGCCAGGGATGCTGCATTACCTCAAAGCACAGCAATCTTCTGAAACTCACCCAGGGAATCTAGCTGACTGACGTCCAAGCAAGTCCAGGAGAGCTGTTGCAGCAGCGGTTACCTTTATTTGTTGGTCCCTAACACACTCTTTGTGTCATGAAGGTTTTATCCCTTCCGCATTTATGTCTTTTGGATTGAAGTCAGAAGGTTACAGGTTTTCAATATGAGATCAAAGGCAGACATGTAATAGAGAAAACGTTTTCTCAGTTGTATTCAATCTCTCTTGAGTTAGTACTTTTCTGGAAATCTATACTGGTGTTCCAAATGTATAAACCCTAAAGTATCAGTGATTAACACACACACATACATTCTGATGTGTATATATGATGTATAGTGTAAACAAATAAGACAGTACTGCCATCTCCTACATGCTTTTTTGCTTATTCTGCCTTCTCTCTTTTGAGGACCAGTAATTCTCTTTGCAAAAGAAAGCGCTTAATAAAACTATGGCCAGACTGCTAACACTTGGCATTTGCTATGATAACAAATCAGAAATGATAGCATCATACAGATTTATGAATATTTTGCTTCCACAGTCACAAACATCAGCCATTGACTTTATAAAAAAGACTTTTAGAATCTCCCTGCTGTTTCCATAGTGATCTCTTTTTTTCTCTTTTATCACAGATTGGCTGAAGTACTGCTACACTTTGTGCATTAAAAAGCTTATGCTCACAACTACCAATGGGATAGCCCTGGAACTTCCATCAAAAACAGAACAATTCCTTTGCAAAAAGTATCCATAACATTTTCTCATTTTTGACAGAATAGTAATACAAAATCTGATCATGTCAAATGAAAACATACACTCAAGTGTACCTTCCACCAAAAGCTAGGCCTTAGTGCCCAAACATAGCTATCACCAATGCATATCATAGCAATAGCACTTAGACTTATATACCGCTTCATAGTGCTTTACAGCCCTCTCTAAGCGGTTTACAGAGTTCAGCATATTGCCCCCAACAATCTGGGTCCTCATTTTACCGACCTCAGAAGGATGGAAGGCTGAGTCAACCTTGAGCCTGGTGAGATTTGAACAGCTGAACTGCTGAACTAGCAGCCTGCAGTGCTGCATTTAACCACTGTGCCACCATCATGTTAAAGTTTAGGTGTCCTTTCCCTACACACACAAACTCCCCCCCCCCAAAAAACACCTTTTAATCTTAGCCACATTTACAATGTTTATTTTAGTTTGGCTTTTGTTTGCTTTTAATAAGTTTTTTTAAAAACTCTATTTAAGAAATGAATAATAGAACAATTTGGGGATATGACCACTGGGTCTTGGAATGCAAACCTTTATAAACAAGAGTTCTTTTAAAAACTTTGAATAACTAATATCTGTTATAGAGATCTTCCTCTCATATTTCCATCCCAAAATATAATATATAAAGCTTTAAAAGAGCTTTAAGTTAGTATAATATATATTCTGAATGTATTGTAAATATATTAGACTTCCTGAGTAATGTATATGAATTCCAGGCATACTTTGTATGTAACTATCCCAAAGAACATTTTATTTTAGATTATCTTATTAGAAATAATTTAAAATATGATCAATTGATTGCAAATAACGCTCCTATAGCTGACCATTGATTTACCCCAATATTTAAAAATAAAATTGCTAATTTATTGTAAAATCAGCTAATAGATCATTCATCTTGTTTTCAGATGACTAAGTGAGCAATTGAATTCTCCTTATGTTTTCAAAAGAAGGAAATATGCAGGTTGATATCAGAGGGCCAGAAATCAAATTAAATGTATGGTAAGTTTAGATATACAATAAACGCTTCAACTTCTAATAAGAATAAATAATATATTTTTCATTTTTCTTCTGAAATACCTTTTAGACCTCAGAAATTTCTTAAGATGATTCAACCATCAGAGTAAAAAAGGGTTAATCATAGTTTTGCACAAAATAAAACTGATGAGACGTAATAGCTGTTTAAAGTTTCCATGAGAGCCACTTTGGAGTAGTGACTAAAGTCACTAAGCTCGAAACAGGAAGATTATGTGTTGGGAAGCTACATATTAGCTTTATTATTCATAAACAGGTTACTAATATAGAATGTTTCATATGGAAACCGAATGCACAGTTTGAATTTTCAACCGAAAAGCTACTATTCTCTCCTTTTATCTTCAGATTTATTGTGAAGTAAATATTTGCACCAAAAGTAAAACTGTTGTACAACAGAAGATACTACTGTCTATATATTCATGGCTCCCTTGGATTTTAAGCCATTAATTCTCTTGTCCCCACAGTATGGAGAATTTATTGATATATAGAGCAGCACATAATACAGGAGTCATAATTTACTACTTTCATATTTTTGGTTGAAGGGGTGGATGTGTAAGTAAACCTAGCAGATCTGTGTTGCAAATATTCAGTTTATTCAAGATGATGATAAGTTAATAATAATAATAATGGCAGCAGCCATCTAGATTTTTGAAGGACAGATTTGGTAGCCCTATAAGACTAGTCTCCAATATAAAGACTGTATAAACAACAAATATGACTGCCTGAATATCAGCATTTTGCAACAATGGTATTCTACTGTGATGCTCTATGGAAGCAAAAATTGGAAGTAAAAAGGAAGAATATTGAGGCTTTTGAACTTTGATGTTGGAGAAGACTTCTGAGAATACTATGGATGCCCAAACAAAGAAACAAATGGATTATCAAGCAAATCAACCACAGGTGAAATGCAGCCGTCTAACAGGTTCGTCCAAACCAGGGGTAGGCAAAGTTGGCTCTTCTATGACTCATGGACTTCAACTCCCAGAATTCCTGAGCTAGCATGATTGGCTCAGGAATTTTGGGAGTTGAAGTCCATGAGTCATAGAAGAGCCAACTTTGCCTACCCCTGGTCCAAACCATTAGTAAATTGCTTAGGCAGTTCGGAGAACCGGTTAAAAATAAAGTGCAAGAGAGGTTTTTTCTCTCTCCCTTCAGTTAATAGCTCCACTTAACAGTTACAGCTGGAATGCAAGTCAATAAACAACAGAAACTGACAGGATTAGGGCAGGGAAACCCATCAATCACCCATCTAGGGATGAGATTAACCTCTTCCCTTCAGGAAGAAGGACAAGATTACAAACATTTTCATTATAAAGAGTATTAAGTAACATTTATGTGATCAGCTGATACTCCCTGGAGTTTCCCAAGACCTTTTATAGCTGCTGTAGTGTTGGCTACTTCTTCCTGGGGGAAAAGATACAGGAGGGGACAATGATGCAGCTTGATCATACAGGCTGTGAATTTAATGCATGTGTGGTCCAGCCAGCTGTATTGCTTCTGCTGTGAAGGACCCAATTTAGAACCGAGAGAACATAGAATAATAGAGTTGGAAGGGTTAATGGCTTTTGGCAGCACGCCCAGGCTTTCAATTAGCCTGAGCAGCTGCTCTTAGTTTCCCTCTCAGCTGCTGCGTTTGCTTTGGGGTTGACTTTTTTTTAAAAGGGGAATGGCTGTTTTAAGTTTTTTGCATTGTTTTAGTGGTACCTTGCACTGTCCTTTTGGGGTGTTCTTCCCTCACTCTTTTTGAAAGCCTCTAGTGATGGCAAGCTATTCCATTGGTTGATTGGTCTCACCCTTAGGAAATTTCTCCTTAGTTCTGGGTTGCTTCTCTCTTTGGTTAGTGTCCATCCATTGTTCCTTGTTGTGCCTTTTGGTGTTTTGGAAAATAGATTGACTCCCTCAAATTTCCTGACAGAACAATTAATCAGTGGAACAACTTGCCTCCAGAAGTTGTAAATGCTTCCAACACTGGAAGTTTTTAAGAAGATCTTGGATAACCATTTGTCTGAAGTGGCGTAGGGTTTCCTGCCTAAGCAGGAGGTTGGACTAGAAGACCTCCAAGGTCCTTTCCAACTCTTGTTATTCTATTCTATTTTAAATATTGGAACAGTGCTATTGTGAGTTGGACTAAGGAGAAATTTCCTTAAGGGTAAGACCAATCAAGTTGGCCACACCCACCTAGTCACATGACCAAGCCACGCCCACAGAACCAGTAGGGAAAATTTTTGGATTTCACTACTGAAATCAACCCATAATTCTTATTCAAGGCACAAATGATCAGCCTCAAATAATCCTACTCTGGACATATTATGCAGAGAACCAGCTCTGTGGAGAAGGCTCAAATGCTGAGAAAGGTGAATATAAAGTGAAGAGGACAACCAGCAGCAAGGTAGATAGGCTAAGTTACATAGACAATGAGTGCATTATTGGAAGAACTGAAAGACCAAGTTAGGGAGAAACCTATGCAGTTGCTACCATCAACACTCTTATTTTTTTCCCAGTGTAGAGCTTTAGTTTTGTTGGTAATTGTGTAGGTAATTGTGGGCTGACTGAACTATCTCAGAAAACCTTTGCCTTTTATATCCTGTGCTGATAGGCTAGAGGGATATTTAACTTGGATTAAGAGCTGTCTATTTAAGGGATTGCATTATGGGGATTGCACTCTGGGTAATGTAGTCCATGACATGTGACCACATCTGTGTGTTCTTATTGGCCATCAAGCTATACCTCTGCTGCTGGGTAATTGTGCCATGCAGACCAGCGGTCATTTTAAGTTTTAACAGAGGACCATGCAGCAGCCGGAAGATGTGGAAAATGAATCTCTTTTCACCTACGTGTAATGGGACAGATTATGAATATCCTAAAGAACGTCATATTGAACTGTGAGTTTATGATATGAGGATACCAGACAATAAACGTAATCTGCATGATTTTCCTGTTTGCGTGGAGTTTTTATCTGTCTGAGAAAAGCAACCCTACGCTTGGACCAGAACATATCCAGAGCTTTAAATTAGCTCCCTGTCTTCTTTGCCTTCTTTGTTCCTGTGCAACTTCTTCTACTGTCTTCTTTCTTCCACAAACATCTCCTTTTGCTGCCTTCATGAAGTCCTCTATTTGGATATATCTATATGTTCTTCACTGGTCTCCATCATTATTCTCCTTCAAAAGTAGGAAAGTTCTGTGCTGCCATAGTCAAGCATGGTCAAAAACCTAATTCTGCAAGTAAGTTATTTTCCACAGGAGAAAAGCCTAATGTACAGCACATTTTTTCCTATCTCACCATCCACCTGGAACATGTACTGATTTTGTTTTCAATCTCTACTTAGTTGTCCTTTCTTGAGATTTAATCTCTGCAAGCAACATATTTTCCATAAACACATAAAATAAAGATGCTTGAGTCACAATACCAAGAAATGATGTAGTAGATTATACACAACATGGGCACTTTTTATGATAGTCGTATTCTGGCTCCTTCATAACCTTCTATTACAAAATCTTTCGCAAGTCGTGTATAAGCCAATGTATTTCATATTTGCAAAATGGGAAGCTTCCCAATAGCACATATTATGCCAGTCAAAAATAGTAACAATGATTCCTCTTTCTCCTCTGGCTCCATTTTTGTTGTTATTCGGTCTAATCAAAATACAAAATTTGTAAAAAAAACACAGTGCTTTATTTGTCAGGCATGTTCAATCATGATTGGCATTCAATGATTAACTATAGTTTACTGTTTCTACTGCCATCTGTATGTTTGGCTTTTACATAGCATACATATTTATTTGTGAAAAAAATCAAGAAATGTTGAAATGCATGCCAGATTATCATTGCCAAAGCATGCCTGGTCTGGAAGTTGTACAATAGATCCATTCCTGGCTCTACATATAAATGAAATAAAAAGCAGCTCTATTTATTAAGGGGAAAGGCACACAGAAAATTGCAAAACATGAATTCAACAGAAAGATAGCCACGATAGCACTATAGCACTTGGTACAAAATGCAACTGCACAGGTGTAACATCACTACTCCATGAGCTGCACTCCATGGTTGCCTGTGCATTTCTATTCAAGGTGCTGGTTGTCACTTTTAAAGCCATATATGAGTATGGCTTACACCACAGAGAACCTTACTTCTACTTGTCTAACTAGTAGAAAAGATATTTAGAATTGACCTTGGAGAAGATATGAAAGCACTGGTAAGGGGGAAATGAAAGAATATACCATTAAGGAGGGACGAGGGATGATATAGTCCAGAAACAAATGGAAGTATGAGGCAGAAATACAAAGTATTCAACCATCTTGATTTTGTTTAGTATATGGTAGAAGAGAATGATTTGTTTGGAGTTTTTATAGAATGTTGTATGCCGCCCTGAGTCCTGAGGGAGTAGGGCGGCATAGAAAAACTGCCAAATAAAATAATAAAATAAATAAAATAAATAAGAGAGAAAAACCTGGACAGGCTTGATATTATACCTTACAATAATAATTCCAGGAGTGTTCCTAGAATTCCATTGGTGTCTGTTTTGTTAACCTTGTCTTCCAGAGCTATCACTAGCATGACAAACATGAACATGTAAAAACTATATATGTCTTCAATTCAGTGCAATGACTTTCTGCATATCAAGAAATTCCTTTAGGTACAGAACAGCCCTATGATGCCTCAGCATATCCAGGAGGAGGAGAGGCACTGGATTGTTAAACAGAGGCTACACTTCTTCAATGTAAGCCGCTTTTGAAAATCCCAAGTTTCAGCTGTAGCTTGCTACACCGTATGTATGGCTACCGCTTGACAAAAAGCAGCTCTTTGAAGCTTTCAGGGTTCGTTATAACAGGGAAGCTGTAGACCAGTGGTTCCCAAAGGGGGCGGTGAGAGGTAAGGGTGGCGACGGGGGCGGTGAGAGGGTCCAGGGGGGCGGTAGGTGGTTCGCCGGTCCTGTCCCCGTGCCGCCACCCATGTCCACCCAATCGCCCGCTGCCGCTTTTCCACCACTCTTTTCCCGGCGGGGACTGGGCGGGCCGTGAGATGGGCATCTTACTGGACTTTTAACAGCTCTGTGTATCTGTCGTCTGGTCTCTTTGCACTGGTCTCCAACCTTGGCAACTTTAAAACTTGTGGACTTCAACTCCCAGCAAAGCTGGCTGAGGAATTCTGGGAGTTGAAGTCCACAAGTCTTAAAGTTGCCAAGGTTGGAGACCCCTGGAAAGCTTGCAAAATACAGAAACTCTTCTCGCGAGGGTGAGCAATTAACAACTCGCAGCGAGGTTTCTGTATTTTGCAAGCTTTTTTCCCTAGAGACTAGCCGACAGAAACACGGAGCTGTTAAACCTGTAAGACACGGGATTGGGGGGGGTGCAGGGGCTGGGTTGGGGGGTTGGGTTGGGGGGGCAGGAGGAGGAGGAGGAGGAGGGAGACCTTGTGGGGAAATCGCAGCTGCCTCTTTTCCGCTCCTTCAGCCAAGAGGCACCGTGGCCGGAAAGTCGGTCCAGAAAGAGGGCAGCGATGGTGGGGGAGATCGGGAACAGTTGCCCGCCAGAGTTTCTGCTGCCTTCGCCTACCTCTCTTTCCTTTCCTTTCCTTTCCTTTCCTTTCCTTTCCTTCCTCCCTTTCCTTCCCTTTTTCCTTCCTACTTCCCTTCCCTTCCTTCCCTCTTTTTCTTTCCTCCATTCCTTCCCTTCCCTTTCCTTCCTTCCGTCTCTTTCCCTTCCTTCCCTCCTTCCCTTTCCTTCCCCCCTTTTCCTTCCTACTTTCCTTCCTTCCCTTTCCTTCCCTCCTTTTTCCTTCCTCCTTCCCTTTCCTTCCTTCCTCCTTCCCTTTTCCTTCCTCCCTCTCCTTTTCACCTTTAATTTCCCTCCCTCTCTTTCCTTCCTACTTTCTTTCCTCCCTCCCTCCCTCCCTTCCTCCTTCTATTTCCTTCCCTCTCATTCCTTCCTTTTCTTTCTCTTTCCTTTCCTTTCTTTTCCTTCCTTTCTTCCCTCCCTCCCTCTATTTTTCTCTCCCAAACAACCTCAAGTTAAATTCTCCCCTTGGCCATTGTGCGTACATGTATGTCTCATCTTCTTAAAATCATAACTCCCCACCTCACCCCAAACACCCAATACCATCCCCTTCTCCATCCCACTGATGATCCCAGGTGCCCAGTCTCCGGCGCCCCTCCCCGTACCTCTCCGCATGCCCGTCTCATGATGTGGCCTTCGGCCTCGCCTCCTCTGCCCACCTAACACACTGCTCTCGTTCATCCCTGCGATGCCATCTTCCCCTGCCCCCAGATGGATAGAAATTTAGGCAAGCACAACACACCACCAGGTGAGGAGGGGGCTTTCTAGCTGTGCCTGCTGGGTACAGGAGTCCCCCCCTCCACACGGCCTCTGTGCCAAGGAAGGCAATTCAGAGGGTGCCAGCGCTTCCCACAGGGGAAGGGGTGTATTTCCAAGAAGTCCCTTGAATTTGCCACTGTGGGGGGAGGGGGAGAAGACCCTCCCCCATGTACATCTGTCCCACCCACCCCCTCCATTGACCACTTCTGCAGTTTTCTTTCCTTTCCAGGCTCTGTTTGGTCATCCAGTTGAGCCAGCCTTGGTGAGGAACCAAAATGGCTTGTGTGTTTGTTTGTTTGTTTTTGCAACCAAATACAAACCATGTTTGGGGGAACCGGTTTCAAAACCTCCCAATTTCCCAAACCTGGACGTTTTCAGCCACGCACACACACACACACACACACTCACACATACCCAGTAGCTCAATGTGGGATAGATTTCCCACCTACCTCCAGCCCCTCTTTTCAAACACGCCCCTCTTCCTCGCAGACAGAAGCACATTTTAAATTGCCATAGTCAGAGCCCAGAGGAGGCAATGTAGTCCCGCGGTGTGTGCGATACGCACATGCACACGCACACACACACACACACACACACACACACACACACGCACACACACATATATATATATATATAGAGAGAGAGAGAGAGAGAGAGAGAGAGAGAGAGAGAGAGAGAGAGAGAGAGAGAGAGAGAGAGAATAAGGAAAGAGGAAGGAAGGAAGGAAAGGAAGGAAGGAAGGAAGAAAGAAAGAAAGAAAAAAGAAAGAAAGAAAGTAGGTAGGAAGGAAGACAGAAAGAAAGAAAAAGATGGTAGGAAGGAAGACAGACAGAAAAAGAAAGGAGGGAAGAAGGAAAGAGAAAAAGATGGTAGGAAGGAAGGAAGACAGACAGAAAGAAAGAAAAAAGATGGTAGGAAGGAAGGAAGGACAGAAAGAAAAAGAAAGGGAAGGGAGGGATGTAGCAAAGAAAAAGGAAAGAAAAAAAAAGAAAGAAAGATGGTAGGTAGGAATGTAGACAGAAAGAAAGAAAAAGATGGTAGGAAGGAAGGAAGACAGTCAAGAAAAGAGGGAAGGGAAGGGAGGGAAGAAGGAAAGAAAAAGGAAAGAAAGGGAGGGAGGGAGGAAGAAAGAAAGAAAGAAAGAGATGGAAGGAAGGAAGAAAGATGGTAGGAAGGAAGGAAGACAGAAAGAAAGATAGAAGGGGAAGGGAGGAAAGAAAGAAAGAAAAAGAAAGGAAGAAAGAAAGAAAGAGAAAAAGAAAGAGAGAAAGAAAGAAAGAAAGAAAGAAAGAAAGAAAGAAAGAAAGAAAGAAAGAAAGAAAGAAAGAAAGAAGAAAAAGAAAGAATTATGACCACAATTGAGCATAACATTTTGGTTGCTAAGCAAGAGTGTTGTTAAGTGAGTTTCACCACATTTTACAAGTTGGCCATGCCCACCCGGTCACCTGACCACTAAGCCACACCCACCTGAGGGGGGTGGGGTGGGGGGCGGTGAGGATGAGTTTGTAGCACCAAGGGGGCGGTGGACTGAAAAAGTTTGGGAACCACTGCTGTAGACAGTGGAGTATGGTTTTAAGGAACTAACATTCACAATAGGAACATCAGCCAGAAACATCTATCTCAATCCAAAGCGAAGGACTATGGCTTAATGGGCAAAACAAAATTCCAGGGTGTTTATTTTGCTATAAAATGAAGGAAAATCTTATTGGGGGCAATAAAGTCCTAAGCAGAACTTTAGTTCTTCCCTCTATCTCATCATCAATAAATGAATCAGCCATGGAATTGCAAAGCAATACAAATCCACTTGCAAAAGGCTTACTTCCAGTAGTGGATTCTAAAACCCTTTACTACCAGTTTGCGCAGAAGCGTCCTGGGCGGGTGGGCGGAGACGCCCACTGCCAGCGCTACCGGTTCTTAGAACCAGGCCGAACCGGGAGCAACCCACCGCTGGCTTACTTCAGCCTGTATTCTCTAATTTAATATGCTATGATAATGCTTCATAATAAAATTTGAACTCTTTTCCTGCAACATCATCATCTTCACCATCTTCATCCTCATCTTCCCTCCTCCTCCTTTTCCTCTTCCTCCTCCTCTTCTGTCATATCTGAAATAATCTGAACACTGAAGCTTTGGATCCTGGTCACTGTTCATATGATGTACACTGGTTCTAGATATATTACCAGGAACAGTCATTGATTGTTAACCCTTCTTGCTATATGTCAAACTATTTGCATCAAACCATTCACATATTTCAGTCTTTTCATGGCTTATCTTTTCCTTTATTATCATGCAATAACTTTATATAATATATCTAATAAAATGGGCTGCAACCTTTTAAAATTTTGAACACCATTTTAATAATATTGATAGCATATTGTCTGAAGGAAAACCTTTCATATATTTCACATATTGACCTTGCATTTCACATGCCATTGTAGGGTAGTAAAAATATTTTCTACACTTTTTAGCAATAGTTATATAAACATTTACCTACCATTATTGAATGTTAGTGATGCATTCTGCCAATAAGAATTTTCATTTCCCTTTTGTTATACAAATTACCAACAAGAAAGTAGTTCATTTTTCTACTTGTCTGATAAAAGCCAAAGATGTGGCCTCTGATAAATGTAAGACTTGTTCTTGGCAAAAAAGCCAGGCAATGCCACCAAAATGATGTATATAATAAGTAATTCCATTGCCCATCAATAGCTATTCTTTTGTTATACACAGTTGAACAAAAGCTTTCATTTATGCAACCTCTCCTATAGTCCACAAGCTAAAAGTGGGACATGGGATAAGAAGTTGAATACTTTGCCATACCTTGAAGGCAGCTGTAACTTGCAGATAGAAAAATTGTACTCTCACACACAGAGAGAGACAGAGAGAGAGAGAGAGTATACATTTATTATAATCATAAAATAGCAATTCTGTTCAATTTGTTATATAAATTATCTACTTATGTCATTTTAAGATAAAAATAGATCAATGTACTTACTGCAATTCTGTTGTTATTCTAAATGAGATAGCTACTTTAGCTGTAAATTATATTTGCATTTTACATGCATCTTCCATTCAAATAATAGACTAAATGGTTAGCATATAATATGGGTGCAAATCAGTAAAATGTTTATCATACTACAAACATTGGCTTCCCTATATTAACAATGCTGTAATAGTTTGAAAATATTAACTACACAAGCAAAATATACTCATTAGCTCCAATATGATCACAAACAGACAAATGCCCTAGCTTTAAATTGCTTTTCAAAGCTGATTTTCTATTTTTATAATCAATTTTCTAAGTAAAGTGCATCCATCATTATGAAAAGGCATTATGAAAGTCATGCACATATTTCTGTCTCCTTATGACAGTGATGGAGAAAGGAACAACTCGTTTCAGCCGACAGTAAGCAGCTGGTATTCTTAGATAAGAAAATCATTGCACATGGACAAGCTTCCAATATTATGCAAAAATAAAGCAGGCAGAGAAGATGTCTCAGCAGTTGGTCCTTTTGTTCAGGCAGCATAATTTATAATCCATATCCATAATATAACTTAATTATCAACTTACACTTACAATAGCTGGCAGTATAACATCCCATGCTGTCAACATATATTGCCTCCACTATGTTCAACTTTAAGATTACTAGTTGAATTGTAAATATGTGGAGTAATTCAAGCACATGTATGGCCATTTGGAGGTGTTAGAAAATTTTCACTTGTATCCTGTAGATCTGGATGTATGTCTATATGCATCCATCCATGTATAAAGTGAGATGAAATTTACGGCAACCAGTATACACAACTTACCTAGGAAAGAAAGGTATACAAGCTGCCCATGTATTTAGTTTTTCTTTTTTCTCACTATAGAAGTAGAATCCAGGTAGATGATCGATAAGAAGAATGAGTCCAAACAGAATATAGACTAGAGTTTGGTCTATAATTAATCTGTGAATCTAGGTCCTTAGCATCTCACACTGAAAAATTGTAAGTCTATAAAAACATTTATGCATATGAGTTTAAACAATTAGAAAAGAAATAAGTTATATTAAGCATTCAGGTAGTCTTCAACCTAGCTTCTTGACAAAGCAAAGGAAAAATGGCTCTATCATTTCTTGATGTTATCACAGTCTCTCTGTGACCCTCCCTCAGCCACTAAAAAATATTTTTAAAAGTATGATGCCCTTATCTTCCAAATGATAGCTCTATTGTATGATTATCAGATTATCTCAGTTAAGCAACAGATATTGTCACCAAAAGCTCATAGCCTTCCAATTCCAAATCTCATACCACTGATGTTTAGTAACATAAGTAAGACACAGGATTCCTACTCTAAAATCATCACATTTGTTTTTTACATAATTTTATTAAAGTTTACAGATTCAAAGATAAAAACTAATGCACACTGAGAAAAATATAAAAATTAAAAGGAAAAAAGAAAAACAAGTGATTTCATTTTCTCTTTGTTTCTTCTCAAAAACTTTACCATATGTTTAACATGTTTGCAAATCCAAGATAAAGTTATCCAAGTTACTGTTCTGATTTGTTATTTGTATATTCCTTTTAATTATAAAGACACATCCAGTTTCATTTGTAAACCCAATGTTACATCTTTTTCCATATCATTCTTGTAACCTGTCCTTTTTAATTCCACATTCAAAACAGCCTCAGTCTTGTCCTCTTCTATTACCACTTTTAAATACACTTTTATGATAGTAGACAGTCTTAAAGTTAACTACCAAGAACCATCACATTTGGACAATCCTAAATCCAGTTGAGCTACTTCTGCCGAGTTCTCTGGCTACATGAAACAAAATAGAAAACCTAGAACTCACTCAATCATAGACCTTAGAGAGATTACAAAATTCAAATCTGCTTCCAAACAAAAAATTGCTTTTGTATTATTTATCTTTTTGTTTATACAATTTTTATCTTTTATAATTGTAAGCCACCCAAAGTTCTCCTGAGGTAAGATGGGCAGCCAATAAATTTAATTAATAAATAAACTCTTCTTTCTTAAAAAGTAAACCAGGATTTAATAGACTTTCACTCTTACCTGCAGTTCCTTCACTTTTTCTTTATCCAGCCAGAACCTTCTATTGTGCATACCCATTTCCTCAATTTATATTGAAAAGAGTTTCAAAATTGTTACACCTAGGTGTGGTTTTCTCCACTATTATACACTGAATTGAAACAGGTAAGCTCTGATTTATTCTGGGCCAAAGATAATTTTTTCTGAAGTGCCAAATTGATCCCAAACCAAATTCTGTGGTCTCAGTGAACATTCCTATTTTTTTTCAAAGTGAATTAATTTTGCAAATACATACATGCACTCTCTCTCACACACACACGCATGCATACATATCCATAAACACGCACATATTAGACAACCTGTGTCTCATTGGGTCATTATTTCAGAGATATTTCCTACCTAAACAAACAGAATGACTAAAGACAAGTAAAGCAACAGGAACAATTTCTGACTTTTTGCCAACTTCCCCATTGAGTTTCCTTGTGGGAATCTGGCAAGGACCAACAGAAATCTCCCTTCCCTTCCCAATAAGCAAGCAAATGGCTGTTGCTGGGTGTGGGAGGGAGCAAATGATTGCAAAATTGGCTGGAAAACTCTCTCAGAACGTTGAAAATGAAGTTCACATGACCACAACAGCAGGCCTGCAGACAGCAGCAGTCATTAGCTATGAAGAGCCACAACTTCCCCAAATTTCATTCCCTTGGGAATCATGAGCCCCAAATTTTGGACACATTATGTAAGTTAAATCATCTGAGGTTTGAAAATTGTTGTCCTATGATGGCACCATTTTGCCCAGTTAGAGGTCATGACAATGAGAGTTTAAGAGCATATAGATACCAGTATGTAGAATTAGGAATCACCGTAGTATTATCTTAGTTTAACCATGTAAGATAGGCAGCAGTGGTATGTTGGAAGAATTTGTCATAATGTTTGGATCTATACAGAATAAAGCAATCACTGATTTAAATTTAAGACTGAATAATTCAAATGCAGTATGCTGGTCTTCTTTCTGCTCAGTATGCAATTCCATGTTTAAATAAAGATCCTTGAACTTAGTTTTCTAAACATTTTACTATTTCTAAATAAGGCAGCAAGTTTTATGTAGAAAATTAGAGAACAAAAGTCTATGTTTATATCTCTGTGCTTATAAGAATTGCAAAATAAATAAATAAA
This sequence comes from Diadophis punctatus similis, assembly GCA_023053685.1. Lineage (NCBI taxonomy): Eukaryota > Metazoa > Chordata > Lepidosauria > Squamata > Dipsadidae > Diadophis > Diadophis punctatus. Next base: position 34,684,146 of record JALIGW010000004.1, read on the forward strand.
TAAATCTTGTGTTAACATAGCTCAGGAGGACGCTAAGCATACGTGGGCTGTGGGAAGCAAAAGAGATCAGAAAGCAAAACTGATTAGTGAAGCATAGATATAATGTTGTGATTTAACTGCTTATTTCCATTTTTTCATTGTGTGCGTTGGAGGAATAGGCAGCCTAGCTCATTGAACTCATTTCCATTTCCATTTCAAAAATCTCACACTAATTTAACTTCAGCTTTACTACTGTGTCTAGAACATTCACATATAAGGTGAATGCAGATAACGTTCACGCTGTTTTAAATTATCCATCATGTAATATGATACCATATTAATTGGCATTTTGCTTTAAAATGTTATTTCTAAACATACTTTGCAAAAAAAACACCCAATAAAACATAGCCATCCTTTGGCATTATAAACCTCCAAATCTATGCTGGTTAAGAATTATTTTCTTTTTTAAAAATACAGGAAAGGGAGGGAAATATCCTTAAAAACAGTTAAAATAGATAACCAAACACTTGGTGCATGGATATCAGGAAGTAGCAATATCAGAAAACTGTAAAAAGACTTCATTGCCCATCCATCACCTGTACATGAAAAAGAGTCCTTTTTCATGTAAAGGTGACAAAAAACCCTTGATAAAATGAAGGCAGGAGAAATTGTTGCTAGAAGCAATAATATACAAAGAGAAATAGGAAAAATGACTACAATGCTTATAGTCAGGTTAGGAAATTTAAGAGAATCAGGCAGCCTTTTGCAATCAGTGGGCCACTTGGAATTTTGAAGAACTTTTTAGCAGGCTTTTAGAAAATGACTATCATGACTAGTTCTTGTCTAAGCATTAAACAGTTTATAATGATAAATAGACAACCTTAAACAGCTTTTCTTTATCATTTTTCTAGGCAATGTTTACATATTATCCAATGAAATACAAGCAGATTTCTCTTCTAAAAACACCGAGGGGGGGCTAAAATTATTTTTATACATAATGTTTATGCTAAATTTGTTTTCAGAAAAATACTATTCTCCAGTTTTATTTCATAATTAAAAGAGTCTTCTAAAAATTTGAAGCCAAAAATAGGACAACAGCCCAATGGTATTCACCAAAGTTACACTACTTTCTTATACACTCCTTTAAGCATAGATTGAACAAGTAACCATGCACTCTGAGGTCCATGAGAAGCTAGCAGTAAAAGTCAAATGATTCCATCTCAAAGGGTATCTATGAGTATATCACAGATATTGCATAGAATGTCAGTGCCTTTTTTTAAAAGCCCAAATACGTATAAGATCATCCAATCCCACAAGATTGAAACTTTGGCAGTTTTATTAGACTATTTTTAAGGGTTTTGTGAATGTTATCTAGGAGTGTTATAAACACACTGCTGCTACTCCAATTTACATGATGGACTGCAAATGCTTTAAATCATGGTGTAAAAGAAAAGGTTGGAAACCATATTATTGCAAGGTAAATATTCAAAATATATTTCAATTTAAAAAATGAGCAGCACAACAATTCTGTTTGGAACACAAATTATCATTGATGCAAAAAATGCAGAACTATACACAGATTTAAGAAGAGGGTGTTTGGATAAGATGCACTCAGTGCTTTTCCCCAAGTGTTGCTACTGTTACTACTATCCATTTACTTGAGCTCTTGAAAACTCAGAATAATAAAAAAAAATAAGTAACGACCGTTGTCCATGCTCTTCATCCCTACTTTTGTCTACCCACTCAAACAGGATAATGAAGAAAGGCAAGGCAGGGTCCAGAAGTTTGGCATGGAGCTCTGTTATTTATAAAGTCCCAAGAATAGTATCAAATATCAGTCATAAAAGCAACCTCATGATTGTCTCAGAAATCACCTGGTGATTGCATTATCACTTATGATCCAATGAGGAGAAATCGATGAGAATGTTCTTCACAAAGTTTATTATTAGTTAAACAAATCTACATGGGTAAGAAATGATTATCCTCTCTCGGTCTCTCATTTCCCTGTCCAAAGATGTCGTTTAGGTAGACGCTTTTTTACCTTTATCTAATTCATAATACATCTAGTTTTTTCTTCCCATATTCTGATTAGTTTTCTTCTGAATTCTGATTAATTGTTAGCATTTACAGATAGTTATAGGGCTAAGCCATACTCTGCCTTCAGGACAACTCAATTATGAACATAACAAAAGTGGGGAGGGGGACTGATTTTAACTAGCTAGTTTGCTAACCAGCTACTTAGCAATTCAGTATTCTTTCTGCATATGTTCAGGAACATATCCTGTAATGAGGGTTCCTGCTGAATTCAAATCTCCAACAATATTTTTGTGATGTTCTAGGTTAAAAAAATGTTTAAATAGGACTCATAATAACCAATGATAAAACTGAAAAAGTACCATATATATTTTATGAAGCAAAAAATAACACTTAAAAACATTTAAACAGCTGTGTTGAGATTACAGAAGAGAAAGTTGTCACAGCAGATGATAACACCAAGCTGACCATAACTGATCTTGAAAAACTAAGCTGGGTAAAGATTTGATTACACTGAATAAATCCCAGAGCTGCAGACTGGACAGGGAAGTCCAAAGAATATTCTGGAAGAAGGCAATGGAAGTCAGCTTCCATATTGTTGCTAAGCAAACAATGGAATGTGACCATATAATTACTAAGATTTGGGTTCAATGTAAGTGAAAACATTACTATTATATATAACAAATGTTTTTGTATTTAAAGTTAACAAAAGATGTGAGAAGGAACAACTGTCATGGGATATTCTAACAATTGTGACTCATTTCAAATGGAATCCCTTATCAAAGGCTTTTGAGTAAATTGAGTGATAATGGGATAAGAAGATCTGTCCTTTTATGGATTGCTAACTTATTAGAAAACAGAATCCAAAGACTAGGAGTAAATGAGCGATTTTTCTCAATAGAGAGAAGAAAGAACTGGAATTCTTAAAGAAACTGTGTTTTTAAGACTAGTGATTTTTAAGTTATTCATACATTATTTTGACTGAAGGGTCAAAATAGCTGGTCAAGTGAAGATGATATCAAACTATTCACAGTGGTTGAAATAAATTATAAAGAGCCAGATGGCAAATGCAATTCAATTTAAGTTAGTGAAAAATGATACACAGTGAAACTAAACAATTCTAACTTTACATATCCATTGATGGAGTCTGAGCTATGTGTAAGTACATGGGGGAAAAGAATTCAAAACCATAGCAGATAGCTCAGTGAACATGTCATCTCATTGTGTGGCAGCTTGTGAAAAAGGCAAATTCCATACTAAGGTTCATAAATAAAGGGATTGAAAGTAAAATTGGCATCATCATAATGCCTGTAAACAAATCTGGGTCTACATCTGATTACTGTCATTAGTTCTAGTTTGCCACATTTGAAAACGAATATAGAAAAAGCTCAGAGCTGGAAAAAGGACAACTGAAATGGTCAGGAGATTGAATACCTTTCTGAATACAAAACAACACAAGATGTGGGACACTCTAGCTTAAAAAAAGGCAACTGAAAGTGGAAAGGAATCAGGTTATAAAATTATATATGAAATGGATTGTGAAAGATCTGAAGTCTCCCTTTAAATCTGCAAATGTAAAAACATATTCCCCAAGAGCGTAACAACTATACCCTTTGGGGTGATGAACTTAATTTAGTTTCCAAACTGACAGAATTCAACTTCCTTAAATTTCTAATACAACTGTTGGTTTTGAAATAGCTTTTTCTGGTGCCGTTCCCACTGTACCTTCAGGGTGAAGTGTGCTTATTCTTATGAGTTTGGGATGTGTTTTATGTTATATTCCATTCATACATGCTTTTCATCTAATAATGACACCAGTGGAAGCAGCTATTCTGACTAATAGTATAGTTCAGTTTTCCGTGTGTGTGTGTGTGTGTGTGTGTGTGTGTGTGTGTGTGTGTGTGTGTGTGTGTGTGTGTGTGTGTGTGAAAACCTATGCATATACCTTTACATTTGTTTCTTTGCAGAAAAAGATGCATCAGTTTCAATTCTTAACAAGCATGCAAGTAGACCCACTCTTAGAAAATTCAGGATTAAAGTGCTTTATTTTCTTAATAGAAAACTTTGTTTGCAATCTTTCCTGTTTATTTCAGTGAGGTCCCATTGAAGTGGGACTAGCTTTTGAGAAGATGGCCTTAGGGTCTTGTCTTTGATGGAGTCAGAATTTCATCCATCATTGAGTTCAGTATTGAAAATTATATTTTTCTCTGTTTCCATTTGATTGCCCTTTCACTTCATTTGCATTTAGACAAGCATGGATGGAAGCACCCATACTGTGAATATGAATAACATATCCAGCAACAGACAGGAATTAAAATATGTCATTAGCTTTGATAGTTGTCCTAGTTGTAAAGATGTACACTATCTATTCATTAATGAGCTTATGTACCTTTTAGAGAAGAGTCTAATTAAAATCCTTAGGTTATGTTCATCAAAACAGTTTTACAGTGTTTTTCAGAGTAAGAAAACCTACACCATTTAATGAATAGAGCACTTAATTTCAATGGAATGAGCTGATTCAAATGTAATTTCAATATCCTATACATTTAAATATCCTGGATTACATAGTAATGGAATGAATGTAAGATTATCAGGGAGAAAAAAAGAAATATTGTTTTTGAATGTTATAATTCTTAGATTTGCAGCTTCAACTTCTTATGATTTGTCACTACCGGGTTCATAAACATTATGAATAAACATCTCAGATTTAAGGTTTTTTTCTCCTCTAGCCAGTCACTATATAGCACTATATTAAATTCCATGTAAGCAGCTAGTTCTTAAAATCTGAGTCCATCCTATTATTTGTTTAAGTCCAGAAACAAATGTTCAAGCAGGTATGTTTGAGAACCATTTCAGAAATTTAATTTTTAAATGTTTCACTTGCTCTTCCCAGTCTTATAAAACAGTCTTTGCACTGATTTAAAGCTAACAAAAATTTATTGTATCATATATGGGCTCATTATTAATGTCATAAATGATCTCATAAATCCAACAATGCTCTCATTCCTTGACTGAGCATGGATTTTTCTTCCATTTTAGATTAACCAAAACTGGGTTTATTACTTTTCTGAATGAACCCAAATTTGTTTGTTCTAAAATCTAAGCAGGTTTGAGACTTGACTACCGGTTCTGTGGGCGTGGCTTATTTTGTGGGTGTGGTTTGATGGTCATGTGATTGAATGGGTGTGGCCAACCTGCTGTCACTCACACCCATGCCCACTCAGTCACATGCCTCACCTAGCTACGCCCACAGAACCGCCGAAAATTTCTGTTTTGCCAGCTGGGAGGCTGGCAAAGAAGCCTCGCTTTCCCTGCCGCTGTGTCTGCTTCTACCTCAGCGCCAAATGATCCATGCCTCCCCCTATACACATACACCCCGCGCTTACCCTGGCAGCACCCCGGCAGTAGCAGCCGAGCGAAAGATGGAGAGGGACTGGAGAATGAAGCAGGCATGGCGGCAGCCAAAGCCGCCACTTATTTGCAACAGCCGAGGACAGAAGAGGCACCTCTTCCGTCCTCGGCTGTTATGAAAAAGTGGCAGCTCTGGGTGTGCCACGCCCGCTTCGTTCTCTTTGAGAGCTGCTTTGCACATTGTTTGCAACCCACTCCAAAGGGAGCTCAGATTGTGGCGGCGTTCCGGCTTCTGCTGCCCTATGGGGTCTGAAGTTGACTTGGCAACACAGGCGCGTTTTGGGGCATCTAATCCTCCGGCAAGCCTGGCCACGCGATGGTCAGAGAGTGAAGGAGGACAGCCAGGTCCTCCTGGGCAGCTGCTCCCCACTGCCCTCCCCAGAGGGGCTCGCTTTGCCCACAGATTCTTCACCCGCCAAGAGCCGAGCTGACCGTAGCTGGGCTGCCCGACGGTGCAGCTGAGTTCCTTGGTGGGCAAGGGGGGACTGGCATTAGGCTGGGTGGTGACCGGCTTGGACTGAACCCGGCTTCCTGACTGGCAGAGGGAACGAGGCCGGGATGAGGTAGTCACGTCAACAGCTCGGTCTCCTGCCATGTTCAAACAGAGCTCCAGCAGGGCTTGAATCTGCATTGCAGGAAGACTCCGCTCTTGGAGTGCGTGCACTCCAGGCTTCCTCTGGAGACACTCCCCCAACCTTCCTACAATTGCCGGGGACATCTTTCTTGGTCTGCTGGTGTCCGTTCACCTCTTCCCATGCCCGGGTGGGGAAAAAACACCTCAGGGCACCCTGATCCATCTTCCTCAACTGGGAGGCTCTGCTGCTCCCCAAGCGGCAGTGCTCTCGGAGGACAATGTTTTGCCCAGTCTGGAAGTTGCTTCCGAAGTGCAGAGAGGCTTCGCTTTTTCTCCCCCCCAATGAGCGAAAAGCTGGTGGGCCCTTCTGGCCCCGGCGCAGGAGCAGCCCAAGCCAAACAGAGCTGAGCTGACCATAGCTGGACTGCCCAACCCAAGGAACAGGCAAATCGAATGGCGGGAAAGACCAACGATCTGCCGGCTGCCTTGAGTAAACAAGCAGTGTCTAAAAACAAGCAAAAAATAGCGAGTGCAAGAAGTTGTTAATTGCCTCACACTCACGAGAAGTTTTTCTTTACTGTGCAAGGCTTTTCCCTGCACACAACAGCTGAGAGACGGTCGCAGTGGGGCACAATTTGGGGGCGGCAGGTGGGGCAGGGCGGGCCACCAGATGCACATCTTACTGGAGACTGGCAGCTTCGGATCTTGTGGCTTTTTCGGGGTCTTCTTTAAAAAAAACGCCTCTCCAGACGAGCTTGAAAACTTCCGAGGTTGCTTCAGAAGGGAGCAGTCGGGCAGCATTGTCCCCCCCTCCCTGGGCAACTGCAGCCTCGGAGTCTTGGAGCAACTCCTGGCCCTTGCACAGTAAAGAAAAACTTGTGAGTGTGAGGCAATTAACTTTTTGCACTGGCGAGAAGTTTTTATTTATTGTGCAAAGGCCAGGAGTTGCTCCAAGGCTGTAGGCTCCGAGGATGCAGGCACCCGGGGAGGGGGGAATACTGCCCAACTGCCCCCTCCCGAAGCAAGGTTTCAAGCTCGGCTGGAGAGATGGTTTTTTTTTAAAAGAAAACCCCGAAAAGGCCACAAGATCCGGAGCTGCCAGTTTCTGGTAAGGTGCACGTCTCGCGGCCCTCCCGCCCCATCTGCCACCCTCAAATTGCACCCCACTGCGAGATGTGCATCTCTCCCACCCCACTCAACCTCCACCCACTTTCCTTTTACCTTTCTTTAACGTGACCCACTTCCCTCCCCAAACCTCGGGAGGCGGCCGCTCCCATCCTCGCGGCCTGTGGAGGAAGAAGCCTCCATGCCACAAAGCCCTTGTGGCAGCAGGAGGGAGAAAAGGGGAAAAAAGGCTCGCCTCTGCCTCTTTCTTCTCTGCTAACAGAAGTCGGAGAGGAAAAGGCAGTAAGCCAACGATCTGCCGTCTGCCTTGAGTAAACAAGCATTGTCTAAAAACAAGCAAAAAATAGCAAAAAAACCCAGAAATCAAGATGGCAGCGCATGCGCAGTGCCAAAAACTCAGCTTCTGCGCATGTGCAGAAGCAAAAACCAGCAAAAAAATTTAAATAACATTTTTTTTCAAAAAAAAAAGATGGTGGCATCCACGGACTGGCACCAACAGAACCAGCTCTGTGATGTCAGCACCGGTTTACTACTGGTTCTATAGAACTGGTGCGAACCGGGAGGAACCCACCACTGGCGTGGGTAGGTGGTCATGTGACTGGGTGGGCGTGGTCACATCGAGGGGCGCCTCGGCAGCCTCTACTCATTCCTCCCCTCTCAACCACTCCTTGTGTGCCTACCTGGGCTCCTTAGGGCCCCAACAGGAAGCAGTTGTTGGAGCTAAGCAGCCACCATGAGAAAGAGTTGGCAAAACAGCTGGCTTAGTTCAAATTGGATCTAGCCGAGAAGGAGGCTCAGGAGTATCACCTCACTGAGGATTACGAGCATAGGCTTTCCAAGCAGAGGGAAGACCTGCGGGAGTGCAAGGCCAAGTACCGGCGCCTAGAGGCTCAACGGGCTGAGATGGTCAGCCAGTTCCAGGCCATGATGCTGTCCTACTGGAACAAGGCCCTCCGTCTCTTCACCGCCAGCGGCACTGCTCTCCAGCCTTCACCCAAAGTCCCACACCAGGAGGCTGAAGCAGATCCCAAGTCAGAATTTCTGCCTCTCTCTGACCCACACAAAAAGACCCTGAAGGGGAAGACTCTCTGCAGCAACACAAGCGTTCATTTCACGTATCTGGCCCAGGGCTGTAGTTTGAGGACCCCTGATTTAGTGCAATATAAAAAATGCAAATAATTTTTCTGTTGACCACCAAAATTTTCTCACGGACCACCAGTTGGTGACCACTGGTATAGATCATTTACTCATTACAAATACAAATAGTCTACCTATGAAGTGGTAGACTTCGTAGGTAGACTATTCAGCACACAAAACTATTCAACTGAACTTCATTGCGTTTCTTTTATTTTTCTCATTCTAAATTCCAATGGGAAAAATTTCACCAGTTCCAGGCTTATGTGATTTTGGTTCTTGGTAGCAAAAAAAAAATACTATCAATCAGGTAGATCCAATCTTTAATTTGCTTTGACTTTTGTAGAGAAACCCCCATTTGGTGAAGGAAGATAAAATCTACCATATAACAACATCCCTTGTATCACAAACCCAGATACTATCTGCTAACTGCCTAGGTTTAGTGTCCTTATTGTCTTTGTCATTTGGGGCAGACAGTTCAAGCTAAACCTTTTCTGAATCATTTGAAAGCCAATCATACTTGATTTGGGGACTGAAGAAAGCATATGGTGTGAAAGATATATACGGTTGGCCTATATTAATCCAATTCCTTCTTTTCATTTTCTATCTATGGTTCTGACAATTCTTCACAAGGAAGGGCCTCAATGCAATTTACAATTCTGCTAAATAATCTTTATTCCCTACCAAACAAGTGTCCATTATATAAACAAATTGGCATTTGCTAGCAAATTGCCATGTGTGGCTGTTGAAATCTTATACTTATTTCTTCTTTGAAGTTATGACACAGCTTGATATACAATTACTTTTGAAAAGAAAGCAAAATATTAATTTGATGTTGCTTGCATTCCAGATTTTGTTTTATTGCTTCAAGTAACAGGAAAATTCTATCACTATTTAGCTTGCATCATAAACAGAAATCCAATGCTCTCCTATTGTTCACCATGGGAACTGAAAATCAATCCATAATAAGGTATATTTGAAAGGCGCTATCTCATTATAATAAAATTAATAACTTTATTTATTTATTCTATATACAAGGCAATCTAAAACGTGGCATCCAACAATACTGCAAAAAGATGTGAGCGAGGAATTTTGCAGCTAGCTTAATCTATGATTGATCCCACATTCACGGATACTACAAAAGGACAGACAGAAAAACAAATCCATAAAACATCAACTTTTTAATCCTGGCGTCAGTAAATTCTGCAAAGAACTTGGTAAGATATGTGTGTGTCTGCATACACACTTATTATTATTATTATTGTTGTTGTTGTTGTTGTTGTTGTTATTATTATTATTATTATTATTTGACATTTATATACCGCCTCACAGTGCAAGCACTCTCTAAGCGGTTTACACCAATAAGCAATGTATGTTTATATTGCCCCCAACAATCTGGGTCCTCATTTTACCTACCTTGGAAGGATGGAAGGCTGAGTCAACCTTGAGCCGGTGAGATTTGAACCGCTGACCTGCAGATCAGCTAAAGTGGCCTGCAGTACCCCACTCTAACAGCTGCGCCACCTCGGCTCTTATGTATGTACTGTATGTGCATATAGTATATATAGAGAAAGATTTCTCTTCAATTCCTCTTTATCCCATCATATAAATTTCTTCAAGGCTATAATAAGCCCTTTTTTTGTAGATCCAGTAAGAAAATATTTTCCAGACCATCATCTTGATCACTAATATGTGCCTTTTAATTTTTAAAACATCAGCCAGTTTCTGTTTTATATCCAGCAAAACAGCCTTTTCAAAGGGTCTGTCACAATTGTGAGCAACACGGCTGATCCCATTATCTCCCAGTGATCAAACCCAGAGAAAACCCCTGTCCTGTGATGTCCTCAGTAAGGAGGAGCTGTCCGGAGGACATGTTGTTGATGTCTTCAAATCCTTTAGTGAAGTTGTTGTAAAATATACAGGAATCTTTTCCATGTTCTTTTCTAAGTACAGGTAGTGTTTGCTTAATGACTGTTCAAAGTCACAACAGCCCCCCCCCCAAAGGTACCTACAACCTGACTGGAGTTCTAAGGCTGGCACTCCTCTTGCAGTCACATGACTGCATTTTGGGTGCTTTCCATCCAGTTCACTTTTATGGGAAGTTGCAGCATTCACAGTCAACTTAAAACATTTATTGTTGGTTTCTGGCCCTCTCAGCCAATTTCCAGCAGAATGGTCCATAGGAATAAATTGACTCATTTTAATGATTGCTATATTTGCTTTACCACCACAGCATTCCATTAAAAACTGCTGCAAGAAAGTCATGTGCGCCGCTCTGCAGTTCCATTTGGGGCCTCCACAGACTTCGCCTGACAGGTTGCAGGCTGAAATGGAGCTTCTGAGGGGTGAATCTGGCTCTCTGATGCTCCGTTCAGCCCTCCATGGGCCTCGCCCAGGCCATTGCAGGCCAAAATTGAACTTCCGGGAGGCAGATCCAGCCCTCCAAGGCTCCGTTCGGCCCTCCGCAGGCCTCCTCTGGCCCATTGCAGGCCGAAATAGAGCTTCTTGGGACCAGATCCGCCCCCCGGAAGTTCCATTTCAGCCTGCAACAGGTCAGGGGAAGGCCTCTGGACATCCGAACGGAACTTCTGAAGGGTGGATCTGCCCCTCAAAAGCTCCATTTCAGCTGGCAACATGCATGATGAATGTTGCAGAGCCTCTGCAGTTGTTCATAAAGGTGAACAACTGCTGTGGTGCTGCAAGGTTCGTAGTTTCAGGACTTGTTCACAAACGCTAGGGGGCGCTTATCATGTAACTTCGAATGTTCGCTACGGGAACACTGGTAAGCCGAGGATTACCTGTATACCAACACATATTTTATTTCCACACCATAGTATATATTGTTATGCATAATTGAATAGGAAAGATGAATATTTTTGACTAAGCAATATGAATAAACAATGGAAAAGCTATTACAAGTTGCACATGAATACTTATTTCTTTTCTCTCATCCAGTGGTAATCTTCAACCATAACATGGATACCTTTTAAAGTAATTTTCCAACTTGATCTGTTTGTATCTTTTGATCACATTCCTTCTAACCAAAAAGAAAGTAAAATCAATGGACCTAAAACAACAATAGAAAAAATAGAGATCCTGAAAGAACCAGCAGCAATTAAACTAACCTAGTTACCCATTTATCATAACAAATTTAGCTCTACTAATCCAATATGGAGGAGCATTTTCAACTTTTGTGGCCAATCAAGCATGAAATAGGTTGTCAAAAATACAGTCTGAAATATGAATCACACTGAAAAAGTAACTACAACATGCTTGAAAATACTGATGATAAATTTGTGAGACTTAAAATTAACTGGATTTGTGAGACTTAAAATTAACTGGATACAAAAATTTCTATCCCATTTTCAGAAGTTGCTGCAATAATACGAAAGACCTTCCCTTCCATTTGCAGCTTTAAAAGCAAGATTTGCATATATACTGCTTCTCTGAAAGAATATATTTGTACAGTAATCCAGTGTTAGTTGAAAAGTGAACTATAGAACCAATTATGAATTGGCAGGTTTTGGGCAACAAGTATAGAGAAAAAAGAGCACTAAGAGCCATCCATTTCTCACCTGTAAGAAAAACTCTAAACGCAGTTACAAAAGACAGAACCTTCCCTGTGGTAGCACCTGATTTTTAAATGCTCTCCCAGGGAAATGAAATAGGTAACTATTTCTGGCTTTTTACATGAAATCAAATAATTCTTTTCAGTTTTAATGCTGGTTGAATATTCCTTATGTTTCTTATTTTGTAGTTTATTATTGTTACATGTATCTTTTTATAATGTTCATATTATAAAAAGAGAATGAACTATAGATTATCAATTTTCAAAAAGATATAATCAATGAAAATTCTAGTCGTATTATACAGGACAATAATACATTATAGCTGAAATAATAATCTGAGGTTTGCTCATTCATGCTTGAAAGCTTTTCTTGTCTTTGTCCTGTTCTTCATGATAGAGAGGCCTAAAATGATGTAGAGGCTGATAGCTGGCTGGAGAATTCTGGGAGTTGAAGTCCACAAGTCTTAAAGTTGCCAAGTTTGAGGACCCCTGATCTATAATAACAGATGATTACAGGTAGTCCTCGACTTACAATCATTTGGTTAGTGATTGTTCAAAGTTACAATGGCACTGAAAAAAAGTAACTTATGATGGTTTTCACACTTATGACCATTGCAACGGTCACATGATCAAAATTCAGACACTTGGCCACTGGCTTGTATTTATGACAGCTGCGGGTGTATGGAGTGCTCAGGGAGGGGTAGCACCTCTGGTGTAGGGGCATGTCATGTCCTTTTACGGCAGCTCATTCGGCAGCTTTTAGGGCACCTTTGGTCCCCACCTGTCACTCAGCTCTCACCTGTGGCTCCTAGCAGCTGTAGCATGCGCAGCGGCCATACCCTGGGCAACAGCTTCGACAGGCTGGCCAAACCAGGTTGAGAGTAGCCGTTGGGTCATTGACTTTCGGTGAGATAGGGACTTGTCTATCCCGAGCATGTGAAGTCAGATTCCGGCGGACTGAGCAGATGAAATCTACTAGAATAGGACAACGGTCACGAAGGCGGTTTATGCAAGCGGTGTGGTACGCTAAGAGCACGGCAAGACATGAAAGATGCCCTGGTCAACCACTGCACCCAGCCCATCTCCAACTGTCTCGACTCTTGTCCTGCTATTTAGAGCAAGATGGAATCTGGGAAGAGAGAATAAGGCTGACTATGCGCACATCTCCCTCACTTTAATCCAATTCACGCGCAAGTCTTGACATCCCCCCCGATTTGATAGATGTCAAGGTCCTCTTCGAACACGATGGAGGAACATCATGACAGCTGCAGAGTCCCAGAGTCATGTGATCACCCTTTGCGACCTTCTGAGAAGCAAAGTCAATGGGGATGCCAGGTTCATTTAACAACCGTGTTACTAAGTTAACAACAGCAATGATTCACTTAACAACTAAGGCAAGAAAGGTCATAAAATAGGGCAAAACTTACTTAACAATTATCTTGCTCAGCAATAGAAGTTTTGGACTCAATTGTGGTCATAAGTTGAGGACTACCTAATTTTCCCCTTTGTATTAAGTCACATCTCTCACCCAGACTAGGTAAAAGTCTTCCCCCCCCCCTACCATCTATGAAATATCTAACTCCTGAGATAAAGGTGTGTATACAAGACCTAGACAAGTATTGTTGATTATTGCATAGTGTTCTTAATTTGTATCATCATATTCTTTATTTATTTAAGAAATATTTGTATGGCTGCCCACTCACTCTCAGTGATTCTGGGCAGCTTACAAAAATACACATTATACACATTATATACTTTATAATTTTGTGTGTGTGTGTGTGTGTGTGTGTGTGTGTGTACACATACATACACATCATACGCCTCTAAGAATTGTTCTTGAGTAAATCTGCATTTTGATTTTACATTTTGCAATCCATTACATCTTTTTGTATTCACAATGTCTATAAATGAACCAGATAATACAGAATGTGTTAAGTGATTTGAGCTATCAGTGACATCAGAGTTTTGGTGATGTACTTATTAACAAATATTTTCTCACCCAGCCACATAGACAAAAATCAATCATCTCATAACTAGGCATGGCATGAGCTGTCCGTACTGTCATTCCAATCTGATTAATCACGCATACACAGACCTTTACCTTAAGGAGCAATTGTTCACATTTAATCACAAAGAAACATTCAAGCATACCGCTGTACATTACTGCATTTAACTGCAATTTATGTCTTCTGTTTTAGCAAATACATTTATGATAATGTGACTGTAGCACAGAGATACATCATTTCACTCATTTTAAAAACATTAAAATCTAACCTAAGTAAACTAACACATGGCGTTTGGCATCATTTATCATGCTGGATTTGCAGCTTTTGAAGTTTCCATTATCCACATGTTTTTGCTAACAATTTATCCTAATAGTCGTGGCATTGATGAGTTATTCGATATCATGTCTTCTTCAGGAGAATATCAAACATGCCAAATAGTAGATGCTTCCTTGATCAGAGTTTTAAACTATATTTCACCAAGGTTTCTCTTATATATGTTTGACTAATTGATCCTGTTATTTTCAGGGGGGGGGGACCCACACAACTGATTGATGTCTCAATTTGTCTCAGGTTTCTCAACTGTGGGTAGATGGAGGTTTTGTATATAGTATGTTAAAAAAAAAAGAACTGAAGCCTGATTTAATTACTTTGGTGAAGCTTCCCCAACTACTTTTATATTTTCTTTTTATGTAAAAACTACTTTAAACTGATTGGTTCATTAGCAGGATAACATTTCCACCTGATTTCCAAGATTTAGTTCTTTGTTCTAGAGGCAGGCGACAGACATCACAAATTTTGTGCAGTTCTCTACCTATTTTTCTGATAAAAATTAGGTGTCAACTCTGCTCTTCTTAGCATTTCCTAAAAGTCAATTTGATGTTAATATTCATTAATCTAGAGTATTTACTGATTATTGGTTTCCACTGTGCACATTTCTTATTACATTTATGATTGAAATTATGGGATTTAAATGGGCTTATAAAATCTTATCAAGGAGGTTTATTGGTTTAGTTCACTATCTTATTGAAGCTCATCAAAGCTTGGTAGACATTTGTTAGATATTTTTCATTGAAATCCTGCACAGAGCTGAAAGTTGGACTCTACAGCCTAAATACTTCCTTTCAGCTTTATGATTTTATTGCTTACTTCTATTTTTATGAGTGTTTGATTATGACTCGATTGAATCAAATAACTAATTGCATCTTACTAAAATTGTAGTTATATATGACACATTTTGATTGATTTTATTTAATTCAAGGGAGACAATTTTATTTTTATATTTTTAACTTGAGGAAAAAATTAATATTAGAATTCCAGTTTGCTTTGATTATAGAATAGTTATTCCTATAAGATTGTTGATCTATTTCAAACACTAGTGATAAGGAATCATAAATCTGTAGTTAACTGTTAATTTAAACATTTTTTAAATTTGAAACTCACGAGTCAAAATGTACTGTTAAAGTCATTACAATATCGGATAAACAAGCTAGTAAATGGGCAAGTAGGCATTTTTAAAAAATCACAATTTTACAGCATACAATAAGGGGCATTGTGAAACAGTTTAATTTGTGCTTCATTTAATTACTGAAAATGAATTGGGAAACAATCCTATAGCATTCCATAATATATGGACAACAATACATGCAAGCTGTGTTACAAAACCTGATTTAAAACCTGATTGAAATCTCATGGATAACATTGCAAATATTCAACTAAGAACCATTTCATAGTGGAACCACTTGCCAGAAAACTGCTGGGTTTTCTGTCACTGAATATGTTGGAGTAGATCCTAGATAGTCATATATTAGGGATCCTTAAATCTGAGCTTCCTATAAAATAGGAATTTGACTCAGTAGCCTAAATGGCCTTTTTCAACATTATCAAAGTTCTTAGTCTTATGCCTGTGCTAAATAATTCTTTCCTTGTATACTTTTTAAAAAGGTGGCGTGGTGGCTTAGTGGTTAAGGGTTTGTCACCTGAAAAGTGACAAGTAAAAGTAGCCCAGGTTTGAGACCAAAGCACCAAGTGATGGGGTGAGCTCCCATTCCTGCCCCAGCTCCTGCTAACCTGGCAGTTCAAAAGCATGCAAATCAGAGTAGATAAATAGGTACCACTGGTGGGAAGGTAACAGCACTCCCTGATGTCATACTGACTACATGACTGCGAAATATCTTCGGACAACGCTGGCTCAATGGCCTTGAAACAGAGATGAGCACCGCCTCCTGTAGTCCAAAATGACTAATGGAATAAAATCTGCAGGGACTTTTTTTACCTTTATACTTTTTTCAAAGTACTATGCCAGTGATGGCGAACCTTTTTTCCCTCGGGTGCCGAAAGCGCGTGTGCGCGCGCTATCACGCACATGCGAGTGCCCATACCCATAATTCAATGCCCGGGGAGGGCAAAAATGGCCTCCCCCGCCCCCACAAAGGTCCTCTGGAGGCCGGAAACAGCCCGTTTCCCGACTTCCCAGTAGGCCCATTTTTCGCCCTCCCCAGGCTCCAGAGGATTCCCTGGAGCCTGGGGAGGGCAAAAATGCCCCCCTGTCCCCCAGAGGCCCTCCAGAGGCCCTCGGGAAGCCTAAAATGCCCTCCCAGAGCATCCACGTGAGCCAAAAATCAGCTGGCCGGCGCACACATGCACGCTGGAGCTGAGCTAGGGTAACAGCTCGCGTGCCGGCAGATATGGCTCCGCGTGCCACATGTAGCACGCGTGCCATAGGTTCGCCATCACTGTACTATGCCATTAGATTACTTTTTATCAACTTTTACTTGAATATCATTAACCATTTCTCTTCTTGGCTACTATATACCTTGTTCCTTCTTCATAATGTGACAACCACAATTCAGTCCTCTTTATCAGGAACAATGGTGAAATGATACAGTATATGCATTCATCCACTTAATATGGCACTATTAGCTTGCCTGGTGCCTTTATTAGCTTGTCTAGTGCCAAATCTACAATCTAAAATTTAATGTACCAGAAATAACAAAGGCAATAATAGCAGGTTATTGAGAGAAACAATATACAGGACGATGAATCAGCTGGTTAATCATGACCAGGGGTGGGTTCCACTTACCTTCCCCACCGGTTCGCATCGCGATGTTTTGCCCGCGCATGCGAGCCTGTCCCCTCGTGCAGTTAGGCTTCCACGCATGCTCAGGAGCTGGAATCAGGCCGAAACACAGCTGAGGAGCTCATCAGCTGTGCTTCAGGTGAAGAAATAAAGGTCAGTATTAACCCAGGGGCAGGTGGGAGGGCCATTTTTCGAGCTGCTGAACAAAAAAAAAAAAGATGGCGGTGTGCACGGACTGGCACTGGCCGATCCAGTAACGTGAAGTCACCAGTGGATCGCTAACGGTTCAGGCGATCCGGGAGGAACCCACCCCTGATCATGACTTGCTATAAAGAGATGTATAAGGAAAATTGGGGAGAATATATTATAGGAATACGAGAACATGGCTGCAAAGAAACTGGATAGGTACTAGGTGGCAATAAAAAGCTAAACTTTATCTCCCTGCTACCCTAAGAAAGTGTGGGAGGGAAAGTGAAGGGATATATTGACAGCCTGAGGTATGATGAAATTCTGTAGGTTGGCCTTTGTGTGTGAGGACAGCAGGCTAGTTGGATGGCTTCCCTTACAGGTTGTATTTTAACCAAGAAAGACAAAAAATCAGGAAGTGTTGATAAATAATAAACTGTTGTGAAACTAAACATTATAGTTTCACTTAAAATAGGCTTTCAGTCTTATAGTACTCCTGATTCTCAGCTGTTCCTGGATTTGGAGGTGTTTATACCAAGAAGAATTTTTGGAGAATTTCCTTTAATGCACTAGCTGAATCCTTTCTTGAGCCTACTAATTGTATCATGGTTATCCACATTGCAAGTCCGCTTGACTATTCTACTCTATGTGGAGCTTCTCTTGAAAAGTCTGCAGAAGCTGCACTTGGTACATAAGGCAACAGTAAGCTGCTAACTGGTGCAAGATACAGTATTGTATTGAAATATTTCCACCATTTGCATTTCAATACAGTATTGTATTGAAATATTTCCACCATATTATAAGCCACAATTCAGTTGTGGATTTAAGGCTGCCTTTCCTATTGCAAATGTATCCAGTTAAGATTTACAGAGCAGATCATTTTAAAGAAGCTTTTTCTATAAGTGGCTCAGCATGCAGGAGAGTCCACCACCCAAGCTATGAAAGGGTGGTTGCTGTACTGCTATTATCTCACCATAAAATAACCTAGCGGTGGGTTGCTCCTGGTTCGGCCCAGTTCTGTGAACCGGTAGCAGAGAAAGGCTCCACCCACCTGCTCAGGATGCTCCACCTACCCGCCCGGGATGCTTCTGCGCATGTGCAGATGTGTTGCGCGCGCACACGAACAGGTAGCAACGGGATTTAGAGCCCACTACTGGTAGGTACTAATATTTTTACTTCTACAACAATTTAATTTTTCTGCTAAAAATAAAAACAAGCTTTTATAGGTTTAAGAATTACTTGGGCCCCTGGTGGACAGTTCTTCTTTGCAAATTTGTAGGGGATTTGGAGTCACACAAAGTCCTTGTTATTGCTATCAGATGTTCTCTTCCTGGAGCTTCATTTACAAGCTATCCAACATAAATTTCAAGGAAGCTGCAACATATAAGATGAAGATGTTGTACTTTACTGTCCAGAATCCATTTCACAAGCCAAGCCCAAAATATATTATGATTTGGAATAGTAGCCACAAAGAAGATCTACTACCATTCACCACAGTTACATTATTATAACAGCAAGAGCATTATGTTCAACAGAGAGAGTGATAGGTCTTTAAATTGGAGAGCCTGGACCAAAATGGCTAGGTTTTGAGAGCTGGGTTTTATTTTGCTTTTAATTGTTTTACATTTTGGTATCTAACTACAAAAACAATCTCCTGGTCTGTCAATATTTTTCCAAGCCATTGGACCATTCTGAGGCTGTGCTGCTATATTCCTTCAAGGAGAACAGTAGGATTGCTCTGTAAATGTTCTTTGAAAAGTTGAATTTCATACAGTTATCAGTATCAAATATCTTCCATTTACCATTTTAATGAAAGTTGCTTTTTAACTTTATTATTTTATAGTAAGCTATTATATCTGTATAATGCTATGTCAATAAGCCTTTTTAGCCAAGTACCTGAATTTTCAAACTCTATTTTGCTAGTTCCTCCTGGGCCATCCAAACAGAGTAGAATTTCATTGACTGTGCAAATAAATCAAACCTGTAAACAACAGATTAACTTTTATCTTGTCTAATCCGTTATTGTCTAAAATCTAATCCTCTCATTTACACTTTTGCCTTATTATCCTATTTACCCTATTGACTTTAAGATTTGTAAATATTAATATGTGTGGTTATTTTTCCCCATTTGCTCCAAGGATAGCCTAAGGCTTCCCATTTATAATATTTTCTTATTTACCCTAAGGTTTAATTTAATAGGTGTGGTTCAGTGCTCAAGATGGTGCAGAGATATGTAACCAATGTTTGTTTGGAACCTAGCAGAAAGATCTAGTTCTCAGGAGAGCAGAGGAAAGAGGAATCTGAGAAAACAGATACTAACTTATTTCCATTGTGCAGCCAGAGCCAGCATTTCAAGGCAGTTTGAGAGCTACATGGGGAAACCACATGGTAAATCCCATTGTGTATACATGGTCTCCTCTTTTAAATTATTTTAACATTGATTCAATTTCAAAGAGTGTGGACTACACCTCCCAGAAATCACCCCCCCAGCATGCTGCCTAGGGAATTCTGGAAATTGAAGTCCAAACACCTTAAAAGTACCAAGGTTGAGAAACACTGTAGAGGACTGGAAAATAGGAAAGCATTAAATTGAGAGTACAATATATGGAGAGTAAACTCTTGGTAGTTGAAATATAAATCTACATTTCATTTCTGGAGGACAAAAGTTTTCCAATTGTAAAGAATGCTTGGTCCAATTCAGCTTGTCATCCTCATATTCTCATGTACATAAATTTGTTTTGTTGCTGTTTTTAGGAATCAGGTATATGATACTGTATACTCTTGATAAAGTTGAATTATACGAATTCTAGTCAAAAATGGAAAGGCCAACAGTGAGACGGATCCCCGAAGTAAAATATATTAAAGCTAACGTTTACATAAACAATAGGATAAGCATATTCCAACAAAATCAATCCAAATCAACCATTTCAGTTTGAATTAATGAACCTATTTTTATTTTCAATGACCTTTTGGATTCCTCTAGAATAAGCAAGTAACCAGTTAAAAAGGAGAGGAGGTACCAGTGTAGAAGAATTCATATCAATGAGAAGTTTACACAGAAGATATTTCATAAGGGATGGCATTTTTCCCAAGTCAGATGTTTAGATTCAGAAGTTGTGGAAACTTCTGCAGATCCTTTGATCTCCAAAATTGTGTTTGGAGATAAAAATGTGTTTGTCAGATAAAGTCCCAATGACTCCATTTATACAGCATACTAATCCTGGTTAACAATAAGCTTCATTGGGTTTTGTTTCTGTTTGATAGCTTAGAACATTGTACCATTGTAACCTATTCGGTTAGATCAGGGGTGTCAAACTCACGTCACGGCAGCATCACATGATGTATCAGGACTTTCCCCCCCCCTTCGTTAAACCGGGCATGGGCATGGCCAGCATGTGACGCATCCGGCCCGCGGGCTGGGAGTTTGACACCTTGGGTTAGATTATGGTTCAGTGTATACTGTGTGACCTAAAAATGAGCTCATTCAGTAACTATTTAGTTGTTTCATGAGATCATGGCTAATGAGTTTCATTCCTCTGGTTCTCCCCAGCTTCAGCCTTCTCCCCTATCCCTCAACAACCATAACCTGTTTTTCCATTTGAAGGAGCATCCATACTTGTTTTTATTTTCTAATTGCTAAACTTGTTTGCAAAATTTAAGAGAATAGGTTTCCCTTGGACATTCTCCTTTGATTTTTCTACCATGGTTTCCAACTTTTCATCACAGAAAATCAGCTAAATAGACAATATGGAGTTGCTGCATATTTTTGAAGGATAGTGCCATCTATCTTGAAACTTCCTTAGTGTGAGAATAGAATAGAATAGAATAGAATAGAATAGAATAGAATAGAATAGAATAGAATAGAATAGAATAGAATAGAATAGAATAGAATAGAATAGAATAGAATAGAATAACAGAGTTGGAAGGGACCTTGGAGGTCTTCTAGTCCAACCCCCTGCTTAGGCAGGAACCCTACACTGCTTCAGACAAAAAGTTATCCAACATCTTCTTAAAAACTTCCAGTGTTGGAGCATTCACAACTTCTGGAGGCAACTTGTTCCATTGATTAATTGTTCTGTCAGGAAATTTCTCCTTAGTTCTAAGTTGCTTCTCTCCTTGATTAGTTTCCACCCATTGCTTCTTGTCCTACCCTCAGGTGCTTTGGAGAACAGCCTGACTCCCTCTTCTTTGTGGCAACGCCTGAGATATTGGAACACGGCTATCATGTCTCCCCTAGTCCTTCTTTTCATTAAACTAGACATACCCAGTTCCTGCAACCGTTCTTCATATGTTTTAGCCTCCAGTCCCCTAATCATCTTTGTTGCTCTTCTCTGCACTCTTTCTAGAGTCTCAACATCATTTTTACATTGTGGCAACCAAAACTGAATGCAGTATTCCAAGTGTGGCCTTACCAAGGCATTATAAAGTGGTATTAACACTTCACGTGATCTTGATTCTATTCCTCTGTTTATGCAGCCTAGAACTGTGTTGGCTTTTTTGACAGCTACTGCACACTGCTGGCTCATATTTAAATGGTTGTCCACTAGGACTCCTAGATCCGTCTCACAGTTACTACTGTTGAGCAAGGTACCACATATATTGTACCTGTGCATTTTGTTTTTCTTGCCTAAATGTAGAACCTTACTTTTTTCACCATTGAATTTCATTTTGTTAGCTAGCACCCAATGTTCAAGTCTGTCAAGATCCTTCTGTATTTTGAGCCTATCTTCTGAAGTGTTGGCTATTCCTGCCAGTTTGGTGTCATCTGCAAATTTGATGAGTTCCCCATCTATCCCCTCGTCCAAGTCATTGATGAAGATGTTGAAGAGTACTGGGCCTAAAAATGAGCCTTGGGATACTCCACTGCATACTTCCCTCCATGTAGATGCAGTTCCATTGAGCATTACACATTGGGTGCAGTTGGTCAGCCAGTTTTGAATCCATCTGGTGGTGTTGCTGTCTAACCTTCATTTTTCTACTTTTTCTAGTAGTAGGTTATGGTCTACTTTATCAAATGCCTTACTGAAGTCCAAGTAAATTATATCGACAGCATTCCTCTGGTATAGTAATTTTGTCACTTTGTCAAAGAATGCAATAAGATTAGTCTGGCATGATCTGGCATGATGCTATCCAGCTTTTAGAATTAATACATGATGGCTGGGTTTACAGAATGAGTTAATCTAGAGCTACGAGATCTACCCTACAAAATTCAATGGCCACTAAGAGGCAGAAAAGAATTGTCACCTTTACTGCCAACTTGTGATCATCATAATTTTTGCAACCAAGTCTGAAAATCCTGTTAGCCTGCACATAGTTTAATAAAACACAAGATAAACCCAAAAGAAGATAAAATCATGGCTTAGTACAATACCTCATTTCATACAATATGCAAAAACAATGGTTGAGTTCCCATAACTTGATGAAATCACTCAAGCCAACTGTAGTTTAGATTAACTTATATTGTAAATTCAGCCATTCTGGTCTAAGTTTATGGATGCATGATAGAGGTCCGCTTACAATTCAAAAAGGTTGTGATGTGCAATAGTTATAATTTTATTTAAAAATATGGGGTTATTTATTTGATAGCTTTAAGGAAGTCTAAGCATAATTCAGAGCAATTGTTCATTGCTTGTTGTGTCTGGTATAATGGTGTTAGAAGCGTATTCATGAGCTAGTCAATAGGATTCAAATGAAACATTTCCAGTTTTGATTTTAGCAGCAAGTTTTCTCCAGCATAGACTTCTTTAATAAGATGTTTCCCCAGATACTTGTGCCATTTAAATAACATCATGTTGGTTTAGATCAATGTTTCAATAATTTCAAAGTAATAAGTATTGATTTTAAACTCTATATTATGGCCATATTTATGTTTTCTTAAGATGGGGAGGGATTCATTTTTCTTTCCTCCTTTTCCTTTTTCCATAAGCACTGTCTCCCTGCTCCAAACATCCCTCCTGCTGTTTGCATCTGCTGTCTGCATCTCTTCCTGGCTCTTCTCCTACTGTGTAAATTCCCTACTTCTCTTCCCCCACCTCCACAAGCTTTTGGCGCCATCTCTCTCTCTCTTCACTCCCTGCTGGGTTCATCCCTGGGCTTACTCTTCCCTTGGATGGATACATCCTCTCAGCTCCTGCTGTGGACATGCCCCCTTTCTCTGTAGCTCCCAGATGCTTTCCAATTTCCTCCTCCCTTTGTCCTTTTGCTTTGAGTCCTGCTCACCTTCCATTGCTGGAAGCATTACTGTAACAAGCATCCACCATCTTCAGTTGGAACGAGTACTCTGGATATTGTGTTTGGTCATGTCTTTTGCTTTTCCATTCAATTTTCACAGCCCTATGCTCCACTAAAGCAATTTATTCTTTAAAAAGAGGCCCAACTATCACATTTTAGAATTATGGGGATTTAAACTCTTTACCCATTCTGGAGCTTTATGGACTCGTTGGGGGATTGGAAGGAGAAAGAGAAAATGCATTGTCCTTCAGCTCTGGTGTCAATAACTGTTATCATCATTACCAATGATTTGTACGCTTACTTAGAAGTAAGTAAAAAGGAAGTGACAAACTATGTTGATAATGTTTGAATGTTTCCAAAATAAAAAGCTTCTTGTATATACCTATTAACAAAACTCAAGATGGACAAGATTCAGGATACTGCACTGGACTGATTTCTTACCACTTCTGGTGTGCTAAAATCCTAAAATCCCGAAAAGACAATTTCTACTGTGTTTTCCATTGGCAGCATGCTGTCCTATTAAAATGAGAAGGTGGCAATTCAGAGCATAATGCTGTATCAACAAAGATTTAAATTTTCAATGATCAATCCACTCTTGAGGTCTTTGCTTGGACAGGTCAGCAGCATAACTTTTAAATATCACTGACACATGTAAATTACGATTACCAATTTTACATAGAAGTAATAGAATGCAGTACAAGTGAGATCGAGCATGACAATTCAGGATTCTTAAGATTGATTCCAGCATTGGATCAAATTTCTGTAACTCTGCCAATTTATTTGTGATAATACCTGTCTGTCTCATTACAAAAAGTGATCAGAATTTTAAAAGATAATAAACGACTCAGTTATTGTAAAAGAAATGCTGGAGACGTTTTTTACCAAATCCAAAGAAAATACAAGCTAAATACATTTTCTTCTCTTTCTCCCTCTCTCTCATTGAAAGTTTTGGGGAAATTCCATGTTTATATCTGTTATCTGCAATGTCCCTGTCTTTTAATCTATTTTAAAGAGTTTTTATATGTATACTGTATTATGTTGAAGGTTTGTGTGCTTAAGGGAAAGATACAGTATAAGTATTTTATTTAAATCAGTAAAAGCTCTGTCAAATGAAACTCAATGTTAGTATAGAACCAGTAGAACAATGACACAGATCTGATATGGTGTAAAAGTAGCTTTAATTTATAATACTAGTATTGCATACAAATGGTATTTCAACATTACCATCAAATCAATGAATAGAACTGAGTGAACAATTTCACTTAATTTCTACAGAGAAAGGAGAAAGTCTTCAACACTTTCTCAAAGACAGACCTTAGTGGTGACAGTAGCAACAGTATTGAGAAAGCCCAATGGGAGGAGCTATCTCAAAGTGTCTTTCTGGGAAACAGAAAACTGCTATAGAAATGATTGTACAATGAAAGACAAGGGAGCAATATACATCATCCAAATAATAAGGAAACTGTTTATGAAGTCCATAACTTATGACTTTTTGTTTTTGTTTTTATTTTTCCGTTACAATGCCAATGAGGAAACAGTTTTATAATGTAGGGCTCCCAATCCCCGAGCCACAGACCACTACCGGGCCTTGAGCCTTTCAGAACCAGGCTGTGGAAGTAGCAGGCAAGCGTGTGTGCGAGCAGTGGGTCAGCATGTGCATGCGTGCTCCATTTGTATACTCCATTTGTGTGAGCGGCGGGCACGCACATACACTTGCCCGCTGCTCGTGTGGACCCATCCTTTATCCCACCCCACCAGTTCGCAAACCTGGAAAGATTGGGGAATTCTGTTATAATGGAATGCAATACAGATTGCATATAGATTTATTTCTCTCTGCTCTTTATCCATAATGAAAGTACCAGGAATGTGGAACTGATAGCCAAGAGATGCTCAGTTAGCTCTTCCTGCATTATTGTGGATCAATTTATTATCACTCTTGGCATCGGCATTCATGATGAAGAGCCAAACCACTCAGCTTTCAAGAAAGGAACTCTAATGTTCTATGAAACTATAGGTAACATGGTGGATGAAACAATATTGCTAAACCATTCAGGAAATCTTTGTAAATATAAACAAGAATTTCTTATTCAGAATAACATTGTTGAATAAATAAATGTTAAGAATTCTAATTCATATCCTAATGGTATAAATACATTTCCTGCATGATTTTTTTCTTTTTTGCCCCCTAAACTCCAAAACATCCTTTTTTAAAAAAATAAACTAAATTATAAATCCACAAAATCATTTTTTACAATTTTTAATAAATAAGCTAACACGCTTCTTTTAAAAATGCATTATCTTGGTCATCTAGAATTAGGTTAGAGATAGTTTTAACTTTCCTTCCACCTTTGCTAAATAAGACAGACTTCACACAAGAATAAATTTCTATGCCCCAGCTGAATTAGCTGTTCACAGGAGAGCATTCTAACAGAAATGACTAAGGCTCAGGATATGAATGTAAAACTGATTGCTTGACCTGTTCTGTAACATAACTCATATCATGAATATGCACCTGAAAAGCTATTATGATTTTCATATCTTCCGTCTCAACGACCGCTATTCTATCAGTAATAACTTTTACCAGTCAAATCCCCATCTGTGTCTCAGACTCCCTAATGTTTCTAGCTTGTCTCTCAGACTGGGGAGGGTGGGGGGATGAAATTGTTTTTGCCATTTCTGTTTGTGTGTGTGTGTGTGTGCGTGCGTGCGCGCGCGTACGTGCATAGAAAGTATCTTTGAAATAAAACTTGTCTCTAATTATCTATCTTGAACAATTGGACAATTCATTCTGGTATTTGTGAACAAAATAAAATATGCTATACTTCTTGCCAAATGAAGCACAGTGGAAAAACAACCCAAACAGTTCAGATTGCATTGTTTTAAAGGTGAAACCTGATGCTGTTGCAAAATATTACCTGCCAAAAGATCAGCAACTGGATCTATGGAAATGTATATAGATTATATTATTTCCTAGAAAAAAAAACCAGGAACAACAGCAGAGTGAAATTACACATAGAATTTATAGATATGGTTAAGGATATTTTTGTAAAGGGTAAAGCCTGGGAAAGTATTACAGGAAGAATAGCTCAAATGAACTCTTCCATGCTATATATGGATAAGTCAGAAATATTTAGCAATGCTGTCCACTATCCACGATAACCGATCATTGAACACAACAGTTGAAAAGAGATGGAACAGTTGAACAACTGCAAACATCCCACTCTGGAAACCTGCCTGCAAAAGGTCTCAAAACAGAAAAAGAAACCTGCATATGTAAGAATGTTAAGTATTCTAGATGCCCATGAATGAGGAGAAAACGAGAGTAGTTTGAAGACTTGGCCCCACTTCTTCCTACAATAATTGGATATAGATCTGAAGGGATTTATGTGAACTCCACACAATCAATCATTCAAATATATGAGTGTGAGGCATTCCCAAGCTTCACATAATTATTACTGGCTTGTGGTTTTTTTCTAAAGTACAAGTCAAAGCATTCTTAAAAGATTAGTCATGAAAATACTACAAAGATTCTACTATTTACTGAGCATCTTTGGGGAAGGGGGGTTTATGAGCCACTGCTCTGAATCTCTTCATGCAAGAAAGCAAGCCCAGGCTGCGGGTCCTCAGTGAAAGCAATGTAGTCGCCCTACCTGCTACTTAATCTCCATTTTCCCCAGATGGTGGTTGACAAATAGAAGGCAAGTGATAATGTATGCCAGGAGATTATAACTCCAATGTTATCCCTGATAACATTGTGTGGGATATTGCAATGCAAGCACAAAAGGGCAGGACTTAATGCAATGACATTGTCCCAACTCCTCCCAACACCCCAATATCTCCCAGTTCAGTCCTCCTGCTTCCCAGAGAGAACTCTTCCCATGCCCAATATCATCCATTCTGGGGAAAGGAAGAAGGCTCCACTGAGCCTTTCAGCATTTCAGCCTTAGCTCTCATCAACATCAGGGGTACTGTATCTAGAGCTACCTTTCCAATCTCATAACAGCACAGTCAAACGCATCCCTGTCAACCACTCTCACTGGACTGGTCAGGGGCTCCTTTCAAATCATACCCATCCGAACCAATCTTCCCTCCCACCATCTCTCACCAAGAAAAGGGTGGTCAGTACAATCCCACCAAAAGTCACTTAGTCCTCAGCCAAGACTACCTATCTGAAAAATGAGGGACTGCATGAAGGGACTCAGCCCTGACATGGCCATCACAGTACCTGTGTCAAAGCTAGCAAAAAGAAAATGGCTATGAACCCCCTCTGTAGGGAGGGGGTTCACAGCCATTCAGAATACTGGTCCAATGTTGCCACTTCCTCTGTTTTCCATTCCTCTTCTTCTACTTCTTCTATGGTGACCACATCTTCAATGCTAAATTTACTACAGACTAACAAATAGAACTGTGGTAGTTAGGAGTTGCTTTCTCTTTGCAAAAAAATTATATTTGTACATATTCAGTTGGCAGAATCTATAAGGGATGGGTCAAAATCTGCAAGATGGTAGATGCAACACTGTAACTGAAACCTCACCCCTTGTCTCGGAACCTCAGTGGTGCACCATGATGCACAAAAATGGAAAGACTTGAATTGCCACTTTGCACCCATCATCTTGATCTCTCTTATACAGTGCTCCCTGCCTAAGACATCCTATATTCAACACTGCCCCTTTGTAGAATGCTTTACAAATGTGTATAAACATGATCTGTGCCCCCATAAATTTACAGCTCAGTCTGATTATGCTTACCTGTTACTCTGTTCATTACTCTGGTCAAGCAAACCAAATATAAACAAGTTGATATCAGAAGAAGACAATGCACAAGAGACAACAAATAATGAAAAACATTAATTATTCGGTAACAGGTTAGCAAATAATTTAGAAGTGTACTTCAATCCATGCTTGTTTGACCAACCAAGTCTATAAAGATTCTAATGACTAGAATTCATATGATAAATCAGTAGTATATTAGTTACATAACATAGACTTTTAATGCCCAAGTGTAAATAAAGCTGTCAGAATGAGTTATAATCTCCACTGTATTAATGAATACCTATATAAAGCTTTCTAGAACTAATGCTTGTCCAATGTCATTAGTTGCAGGCACAAAACTAAAAAAGAAGGGAAAAAACAGTTGTACACTTACCAAGAGAGCTGATTAATCCCAAACTACTGGGCCACAACAATGCATGTAATAGTTCACATTAAAAACACCAAAAAGAACAACAACAACAACAAAAGCAACTCTGGCTTACAAGAAATGGTGTAGCAGGCAAGAATTTGCATTATATGAAACTTATTTTATGGTATGATAAATCTCAAATGTTGATATGCATCTCTATTAGCAATTAAAATGCCTAGAGAGATCCTTCTCTGTTGGTATTTTGGATCAAATTTTCATACAGTGTCTGCTCTGTCTAATTGCTGTGTACTGTTGGCAGCTTGCCTCAAAGCATCGAACATATGGCATTCTCAGAGGAAAAGGTATCATTTTTTCCCTTACAACATACAAGTCAGTTGGTCATTGTTTCCCTCTATGGAGTTATTTACACAGCTGCTCCCTCCAACTTAGAAGGAAGAGCATTTTTGTCTCCGTTTAAATATATAAAATAGTCTTTATTCTATAGATATGGCATGTAATGAACAGTCCCTTTAAGCAGTTAAATCATGTGCTATAGATTTGATTCATGGTACATAAATATTTTAGTTTAATCCTGTTCACTCTAATTTAGACACTACAGAACAAACTGGGAGATAATGTTGTGACTACTATAAGAGAACTGCATTTGAGAACAGCAGCAACAGCACCTAGACTTATATACCGCTTCACAGTGCTTTACAGCCCTCTCTAAGCAGTTTTACAGAGTCAGCATATTGCCCCCAACAATTTTGGGTCCTCATTTTACCCACCTCGGAAGGATGGAAGGTTGAGTCAACCTTGAGCCTGCTGAGATTTGAACTGCCAAATTGCAGTCAGCCAGCCGTCAGCAGAAGTAGACTGCAGTACTGCACTCTAACCACTGTGCCACTGTGGCTCAGAAGCAGTGGAAGATATATTTGCTAATAGACCAAGAAGTTGGATCATCATGGTATTAGGTAAGAATGAAGAGCAATTCTAAATTTCATACTACTACTCTGAATTTCTTTTTTTAAAGCATGATTTTAAAAAGCACAATTAAAAATAGCAACAAAGCCAGCAGCTGCAAAATGCTATGAAAACATTAAACCAAGCTAGTAAAAATTAGAATGAAAATGATAAAAAAGGTCAATAATATGACATCAATCACTTAAGAGTTCAGACAGATCTGTTCTGTATTTCTAATGATTGATATGCTATGGAGAGAATGGCAGTAAGAAGATACACCCTCCCTCACAAAGTTTATACGAGGGTGAGTCAAAAAGTAATGGCATTTTCTTTAGGACAGGTATAATTACCAACACAGGAACATGTAGCATACACCAAAATGAAGCTGGTCCTCTGTGGATCACATCCCTACTTCTCAACATAGTCACCGTTTCTCTCAATAGCAATATTCCACCTTCGACTGAGAGCATGTATCCCTGTCTCGTAAAATTTTGTTGACTGTTCTTTGAGCACTTCTTCACTGCAGTTTTCACTTCCTCGTCACTGGAATAATAATCCTCCATACTCACCAGATTTAGCGCCTTCAGACTATCATCTCTTCGGCCCCATGAAAGAGGGTTTGAGAGGCAAATATTATTCCAGTGACGAGGAAGTGAAAACTGCAGTGAAGAAGTGGCTCAAAGAACAGTCAACAAAATTTTACAGGGATACATGCTCTCATTCGAAGGTGGAACGTTGCTATTGAGAGAAACGGTGACTATGTTGAGAAGTAGGGATATGATCCACAGAGGACCAGCTTCATTTTGATGTATGCTACATGTTCCTGTGTTGGTAATTATACCTGTCCTTTAAAAATGGCATTACGTTTTGACTCACCCTCCTACTTAAGCATTTTCCTTAACTACCCTTTTCCTTAGAGTGACGCACATGTAGTCCTCAATTCTTCAGCAATTTTAAAATCAGAGAAGTTGAAGGGACATTACTCTGAACTTCTCCGAGGAGAGAAAAATTTCTCAATAGCAAATTTCCCACAGTAATGGAAGAATTCCCATTCTTTCTTTCCTGGAATCCAATTAAGCACAGGAAATCCTGCTCCTGTCAACAGTGGTGTCCCTCAAGGCAGTGTTCTAGGACCAACACTCTTCATACTCTACATAAACGATCTTTGTGATCATATTATAAGCAACTGCGTTCTCTTTGCTGATGATGTTAAACTATTTAACACCACCGACAATGTTGCTACCCTTCAAAAAGACCTTGACCATGTAGCAGAATGGTCAAACAACTGGCAACTTCAAATCTCAACCAACAAATGCTCTGTCTTACACATTGGCAAAAAAAATCAGAATACAAAATACAAACTTAGAGGAAACGAACTTGTAGATGACCCTCACTCTGTCAAAGACCTTGGAGTACTCATATCCAAAGACCTAAGTGCTAGAGCCCATTGTAACAACATTGCCAAAAAGGCACTAAGAGTTGTTAATCTAATCTTGCGTAGCTTCTTCTCTGGCAACATTACATTACTAACCAGAGCATACAAAACATTTGTTAGACCAATTCTGGAATACAGCTCACCTGTCTGGAACCCGCACTGCATATCAGACATAAATACAATCGAGAGAGTCCAGAAATATTTCACAAGAAGAGTCCTTCACTCCTCCACTCACAACAAAATACCTTATTCCACCAGACTTGAAATACTGGGATTAGACAATTTACAACTACGTCGCCTCCGATCTGATCTAAATGTAGTTCATAAAATCATATACCAAAATGTCCTTCCTGTTAATGACTACTTCAGCTTCAACCGTAACAATACACGAGCACGTAATAGATTCAAACTAAATGTAAAGCGCTCCAAACTCGACTGCAGAAAATACGACTTCAGCAACAGAGTGATCAATGCCTGGAATGCACTACCTGACTCTGTGATTTCTTCCCCAAACCCCAAAAACTTTAACCTTAGACTGACTACAGTTGACCTCTCCTCGTTTCTAAGAGGTCTGTAAGGGGCGTGCATAAGCGCACCAGCGTGCCTACCGTCCCTGTCCTACTGTCCAATTGTCCTCTTTTATCGTTACTTTTTACTTATGTTTATACAAATTACTACTATACATGTTTGACAAATAAAATAAATAAATAAAAAATAAATAAATAAAGTCAAGGATGCTAGACTGGAAAGATCATTGTACAATGAAAGAAAGGACATTTACAATACCTCTTGGCCATCTTGTCATTGAATATGTGCACAAATGTCCATACACCACTAAAAATCCTTGATAGAAAAACTAATTCTAAAGCAAATGCCCTTTTATCAAATTGAAGTAGAATCGGCAAAGGGGAAAATGCAGAATTTCTCTGCAGGCAGTAGTTTTCCTTTGCCTAATGATTGCTGGACAGCTCCCTCAGTTGTTCACTGAGCACCAGGATAGTCTTGTCTTTTGAGTGATATTGATTATCTGGTGCTACCGGACAGCTCCTTTGTGTGTCTAAATGGCATAAGGACATAAGACCTAGTGTTATGTATACTGTGGTTCCAGGCCCTCAGAACAATAAAATCAATCAATTTCCAACATCAACAATTGGGGAAACACTATCTCATATTTCACCACTGATGCTCAAGAAAAAGGAATATTGGTATACAACATAGAGATGCAATATTTTAGTTCTTTCATAATGCTCAAAAGCATTAAAAATCACAATGTGTAGCCTCAGTAAATTCACTTCACCTCAATATACTGTAGGTCAGTGGCCCCCAATCTTTTGGGCACCAGGGACCAGTTCCATGGAGAGAGGTTTTTTCCGCAAATTGGAGGGGGCATGGTTTTGCTTGCTGCCTGCATCCCGTGGATTGGACTTCATTTGTTTGCAGAGTGTGGCTTCTGGCATGCCCAGGACAGAGACTGGTCCACGGGCCTGGGAGTGGGGACCCTGGATGTTGTACATGGTGCTCTCTAGATGTTTTAGACTACAACATATGGCTAGAATTTCTCAGACTTACAATCACAGCATATTTGGAGGGCATTATTTGGGGAACCTCTGAAAAATCATAGAAATGAATGCGATAATCCTTTAAACAGTTTCAAGTGAAAAGTCTCTTCTCTTTAAAAACGTTAAAATAATGATTGGCCATCATCTATTTTAAATTTATTTTTGGAATATAGGCATGTCTGATGAACTATTGTAATCTGTCTCACAGATTGTACCACTACCATTCCTTGGAGTCTTTCGTTTCCATACGTCACAAATTTTCTTGGACATCCATTGGGGAGAGTAGGGGCAATAAATATGTGTTGTGACACCACAAACTTCCAATGCAAACTCCACCACTTGCATATTTAAGTGTAATGTTGTGCTGCATGTGTGAGTTTGTGGAGTTGTGTCCTGACATTTGATATCATTTGGATATTTATTTAGAATAGAATATAGAACAGAACAGAACAGAACAGAACAGAACAGAACAGAACAGAATAGAATAGAATAGAATAGAATAGAATAGAATAGAATAGAATAGAATAGAATAGGAGCTGGAAGGGACCTTGGAGGTCTTCTAGTCTCCAAACAGCACCCTGCTCAAGCAGAAAAACCTATACCATTCCAGACAAGTGATTGTCCAGTCTTTTCTTAAAAACCTCCAGGGATGAAGCCCCTACAACTTCTGAAGGCAAGTTGTTCCACTAGTTAATTGTCCTCACTGTTAGGAAGTTTCTCCTTAATTCCAGGTTGCTTCTCTCTTTGATTAGTTTCCAACCATTGTTTCTAACCATTTGGCTAGCTGCAGGTGCCTACGCAATGTCCTCTGAAATGCAGTTGGCTTTGTTCCACAAATAAAGTAATTCACATTGACCATTTTTAAAAACAATTCTGTATCAGAGCATTAATGAAAATAATGACTAAACTGGAGAATGAACACATGGCTTATATGATGATAAATAAGCAGGAGTCACTGAATAAAATAAGACAACAAATGGAAATATGGAAGTGAGAAAGTCAGAACATAATTATGCAGCCATAAGCACCATATGTGATCATCAGATGTTTGCAAAATCAGTACGTGGCAATAATACTTCTCAATGGAAATATTCCAGATTTAAAAATTTAGAACAGAAAACTTTTCCACTGTATGTTTAATTTATTTTCACAGTTAATAACTGAGCATACGTTTATTAGTAAGTTTAACACAACTATTGGTTCTTGATAGATTCACTGAAATGAGAAAAGAACACATCATTTCAAATGGGAAAAATGTTCCGTTTGTATTTTAATATGTAAACTTACCTAATTTGAATGCAAGCTGAGGGACAGCTGTATTCATTTAAAATGTATTTTAAAAAGTCACAAGCTGATATAGAAATATTACAAAACTGCAACTCTAGTTCCATATCATCTATTCTATATATTTTTCTTCCAGAAAATAATTTTTCTTTCTTGCAGATTCCTAGGTAATCTCCAGTTAAAAGTAATAGACTAAAGAGAATAAAGATACGGTCTTTGAAATGTCTAATTGTTGATTTTGTTACTTCAAAATCAAATGTTTCCTTCATCTAAGATAGTGAAGGATTGTATGTACTACCAATTATTTATTTACACTTTTAATAGAAGTGCTTAGAGAAGGAAGGGAGGGAGGGAGGGAGGGAGGGAGGGAGGGAGGGAGGAAGGAAGGAAGGAAGGAAATATGTATACTGGCAAATAGAAAAATTATCTATTGAATTAAATTGTAGAACAGCAGCACAAGCTGCAAATTGATGGTGAAATATGTTGGCAGGCAAGAGAAGACATTATATTTGTTTTTTTACTTCCTGCTATGAGATACAAGAAAAGGACAAAGTAAAACCTATCATAAAATACAAAATAAAATATATAAAAGAGAGGATTTGAACAGGAAAAAAAACCCAAAAGACAAGAAAAAAATACAACTAATATATAGAAGCAACTCCGTTTTTAAACAACAAATTAAATTTTGCCCTCATGGGGTTATATTGATCAGTCATTCCATTTCATCAATAAAGAGCTAATTCAAAGGCTGAGAGTGAACACATTTCCAAGATTTTAAGCTAAGAATAGTAATTTCTCTCCAGCCATGCAGAATTATCTTTTTTGCTGCACTCCTGTATTTATGTCTTATTGAAAGGAAATGGTGGAATCATTATAGCTCAGTAGTAGAGCACAAGGTTTAAATGCAGAAATTCAATTCCCAGCCTCCCCTGCAAAGAATGAAAATACTTTTCTCAAACAATCTCAAGTGCTGCTTTCAATCAGTATGGATAATACTTGATTAGATGTGTCAATGACTTGACTCAGAATAAGCCATGTGTCGCTGTAGCAATTGCTAAAGTCAGGTTACTGTACTACTATTGCTACCATCTATATCCAAAAGTCATGGTAAACTCGAAGTGCAGTGTAAATCTTTGATTTTTATCTGCTACTGTCATCAGGTAAAACAAAAGGGCCATTGACTTGAGTTCAGTGATCTTTGGATATGGATTTTATCCTTTAAAAAACAGAGAAGAGAAAAATACACTTAGCATGAATTAGAGGGCACAATACTGAACTCAGAAGGTGAAAAGAAACCAGCTATTTATAGCACTGAGTTTGCTTTGAGGTTCACCAAAGCACACAATCCAAGAAACAAGCAATATTTTTGTTTATGTGTTATATTTAGATGGCAAAATCTTTAATACACAGAGCAGCCGTGTAAAAGAAAAATCACAAAGTAATATACTGGGTACACAGGACAAAAACTATCCTAGAAGAGTTGTGGGTTGGGTTGGGTTGCTTTGGCTTTGGCTTTGGCTTTGGCTTTGGCTTTGGCTTTGGCTTTGGCTTTGGCTATGGCTATGGCTTTGGCTTTGGCTTTGCTTTGCGTGCCTTTTGAGTCCTGACGCCTGATGATTACCTGGACAAGTTCCTGCAGTTTTCTTGCAAGGTTTTTCAGAAGTGACTTGCCAGTGCCTTCTTTTATTTATTTATTTATTTATTTGTCAAACATGTATAGTAGTAATTTGTATAAACATAAGTAAAAAGTAACGATAAAAGAGGACAATTGGACAGTAGGACAGGGACGGTAGGCACGCTGGTGCGCTTATGCACGCCCCTTACAGACCTCTTAGAAACGAGGAGAGGTCTACTGTAGACAGTCTAAGGTTAAAGTTTTGGGGGTTTGGGGAGGAAACCACAGAGTCAGGTAGTGCATTCCAGGCATTGATCACTCTGTTGCTGAAGTCATATTTTCTGCAGTCGAGTTTGGAGCGCTTTACATTTAGTTTGAATCTATTACGTGCTCATGTATTGTTACGGTTGAAGCTGAAGTAGTCATTAACAGGAAGGACATTTTGGTATATGATTTTATGAACTACATTTATATCAGATCGGAGGCGACGTAGTTGTAAATTGTCTAATCCCAGTATTTCAAGTCTGGTGGAATAAGGTATTTTGTTGTGAGTGGAGGAGTGAAGGACTCTTCTTGTGAAATATTTCTGGACTCTCTCGATTGTATTTATGTCTGATATGCAGTGCGGGTTCCAGACAGGTGAGCTGTATTCCAGAATTGGTCTAACAAATGTTTTGTATGCTCTGGTTAGTAATGTAATGTTGCCAGAGAAGAAGCTACGCAAGATTAGATTAACAACTCTTAGTGCCTTTTTGGCAATGTTGTTACAATGGGCTCTAGCACTTAGGTCATTGGATATGAGTACTCCAAGGTCTTTGACAGAGTGAGGGTCATCTACAAGTTCGTTTCCTCCAAGTTTATATTTTGTATTCTGATTTTTTTTGCCAATGTGTAAGACAGAGCATTTGTTGGTTGAGATTTGAAGTTGCCAGTTGATTGACCATTCTGCTACATGGTCAAGGTCTTTTTGAAGGGTAGTAACATTGTCGGTGGTGTTAAATAGTTTAACATCATCAGCAAAGAGAACGCAGTTGCTTATAATATGATCACAAAGATCGTTTATGTAGAGTATGAAGAGTGTTGCTCCTAGAACACTGCCTTGAGGGACACCACTGTTGACAGGAGCAGGATTTGATATGGCACTTCCTATTTTGACCACTTGTTGTCTGTTAGACAGGAACGCAGTTATCCAATTATGTAGGGGTCCAGAAATGCCATAGGATTTTAGTTTCAGAAGTAGTTTGTCGTGTACAACTGAATCAAAGGCTTTACAAAAGTCTATGTAAATTGCATCTATTGTTTTACCTTGATCAAGTTGAGTGGTCCATATGTTTTTGCAGTGCAAAAGTTTCAGATTACAGGATAATTTTTTTCTGAAACCAAATTGTTTGTTGGAGAGTAGGTTGTTAGTTTCTAAGTGGAGCGTAATGGATTGGTTTATGATTGATTCCATGACTTTGCAGGTGACGCAGCCCAAAGAGATTGGTCTGTAATTTTCAACGTTACTTGGATCTCCTTTTTTGAAGATAGGGATGACCGTGGCTAGTGACCATAGGTTGGGTAAGGAGCTAGTTCTGAAGGATTTTTTAAAAATTATGCTTAGAGGTTCAGCCAAGGTTGTGGAGAGCTTTTTTAAGAAGTATGCACATAGTCCATCAGGTCCAATAGATAGAGATGGTTTTTGGTTGCGTAATGCCTTTCTAACGTTATCTTCTGTAAAATCGATTTGTGTTAGATCGTTGCAGTTAATTGTGGTACGACTAGGAAATATTGGGCATGAGCCATTGCTGTTTACAAAGACTGAGCCGAAGAATGTGTTAAAGAGGTTGGCTTTAACTGTTTCATCGTTATAGTCTTTACCATTCGGTCCTTTAAGGGGTGGGATGGATCTTGAGTCTTTGAGTTTGTTGTTTACAAAGTTATAGAAGGCACGTGTGGACTTCATACGTAGAAGGTTTTCTTCTTGATTGATGTGATAATTGGTGCATTCAGTCTTTATTTGGTGACACAGATTTTTGTAGCGGCTTTTAAAGTTTGCAACGTGGCCTGTTTTATTTTTTCGCCAAAGAGATCTTTTTTTGGATTGGAGCTTCCTTATTT
This sequence comes from Diadophis punctatus similis, assembly GCA_023053685.1. Taxonomy (NCBI): domain Eukaryota; kingdom Metazoa; phylum Chordata; class Lepidosauria; order Squamata; family Dipsadidae; genus Diadophis; species Diadophis punctatus. The sequence goes on from JALIGW010000004.1 coordinate 34,721,547, forward strand.
TTATGGGTAATTTATTTTTCTTGGTTTTGGTGATTATTAGTGGTACATGTAATTTAATGACTCTTTGGATTTCGAGCAAAAATATATTGTAGTAGTCTTCAGCAGTATTACAGCCAGAGAATAGTGTATGCCAATCAAGAGATGAGAGGTCAGCTTCTATGATATCATAGTTGGCTTTTTTAAAGTTGTAATTGGTTCTCCCATTATTGAGATGGTTTCTGTAAGGACATATATTGAGACAAAAGTCAATCATGCTGTGGTCACTGTTGGAAAAGGGTTCTTTTATTTGTAGTCCGTAAATTGAGTGTAAGTTGTTGCAGAAGATGAGATCAAGACAATTGCTGAGTCTAGTATTGTCTGTTACTAGTTGATCTAGCCCTAGATTGGTAATAGCATTGTAAAGGGTTGAATGTATGGGTTCAGTTGTACATTCATTTAGGGTCCAGTTTATATGAGGTAGGTTTAGGTCACCAAGAAATATAAGAGGATGTGGGTAGGAGGCTGCCCACGTTAGTAGTGAGGTAAGCTTGTTCGCATGTGTCATGTCATAATCAGGAGCTCTGTAACATAGTAGGAAGCGAAGTGTGGTATTTAAGGTCAGTTCGCAGATGATAGTTTCTGGAAGATCGAGTTCATGTTTAATTTGCACCTTTTTTAGGTTCAGTGATTTCTTATAGAAGATTGAAACTCCACCTCCTCTACGGGTTTCGCGATCAGATTGGTAAACATGATAGTCTCTTACTGTGATAATGGAGTCGGGGAGGGATGCGTTTAGCCATGTTTCACAGACAAATATAATGTCGAATTTAGCAGTTTTTAGTAAGAGAAGGAGTTCAGGTATTTTGTTAACGATGCTTCTTGAATTCATTAGTTTACATTTAAGATTAGCAGTGGTTGATGTTGAGGAAGTAAGGGGCGTGCATACCTAGTTTTGGTTTATGGGGGGTTGGTTTTGGTTGAAGGTGGATTGGAAGTTTGGATTGTTTTGGGTGATGATGGTTTGAATGATGGATGGTGGATTGTGGGTCTTAGTTTTGATGCAGCCAGCACGGTAATCAATGTATAGGTCAGTTTGTCCTTGGTCTTGATGTTTTTTGAGATCTGCTCGGAGTTTATGGGTTCAACCTTCCTAAGGTTTTCCTCAACCTTCCTAAGGTTGAGCAAAAGTGACGGTCTCAAGGTCACCCAGTTGGCTTCATGCCTAAGACAGGATTATAGCTCATGGCTTCTCAGTTACTAGCCTGATGCCTTAACTGCAACACCAAACTGGCTCCCATTAAAAAGGAGAAATGTTACACATCAACCATATATAGTAAATACCACATAAAAACCCTGAAAAAGTTTCTTAAATTCAGCATCCCCTCACTGGGAAGGGAAGAGCCGCCACTGGCCTTATGAATTAAGTTTGAAGCAACCACAGGGAACTCTCCAATTAAATTTTGAGTAGTTTGGTTAACATTCTTCTCCAGGATTTTTACTGGCCATGCATCCTAGTATCAGTGATTGACTGTGATAAGGAACATCATAATACAGCTCTTTTTCAGGTCCTACTTGAGATTGTTATATAACTACATAGAAACTCTAGCAACTATTAAGAACACTGTTTATCACTTTTAATACCTGCAGTTAATATATCATATTAGATTGTATCTGGAAATTATTTGGTTGCAGATATCATTTAAAATTCTTACATTCTGCAATAACTCCAGTTTAAAATAACACTTCAATTTGATGATGTTACCAAATTCAACTTCTCACATTATCATCATCACCATCATCATCACCATCAATAATTTTGAATCCACTCAGTTTTGAAAAAGCTGTTTATAAAAGTTCTATTGACTTTAAAAAAAACCAATGTATGAAAGTTTATTTAACTTAAACATTTGTTGTTCATTTTATGTAATTTGGTTGCTTTTGGCTCTTCTAAAGTTTTATAAAGGTTTCTGGATTTCAAGAAGGGCTTTTGACCCTTCAAAAATTGCATAAAGATTTCAGGATATGTGTATGTTTAGTCAGTAATCTTTTTTGTATAAGAAATTAAAGCAAGTAGATGAAATCAATATTTATGCAATTTCTAGAGTAATGAGTTTGAATGGCAAACCTTCAATTTTAATGAAGCAAAATTAATATTACATCATTTATAGTTGGTACAAAATATTTTTATGTGCTGAAGACTCAGAGAATGCTTAATAAAGTTGGTTAGGGTTGACTTATTGGAAGCACAACTAAGGAACGAAAACATTGTTCATGAATATGGTTTAATGCATTTATGCTAGTGTCATATTCCTCCCCATCTTTGAAGGAGGGCTGTTGAATTCTAACAAAGGTGGCCTCTTTTACCCCTCTTTCAAATAAATGGTCCTGTCTATCCAGAATGTGGACTTTGCTGTCTTCAAAAAAGCGACTTTTTTCTTTCAAATGCAGATGGACCACTGAATCTTGTTCTAATGGGTTTGTTCTCTTATACTATTATTGGCATAGTGTAATGATAATACTAACTGATTTCTGATTACATCTGATAGAATGTCTTAAGTTGCATCAAGAAAACAATCTGGCTAGCAAATGGTCCATATCCTATTATATAATTAGAATTCCTCAGAATTCAGGAAACAGAAAGAAACATCTAGACCAGGGGTGTCAAACATACGGCCCGCGGGCCGGAACCGGCCCCCAAGGAGGTTCGATCAGGCCCGCAGGATAATTTGAAAGTGGAAAAAATGCATAAAAGACATGGAATTAATATTTTTAATTCGCTGCAATTCATGGATTATCCGCTAAGGGGCGCACTCTTTCCATCAGAGTAGAAGACAAGCCGCATCACTGAGACAGACTGAAAACAGCAGACGGTATCAGTGCGCCATCTGCTGCTTGTTACGACGTTGTTTATACCTTGGTCTCTATTTCTCCGCTACACCCTCATTAGCCAAAATGTCGTTATCCAAACGGAGAAAAGTAGATAAGGAGTGTAGAATTTTCAAAGAAAAATGGACCACGTCCTATTTATTTACAGAGATGCACGGAAAACCTTCGTGCTTGGTGTGTTTGCAACAAGTTTCGGTATTGAAGGAATATAATATTCGACGCCACTACGAGACTCATCACAGTGAAAAATATGACGGCTTGCAAGGACAACTGAGAAGAGATAAGATTAACGAATTGCTGGCGGGTCTGAGGAAACAGCAGTCAACTTTCATCCAGAGCCGAGAAGTCAGTGAAGCAGCGGTAAAAGCCAGCTACCTAATTGCTAGCGAAATAGCATTAGCATCGAAGCCGTATTCCGACGGTGACTTTGTTAAACGATGCATGATGAAAGCGGCTGAACTTGTATGTCCCGAGAAGCGACAAGCTTTTGCCAATATTAGCCTGACGAGGAATACTATAGCAGAGAGGATTTCGGAACTATCGGCAGATTTAGACAGTCAATTGAAACAGAGAGTCAAGTCATTTATTGCATTTTCCGTGGCATTTAACATTTAATGTTAACATTTAATGTTAGTCAGCAGCTTCAAAATAAAAGTTGTGTGATGGAATTCTACTGTTCATACAACTCCATAAATTTTTAGTATGTATTGTATGTGTATGTATGTTTCATGTATGAAGTTTACAGATTTACAGGACAGGCGAACACTTTCTTCATTACACATTTAAAATCACTCTCCTTAGTTTGTAAGGTGTGCAGGGATTACATTTAGATTTTATATGCGTATGTGTAAGTGGTTTAAAAATTCCTTTCTTTAAAAGTCTCATTTAATCTTAAAGTGCATTACTATATTTTTCAGTACCAATTAAAGTTTTGTGCCTTTGTACAATCAGTGGGATCTGTTGCAATGCATATTTGTGAATGATAAAAGTAAATTGCACATTTGTCTAAGGAAATATGAGGTGTTTTATGAAATGTTTTGTAAAAGGATAGTTTATTAAATTTCAATATTTTCCTAATGTTCTTGTGCTTCTTTACACCAAAACAAAGAAAAGACATGATATTTTAATTATTTATAGCAGAGTATGGTATAATTTTAATGGTCCGGCCCACTTGACATCTCCCTAGGCCGTATGTGGCCCACGATGAGAAATGAGTTTGACACCCCTGATCTAGACAGACAGTTCTCACTCCTAGCTTAGCTCTCATCCCTAACATTGTGGTTGGAGAGTTTGTCCAGTTGTTGCAATTTATCCATGAACACAAAAAATGATGGCATTCATGAGAGGGAAGAGGTTGCATAGGCTCAAAAAAAGCAGTTTCTATCAAGGTATTTGCAGAGCTGTCAAGTTTATATTTATTCATTGCATTTAAACTCCTATCAATATTTTGCACCTAAATACTTTTTAAAATAGTTGTAAGTAGAGCTGCAATAACCTGAATGGAATAAAGGTAGAAACAAGCTCGAAATCTTATCTATGTGCACCCAGTGCTATGCTGACATTAATAATAATTTATTAAATTTATATGCCAGCTAATTCCCACTGATTTTGATTTTAATACATGTGTATCAATCACTTCTGCCAATTCCACTGCCGCTACCATGCCATGGCTCCAAATAACGGATCAGCACACTACTGTGTTTTCACGAAAATAAGACCCTGTCTTATATTTTTTGAACCCTGAAATAAGTGCTTGGCCTTATTTTTGGGGAGGTCTTATTATTTTGGGGCGCATGGAGCAAGATGAGTCTCCTCTTGTCATCTTACCTGATTTCCAGCTCTGTCTCCCTAACCCTAACCAGAGGAAATGGCGGGGACCGGCTGTACATGTGTTTAAATATTTTCAGGGAGGACTTATTTTTGGGGAAGGGCTTATTTTCGGGGAAGGGCTTATTTTTTGGGGAAGGGTTTCTTTTCGGAGGAGGGCTTATTTTCGGGGAAACACGGTAGGTATCAGCGCAGCTCTGCTCTCAGTCAGCTCATAAAATTTCTGAAAATCTAACAATTGGCTCTTGCAAGCATTTACAAGCTGATTGTTAAACTGTTCAAGACTCCAGCACACTAGTGCATACAGCCACCAAACACAATTGCTACCCCACATCCTTGTTTCAGGTGACTCAGGCTCTCTTGGTGGTTGTATTTCTACTTCACCACCCTTATCATCATAAGGTAGGCCTTAATAGCAATTCTAATCCATGTTTGCTCAATTTCATCCCTTGTTGTGCACCAGCAACATCCTAGACATCTCTCATTTCATCTCCCTCAATTCATCCAGATAATGATGGGATCTATGAGAGGGAAGAGGTCGCATAGGTTCAATCAAATCCAAGTCCTTAGCATCCCTCCTACTCCAAGTGGACACTAGGACTTCAGATGGACTATGCAGAAGTCCAGTAAGAACAACCACCAGCTCCCTCTGATGCCTATCAGATTCCTTTAATTGCCTGGGCAGACCAATCTAACTCTTCTCCATAGTAGGTGGAGCTAGCCTCCAAGGATGAGAAAACACCACCCTTAACCAATCAGGACTGAGTCTGAAAAGGTATAAATAGCACCCCTGTGCCTCAGACTCAGTCCTGATTGGCTAAGGGCGGTGTTTTCCCATCCTTGGAGGCTAGCTCCACCCTATGAGAAAGGGCGTATAAGGTAACGCCCCATCCCCAGAGCCCAGGTTGATGAACTCGGTCTCACATCTGGCAACTTATGGAGCAGAGACCCTGAAATCTTTAAGAGACTCTCAGATAACAATTGCCAAGGTGTCAGTTGATGCCACACCCAAAAGTCATTTGACCACATTTCAAAAGGGGAAACCCCCCAATCTGGTCACAGCCAAGTCTCAGTAATATATACCAGTTTGGCCCTCTCAACTGTGATTAAAAAACAGTAAGGGAGACCTTATTAAAGACTGACCTAACATTTAGTAACAGCAGCCTGAAGCCAAGGCCTCTGAAGGTCTGTTGAGTTCAGAGGTTGAGTTTATCAAGTATTGCTCATGTCAAATTTCAAATCTCTAAAATAAATTTACTTGATTTCATAACAGATAGAATTCACAAAATGTATATTGCTTGAAAACAACTTTCCTTTTAACCACATAGCCATTCCCATGATGATTTAATAACAAACTACTGAACATATTCATTTCATGGTTAGAAAATACGCATTTCTTCCTTTCTCTCAAAGTAATAATTGTGGTTAAGATCACAACTTACAAAAATTATCAAAGAATTCTTGTGGAAGTGTGTTGAAATAAGTCACTGAAAAGTTTGATATTGTTTTTGGATGCAAATGAATGGCAGATGCAATAATAAAATGACTGAAGAAAACAGAATTTTAATAATGAAAAAAATCAAGCTGAATGGTTTCAAAGGATCAAAAAGTGCATTGTTTGTAAGACTTTTGCATCATAATTCAAAAATAGTCATGAGAAAAATGCATATTTTTATTTTATTTTATTATTTTATTTTTTGGAAGGCGGGCTAGGTTTTGAAAAGATTAAGACAAACAGAACTGGTCTGCAAAAATACAAATGACCATGCAGCATAAAGTTAGATGGTTCTGTATCTCTTTGCTGACACTAGTCATCCATATTTCTGTAGTCCAGAATTGGTTGTCTCAACAAAAATAATAGGCTTAGAGTGAAAAAATAGCAAGAATTGCCACTATCTAATATAATTCTGAAGGAATGTACATTACCCAGTGCAGAATAAATAATAATTACAACCACGTATAAATTGAAAAAGATGCTCAACTAGATTAGTTCTTTTATTTGTTTTTAAGAAAAATCCATTTTTATTTACTTTATCATAGAAAAAACATGATTTTGTCTGCATTAGTTCCTGCCCTTTGATTCAACATTTCAGGAGGATCAAGAGGAGGAGTTGTAATACAATTGTATTCACAAAACTGAAAAACAGGAAAGTAAATGTCACATTCACCATTCCGCAACCTTTATTTGCAATTGCCCCTATTAGAAGGCACTTGCACCATGTTGCCCCGTTAAAACATGTTGGGATTGAGTAAATCTCTTGAGGATTTCAGGAAATCCTTCTTGAAAGGCTAATAGGGGGACAAGAATATATTCTGGCAGGAAAGGCTATCTTCTCGTCCCTGAAGAACCAGGGGTGAGCACTGGCACCCAAGCAAAAAGCTATTGCAGTATTTATCCTAAACTATTTTTTTTATCCTGCCCCCAAATCTGGGGATTTTGAAATTGTATAAATCTCAAAAAGCATAACTGCTTGAATGATAAAATCTGAAATTAAAAATGTTCTGCATGTTTTCCTAAGCTGTAAAGTATTTAGTATTAAGTAATATTAATAGTATTTGCCAGGTATCTATTCAGACAAGATTCCTAAAAACGGAAATGTCATTGCACCTATCTTTTGGTGCTCCAGCATTACCACCAACTTTATCTTAGATGAGGAAGATTTTGTAGCAATCAAGAAAATGCATTTCAAAAGTGGAAGACTAGATCTATACCTAACTCTACTCAGTTTTACTTCATGACTCCCAGCTGTAACATACTGATCAGCATACCCCTAACCGTGCATTGTGTGAAGCAATAACTTCCTGGTTTTGAGTAATTAGAAGGTAATTTACATCACCATCTACAGTATCACATATTGCAAAGGTTTATAGATATTTTATTTCTTTATTACAATCAGAGGAGACCAAGAATACCATTTGGGATTTTGTGCACTATGGATGCCATATGTCTCCATTAACTAAATGCATTCTTAATGGAAAGCTCCTGTTGAGCAAAATCTGCAGTGTCGATTTGAATATTTTCTTTCTCTCTCTAAAAAAAGGCCAGATAAATTATGCCTCTTCCATGTATCCTTAGCATTACTCATTAATAATTAACAAACAAAGTTAGAGGTTAATACTTATCAGATTATTTAAAACAGGCTATTATGAAGACTATTTCTAGCATTTAAATGAAACAAAGTGATGTTAACAAACCATTATTGGATATATTATCTCTTTTACTGTGAATGTTTTTTTCAGATATGGAGCTAGACTCCAGCATTCTTCCTGGGAACGACTGCGTTGTCTTTTTGTAATGGAGTTGGATGAAGACTTGTAAAGGAATTTGGTCTAAAACCATCAAATATAACCACAAACCTTTCAGCCTTCATTTAAACTTGCAAATCCAAGTCTGGACATATGCCAAATGCAAAGTTATACAGTTTGGTGCTATTTTTGCGATAACACGTTGATTTATTTCAATGATCATGTTAGTGATTAATGGATTAATGGATTTTGTTTTCCTTTCATGGAACAATATTTTATCTTCTCTGCACTTTGTCATCTTTCAAATGTTACTATTTAATTTGTTGGTTTTCTATTAAAAAAAACCTTTATATGAGAATATATATGTAAGCACACATACATACTATAAAGCAGTAAAGCAAAGGTTGCTACCAATGGCCCTCAATCCTGCTTGATGTGGACTTGGCTTTTCAAAGAGAAATCAGGCTTCACACAGAGAAATCAGTTGGCAGAGAAAGAGATCAGGCTACTGGCAGAGAAAGAGATCAGGCAGAGAAAGAGATCAGGCTACTTTTAAAATGGATATCAAAGAGCATGGCAATGAAATATGGTAGTCTAGAGTGCTCAATTAAGGTCATGGTTCAAATCCTTACTCTGTCATATCCCTTCTGTTAGCAATGTCTAATACCAACCTACCTGACAAGATTGTTATGAAATTAAAACTGATTTTTTTTTCTGTCTCTCGTTCTTTCTGTCTTACATTCTGAAGGGAGGGTGAAATATATATCAATAAAAAAATCCCTCCTTGATTCTGATCCTGCTCATTGTTTTTTTATCCCCAGTGTAGCTCCTATTAATTACTTATGCAAAAAAGACAGTTCTTCACAGAAACAGATTGTCACTTCCTAAGGAAACTTCTCAAATAAAAGTTGGTTGTATGTGTCAAATTTAAATATTTATTTATCATCCCTGAAACCTAAAAGAACCACTTTGGATAAGTGGTTTATTATTTACTTTATTACTGTTGCGTAGTATCACTAATTTGGCTGAAATTACATCCATGTGTTGAGACATATGACCTTGAGCATTAGCTCTTTTGGGTTAATGTGATCATGTTGCCCATTCCACCCACCATGTGGCACTACTTTGTGCCTATTCCAGCTAGCTCTAATGTGTCATAATCCAGATTTGTGTAGGATTGATCAGCACATTTGGAAGATGTCTGGTTGTGGAAGGTTGGTAGAATTTATAGCGTTGGGTTCTGGCTCAAGTCTAGCTTCAGCAATTAGGTTTTGCTGGATGACTTTGGATCAGACACTATCTGTCATCCCATCCTATTCCACAGGGTTATTGTGATTTTTAAATTAGAGAAGGAAGTATTGTGCATGCCATTTATAACATAACCATAACAATAATATTGCAAATTTCCTGACAGCTGGCTTTAACCCATTGTGATTTTAGCTGTTGTCTTATTTCCATTAATCTGGAGCATGCTAAACTTTGAATTGTTTTAAGCCATAATATATATATATGGCTTAAATGAAGTGTCCATCCATTCAGTGTTATATATAAGTTAGGCAACTATAGTTTATTCAACAGAAAGCTGATAAAGAAATAATAGTTTGATACAATATGTGAACCAAGGCAATGATGTATTTTACCACTACAATATTGTGCTGTTACAGAGAGTTGTTTTTCCACCCAACATACAACAGGCAACACATGATTTCTCACTTTAAGTTTTTCAAAAATGTAGTTATATAAAAATTCACTGGGCTTTTCTTACTTTTAAAAGACAACTGTCATTCTGGAAGCAAAAATAGAAACAAAAAACCCACCACAAAAATTTACATACTTCAGGAATACTGCTGACATAGTTTAAACTTCAGCATCTCTGATAAAATTCAACGTAAAGTCTCCTTACATATAGACATTACTTTTCTTCTCCTGGAGTTCTGGAAAAGCAATCACGGGTTTACTGTCAACCATGGTAAAAGTAATCCAACAAATATCCACTATGCTTACCTTTTTATTAGTGTTTCAGCAGCAATACTATATACTGCAGTTATGGTTGAGATGGCCATTTCAATCTAAGCCCTTCTCTTCAATGTTTAACCATTCTCTCTTAAAAATTACTTTTGCTCCAAAATTTGTTGTGCCTGTTCAACTTAATAATGATTTGTTTTGTGTGGTGGAAATGCATGTATGCTGAATACAAGAAAGAAAAAGATAATGAGAATTTGCAGAAACTTTTTGGAGGGGGGGATTTTGTTCTAAACAAAATAACTATTGACTTTTTTAATCATTGTCTGCTCTACACATTGATTAGCTGGGATAAGCATGTATTTCATTTGTATTATTAAACATATGGTAACTATAATGGACCAATTTTCTGAACCAACACAAAAATTGGTTGGATTAAAATGATCACATCAACAAGAGTAATATCATGAATAAATGCCTGTTCTAGAGTTTAGGATTAAGTATTTGACCCTTGATTAGGATTGGAATTTTGCAGTCAAATCTGAACATTAATACTGCATTTTTTAAAAGAGTAAGAACATGTATGTAGTTGATACTATACTAGTAAGTAGTCATGAAGTGTCAATAAACTTCAAACAAATCATAAAGCAATGTAAAATAGTTAATATGCTATTATTTATATCATCTCAAAATTCACAAATATTTTTAAATTCCTTCATTATTTAAGATAATACTAACAATACCTTGCTATTCTTATCATCTATATTATTTAACTGAGAGGCCTACTATGAAATGATGTAGAATACTCTCATACTGTAACATTCATCATTTAGTCCTGGTCAGCAAAAGTCCATTAAGGGTTACCAGATATAAAAACATATTTATGTTAACCTTGGCCAGATGAATCAACTATATTTTCTTTCCTTTTACTTTTAACAACCGTTAATCCTTTCAAATAATGTCCTAGAACTTGAAGGTTTTTTTCTTTTTTTTTCTTGGTCCCATCTTGCGAAATCTTTCAAAACCTTCTTTTGTAAATCCAGATAATTCTTTTAGTTTATTATCTATAGATCTCTTTTTATTATTAAGACATCAGCTGATTTTATTTGTATATCCTGGGTAGTCTATTTTTCTTGTAGCCCTCTGATTTTTAAATGCACTTTCAAATCAGTCTGTCTTTCCAAAATCAATCTAATCATCCTTTTGCTGCTTATTTTAAAAAATATTTTTGAAAAATTTCTTAAAATTTTAAGGAATTTAAAATATTTTTTGCTTAAAATTGAAGGAGACTTACCTGTGCTATAAAAATTTTTTTAAAGTTGCTAATGGCTGAAAAACAATTAAGAGGCAATTTCCAAACATGATCATAGTTGCCTCGAACCACAAGAAGGACACCAAATAAATTTAATAATAATTTAAAAATAAGGCTCGCAAACCTTATATCCATGTACTGTAGGCTGGATTATTGCTGTGAGCTTGACTGAAATCTCTCGACTTCCAGCAGCTCCACATACCAGCCAACCACAAAACCCTCAGTTCCTGCAGTCTATTCACAAAAAGCAGCTGTCCAGAATACAAATGGCCAATCTCACAATTCCCTTTTTCCGGAGAGACTTTGCTGGCCAAAATTTGCTGCCTTGCCACCAATCTCTGCTGCAATGCCATCCCTGCACTTTCAGGGATAGCTCGTTTACCATGAATCCTTATTGAAAGTCCCAAATGAATGATTTTAAGCCTTCCCTTTATCACAAATTTAGCTGACCTGTCATTACAAAATCTGTGTGCATTATGATATAACTCACAGAGTCCAGAGGTGGTATTCAGCAGGTTCTAACCAGTTCTGCAGAACCGGTAACAGAAATTTTGAGTAGTTCAGAGAACTGGTAAATACCACCTCTGACTGGCCCCGCCCCCATCTATTCTCTGCCTCCCAAGTCCCAGCTGATAGGGAGGAAATGGTGATTTTGCAGTATCCTTCCCCTGAAGTGGGGAGGGAATGGGGATTTTACAGTGTCCTTCCCCCGGAGTGGGGTGGGAATGGAGATTTTACAGTATCCTTCCCCTGACACATCCACCAAGCCATGCCACGTCCACAGAACTGGTAGAAAAAAATTTGAATCCCACCACTGACACAGTCCATATTGCATGGTTTTTATAACCTTTCATACTAACATGTAACTCTTAGAAATCTACGGTCGTATTGGAAGTGTGCCACAATGGTACGCAACATTGGGCAGTTTATTTAACTTAGTTACTGCAAAGCAAATAAAATAAACTGTGCAATGCTTTGCATCATTTGAAAATCTATTTTACCTCCATGCTCAATTGCATATGGAAAAAAGTAAATAATACTTTAATGAATAAAGACAAACTGAGTTGTCAGAAATGGTTTTAGGTGGCATTCTTCTGTGTTCTCATTGGGCAATATAAAGGAAACCCAAAGGAAACAATACTTTTACTCTAGGTTTCCACACAAGGCCATGCATGTATATAAAACATAAATGTTTTAAAACCTCATTTTAAATATAAAATTAGCACAAATGTCAGTAAATAGCTAGACTAACACTGAATTTGCATAGTTTACTATATTTCTTCTATTTCTTTTAATATAGACTATAACAGTAGTGGATTGCTGCCGGTTTGGACCAGTTCACCCGTACCAGTGACGGAAATTTGCCCCCACTCGCCGAATCGGTAGCAATGTCCGTCTGGCCATGCCCCTGAACCAGTCCTCCGGTCGATGCTCATTGAAAGCGGCTGGGAAAGAACCCTCTGCACATGCGCAGAAGATCATTTCCACATTGTGACACAAAACGCGCACTTCCAATGCGATGCGAACCGGTAGAGAAGGTAAGTAGAACCCACCCCTGACTATAAGGCATAGCATTTTTTATTCAGAAAAGAAAGTACAGTTAATAAAACTACTTTGATATAAATATAATCATGTTTTGACTATAGCCGTTGAAATAAACAAAATTTACCTAATTTAATTCCCACTCGTTTTAGTAGTCCTGTACCAAGTCTAAATCCAGCCAAATATTACTGCTGAAAATTACAGCATATTAAAGGCTAAGCAAACATTTTTAGCCTTAAGCATTACAATTATTCACACACTGTAATTTTCCTTTTCCTTAAAAGGGATCAAAAATGCATTAAGTAATATTGTAGTAGCCTAGCTTTGCTACAGCCATCAAACCCAATCAGTGTTATTCATCCATGTCAGTCCTGCCACAAATATGTTGTAACATACAATATTAAAAAGACTGGAGGAGATTATTTTGTTAAAATAACACTACAGCTAAAATGTCACAGCCCATTAAGCCCAAGATTTCTTCTATGACAACATATTGCACCATGTTAAACAATCCAGATAAATAGCAAATTTAAAGCTTGGATTCAGAGCTTTGTTTCTATATCACAACCCTTTCTCCTCTGTATATTCTGCAGGACAAGTAGCACAAATTTTTGAGGTAGAACAAATAAAGAAAAAAAGAAGGCAGATGAAAATGTGTTGCTCAATATGTATTTTTGTTTGGTATAACAGAACCAGATGATTTGCATAGCAGACCCAGCTTCTAGTAGTCCCTACCACAGCCCCACTTTTTTCTTTTACAGTGGTACAGTGGTACCTTGGTACCTTCTTTTACAGTGGTACAGTGGTACCTTGATACTTGGTTAATTGGTTCCGTGAAGTGTGACAAATACTAAAACTGTTGAATACCAAACAAACCATGTGATTAACACATGACCTTTGTATCAGCTGGAAAGGATAGTGGGTAGTGGGTCACGAAGCATAACATATTTTTAAAAAAGTTCTATGAATCCAATCATATAAATGCTTTCCAGTCACATGGATTGGCCAGGTGGGGCATGAATCAAGCTTACAGTGGCTGAGTGCATATTGCAAGCATAAAAGAATCACAAGATGAGACCCTGATCATCTCATAAAACTCTAATGCAGAAGAAGAAGATTATAGGATGATAAATTGATACACATTGAATGTAGAAGATTATGTATTTTCCAAAGAAAATAATAACAGTAAAACCAGTTGCTTCATCTAAGTAAAGCAGATCTGCTGTTCTGTACTGGTCGTGCCAAATTTTAATCAATTTTGACACTTTGGAGGATTAATTATCTTTGATTTTCAGCAAATACCCATTAATACCCCTGGGAGTTGGGTGGCATATAAATCCATTTAAATAAATAAATAAATTTAAATAAATACTATTAACCACTATCCATTTAGAGCAGTGTTTCCCAACCTTGGCAACTTGAAGATGTCTGGACTTCAACTCCCAGAATTCCCCAGCCAGCGAATGCTGGCTGGGGAATTCTGGGAGTTGAAGTCCAGACATCTTCAAGTTGCCAAGGTTGGGAAACACTGATTTAGACTGTCAGAATCTGACATAGCTACCTGAAGGAACACGTTTTGTTGTTGTAGTCTACTGTAGAGCACAAAATTGAACATCTTTTAAAGCAAGGCAATTGTCTCTGTCTGCAATATATATGTTTTTAAAACTCTGCCATTTTCATCCCATTTCTGTAAAGTAATGATAAACTGATGTGTCATTTTATAGTCCCCACATCTGATTGGGAACATTCTATAAATAATCAGTATATCAATACATGTGACACAGCACAGACTCATTATTTTAGAAAATGATGCAATGCCCTGTGAATCAGATAACATTAATTTGTAATCTGTGTTCTGGAAGTGGGAGACAACAGAAAATTCAGTGCATTCTAAATTACGATTATGCTGGTACATATTTCAAACTGGGTTACAAAACTGGAAAGTGAAAAAAAAATCTGTTCTCAAAAACCTACTATTCAGAGAAATAGATACAATTGATGAAATCACCTCAAATAGCAAACAAAATCTCTTGTCAAATAAAATTATATCTATACATATTCATAAAAGATACGCACATTTGTATTTGCATGCATCTGCAAATACTTACTCTGCCCAATGTAGAATAATAGCTAAGGATTTTGATTAGGTTGGAGTAGTCCAGATTCAATGACAGTTCGAGCCACAAAAGTCTCTAGGTGACTTCAGGTCAGTCAAAACTCTATATCTCAATTCAAACTATTTCATAAGTTTCTTGTTGTGGGCTGTTATATGGGGATTTTGCCAGGCATAAATCCACTGATATATATTTTGGTCAAGCTACGGTATCTGTTGCTTCTTGAATACTGTTGACTCAAGTCCGGGGGTCTGTGGATAAGTGAGAACACTTCTACCATTCAATGCCTAAAAAAGGGAAGTATCTTCCAGCATCAGTGCCTGCAGAGGGGATCAAAACATTTGTAGTAACATGTTCCAAACCCTGCCCCTGTTGTGCGTATGCCAATAACACACAAACACAAGATTTCAGTCATGCTGATCTAATTACCATCTTGCCTGCTTTGACAACTCAACTGCAGATGCTATTTTCTTCAAGGATGGGTTGCAAACTATTAATAATGTTCAATGGATTTAACTACATCTGATATGTAACAAATCAATTTTGAATGACTTTCATTTTTCTTGCCTAGTGGCAAGCTATTCTTGCTATTATTCTGGGTTTTTTCATTTTCTTTTATTTGGGAAAAAAGGGTAATCATACATCAAATTGCTATATTCTTTTTAGGTTGAGGTAGGGATAAATCTTGTTTGCAGATGAAGTGCTTGATGAGGTCTGGTCAGGTATATATAGAAATGAAGAACAGAAACTGTTTCTGAAAGGACTGCCTCTCCGCAGTTATGTCTTCCTGGACCACCAGAACAGGAAAGCAAGGTCTGTTGCAGGTCCCATCTATTAGAAAAATACATCTAGTAAGACCAAAGGAAAGGCTTTCTCTATGGTGGCTCCCTCCCTTTGGAATACCATTCCTCTTGAGATAAGTGCCCCCCCCCCACCTTGATATCTTTCCAGAAGGTCCTGCAGATGTGGTTTGCTCAGCAGGCCTGGGGACCACAGGTTGATATAGAGCCGATCAAGGTGTGATTGTATGGTTGCCACAGCCAGTGTGTGTAAGGTGGGGGGATTATGGGTTCTTCCATTGTAAAATTTTAATGCTCTAACTAAGCCACCAGAATCACCATGTGTGAGTTGGGGCACCATATAAATTTGTTAAATAAACAAATAAGATAAAATTAGCTATGTTCATGTTATGGATAAAAACATGCTATTCTTAATGGAAGCCTGAAGTCACACAAGTGACTTCTCTAATTTTAGGTGAAATAGATTTCTCTTCGAAACTTTTACAAAGTTGAAGAAAGTAAAATAAATGGGAAGGACTCAGGAATCTTAATCCTCCACCAAAAATGCCTCAAAAGTGGTCGCTTAAATGCTAAATAGTCCATGGTACAAAAGGTTCTATAAGGTTTGCATTGAAAGATCTGCATTGGTTACCATTTGTTTACTAGATACAATTTAAGAGTTTGGTAGTAATGTTTAAGATTTCGCTGACTTCCAGAGGACTGTCTGAAAGATCCTCCTTCCCATTATCAATCTGTCTGGTCATTAAGATCTGCAGGAGAAGCTATTCTGAAGATTCTCCTGTTGTGATTAATCCAGCAAATGGGAAACAACCTGTTTCTATGGCATTCTAAAGCTATGAAATTCACCATCAAAAGCCATGAAACACACTGTCCATTTGGCTTCCCTTCTGTGAGCATTTACCATACATTTTCTCTCCTTTTTTAACAGATTGCTAATAACTACATGATTTAGCATTCAATTATTTTAGATTGTGTTTTTAAATTTTGTTAGTCATTTGAATACAGAAGCAGGATCCCATTACAAAAAAAAACCATATATATATATATATATATATATATATATATATATATATATATATATATATATATATATATGTATGTATGTATGTATGTATGTATGTATGTATGTATGTATGTATGTATGTATGTATGTATATGTATATGTATATGTATATGTATATGTATATGTATATGTATATGTATATATGTAGGATTTTTTGCTGATAAATGAAAATAAAGGGAGACTATTATAGATCTATTTCGAGCTTATTTTGCTCTCGTCAGATAGCCATACCCCTTACTGGGATTTGAACCCGGGCCGGCTGCCTTGCAGTGCAGCAACTTATCCATTAGGCCATAGGCTCTGTTCCCAATCAGCTCTTTCACCAGGAAAGGGTTATATATGTTTTTCTGTCGTGTTATCCTGGTGTACCCAAATATGGGAGAGAAAGCATCACAGCTTCCTTTTTGCCTTTCAGCCCCGTCACAGGGACCATCCAGGCTGATTTTTAATATAGCCGACACACTAATCTATATGTGTAGGATTTTTTGCTGATAAATGAAAATAAAGGGAGACTATTATAGATCAATTTCGAGCTTATTTTGCTCTCGTCAGATAGCCATACCCCTTACTAGGATTTGACATATACCTTACTGGGGTATGGTATATATATATATATATATATATATATATATATATATATATATATGTATGTATGTATGTATGTATGTATGTATGTATGTATATGTATATGTATATGTATATGTATATGTATATGTATATGTATATGTATCTTTTCTTTGGTACAGATTGTTTTTGGAAAATAAATCAGTTGCCTGAATTAATTTTTGAGAGTTTGATGTTATACGAACTTTCGCAGACACCCCTGTAATAAGCCAGAGTTAGGCAACATTTTGGTGCCCAGGGGCTCCACTTAATTTGGAGAATCAATGAAACCTACTGTGGGCAGGCAATTATACAAACTGGTGGTTTTGCTTCTTCGCTCAAGGGATGTTTGGAAGTCTCTCTGTTTTCAAACTATGTTTAAGCCTATTGTAAAACTTTCAATATATAGCAATAGTGATCAGATGAAAATTCTGGAGACATAAACAAGTCATCCATCTCTGTTATAAACCCAGGCAACATAATTGCTTATTGAACTATTTTCAGCAATGGAGAAGACCAAAGAAACAATTTAACTTACTATATTGTGCAGCGGCCGAAATAAAACTTCAGATATCTGTCTGAAGTTAGATACATGTAGTCCATAAAACATTAGGTCCCAAAAGTATGCAAGGCTTTAAAGACTGTTTTTATGAATTTATTATGAGCCTTGCTACCAATCTCATTTATATTAGAAGCTATTTCAGGACTGCTCCCATAACATGAATCAGCATCTTTTTATCACCCAGGACAACTATTATTCAGAAGAAAAACTATTTGTGATATTTTGCCTTTATTTGAATATTCATTTGGTGATGGAGCAGTGGTTAGAGTACAGTATTGCAAGCTAACTCTGCCCACAGTTAGGAGTTCAATCATGACTGGGTCGATCCATCCTTCAAGATCAATAAAATGAGGACTCAAATTGTTGGGGGCAATATGCTGACATTGTAACTGCTTCGACAGTGCTGTAAAGCACTGTAGAATGGTATATAATTCAAAGTGTTATTGCTATTTCTACTATCTATCAAAAAGAAATTTTGTGTATACAGTTTAGATTGCCATGCAAAAATGAAAGCTTAATCACTGTAGAAAACTTTTTATTAGAAAAGATAGCATAACAAACTTATATTGATTCAGAGTTTTATTATATGCCAGCCCTTACTCATGGGCACAGCAACCTAAAATGTTGATTGTGTATAAAGACAAACCAACTGAGCTTATGACGACTATATTTTTACACAGTTCTCATGTCTTTGTTATACTGCATCATTCAGGACATACTGTAATAACATCCTGTATTAGTGAAAACAGTAACTACTACACTAGAAATTAAGCAGGAAACAAAGGAACATTTTCTGGGTATACTAATATAGTACTGTTCTCCTAGTAGCATCATGTAGTAGCAGATCACTTATAGTTTTCGCTATGTGCCTTAATGCCACCAGAGGGAACTGTTAAGATTTAACTGCTAGTCAGTGAAAAAGGATTGGCATTTAAAAAATAAAGTGTAAAAAGAACAGGTAGAGCTATGAGATTCTTTGCACAGGCTCACCTTGCACACCAATTGCACCCATTCTTGAATTACAAGGCCTTACTCAATATAATTCTTGTCTTAATCAACCTCCCTGTTATATTACTGTAATTTGCTCCACATGAGGCATTAATGCCACCAGAGAGCATTGAGAAGTGATAACTGGCCCAGAATGCAATGGTGTGGGCAGTTTTGGATGTTCCATTATGCATCCATGTAACACCTCTGCTCTGGAAGCTGCACTGGCTTCCAGTGGGTTCTGGGTGCAATCCAAAGTGCTACTTGTCCGCTATAAAGTTATCCATGACAAAGAGCTGGGTTATTTGTGGGACAACCTATTTAACCATTTCTTCTCATCCAATCAAAATTGGCCAACTTGACATGTTCCAGGTCTTATCTATCAAACAGTGTCATCTCGGGGGCCTAGGAATCATCCCCTCTCTATACCTACTCTGAAACAGCAATCTCCTGGAGATCTAGATCAGTGGTTCCCAAACCTTTTCAGTCCACCGCCCCCTTGATGCTACAAACTCATCCTCACCGCCCCCACCCCACCCCCTCAGGTGGGCGTGGCTTAGTGGTCAGGTGACCGGGTGGGCATGGCCAACTGGTAAAGTGTGGTGAAACTCACTTAACAACGCTCTTGCTTAGCAACCAAAATGTTAGGCTCAATTGTGGTCATAAGTCTTTCATTCTTTCTTCTCTACCTTCCCACTTCTTTCTTTCTTTTTCTTTCTGTCTTTCTTCCTACCATCTTTCTTTTTCTTTCTTTTCTTTCTTTCTGTCTGTCTTCCTTTCTTCCTACCATCTTTTCTTTCTTTCTGTCTGTCTGTCTTCCTTCCTTCCTACCATCTTTTTCTTTCTTTCTATCTTCCTTCCTTCCTACCATCTTTCTTTCTTTCTTCCTCCCTCCCTCTTTCTTTCCTTTTTCTTTCCTTCTTCCCTCCCTTCTCTCCCTCCTTTCTTTTTCTGTCTGTCTTCCTTCCTTCCTACCATCTTTCTTTCTTTCTGTCTTCCTCCCTCCTTCCCTCCCTCCCTCCCTCTTTCTTACTTTCTTTTTCTTTCTTTCCTTTTTCTTTCCTTCTTCCCTTCCTCCTTTCTTTTTCTGTCTGTCTTCCTTCCTACCAACCATCTTCCTTCCTTCCTTCCTACCATCTTTCTTTCTTTTTCTTTCTTTTTCTTTCTTTCCTTTTTCTTTCCTTCTTCCCTCCCTCCTTTCTTTTTCTGTCTATCTTCCTTCCTACCTACCATCTTTCTTTCTCTTTCTTTCTGTCTTCCATCCTTCCTCCCTTCCTCTTTCTTTCTTTCTTTCTTTCTTTCCTTTTTCTTTCCTTCTTCCCTCCCTTCCCTTCCCTTCCCTCCCGCCAGCCGTGGCCAGGCCGCCGCCGCTGCTCACCCAGGCCGATGGCTTGGTAAGCGTTCTCTAGGTCATGCACCAGGTCGCAGATCACCATCAAGGCTGGCTGCTGTGTCAGCAGCTCAGGGTGTTGCAGCTCTTCATTGAGCTTGGAGAGGCCTCGGCGGCCGAAGGCCACAGGCGCCTTGGTGGGGTCGATGTTGGGAGGCAGCTGGGCTGAGATCCATGGGTGCACCATGCCTGAGGGGAGCCCGCCGAATTGTGGGTGCCTGGTTGCTAGGCGCTGGGGATGCCAGGCGGGAAAGTCCGCACACGCGCAGGTTCCGCAGTGGGGCCTTCCCGCGGGTCTGTGAGTGCTCGCCCGAGCAACTTTGGGAGCGGTCGGCTTCCCTCGTCGCTGTGCCGCACTCAGTACTTAGCACTTGTAACTCCGTCGCATTCCACGCTCTTGTGTGCAGGGCAGCCCATTCTGAAAGAAAACATCTCATGTTTTCTTTCAGAATGGGCTGCCCTGCACACAAGAGCGAGGAACGTAAGAGAGCTTCAAGTGCTAGGTAGGACGCCCGTCGTGCGGTGGGATGCAGTTTGGGGTGACCAGTCGTGCGGGGCAGGGGGGAACAAAGCCTGGGCGGGGGGTGGGCAGGCTGCGAGACGGGCATCATACCTAGCACTTGTAACTCTGTCGCATTCCATGCTCTTGTGTGCAGGGCAGCCCATTCTGAAACAAAATATCTCGCGTTTTCTTTCAGAATGGGCTGCCCTGCACACAAGAGCGAGGAACGCGAGGGAGCTTCAAGTGCAAAAGCATGGCAAACCACCTACCGCCCCCTGGCCCCTCTCACCGCCCCCCTGTTGCCACCCTTGCCTCTCACCGCCCCCCTAAGAGTTCCCACCGCCCCCCGGGGGGCAGTACCGCCCACTTTGGGAACCACTGATCTAGATGGACCCAGTGCTGTTGGCTTTTTCTAAGGCATTACACACTTGAATGTCTCCATCGGATTTGGACCGGGAGTTTAAGTAATCTCCATAAGTTGGTTGTTTAAGTACTATTTTACTGATGAATTTGGAAATATTGTTTTCATATCCCGGCACAGGATATATTTTGAGAGGACAAAAGGACAATAACACAACTTATATTGTTTTATAAGCTGTGTTATTGTCCCTTTGATTTTAATTTTTGTACACTGCCTAGAATAAACTTGGTGAAATGAAAGACTATGAATCTCATTAATAAATAAAAATAAATGTTTACTGAATATTAAAATAATTTAAAATCTTTTTTAAATCAGTTATTTTCACAAAAATTATTCCAGAAGTCTGGGAGAGGAATCTGTTTTTGACTGTTATTTAATTGTTTTTCAAAGTTAAAAACAGGTAAAGGTAAAGATTTCCCTTATCCAGTTGTATCTGAGTCTAGTGATGTTCATCTCTGTTTCTTAGCTGAGAAAGCCAGCATTGTCCGAAGACTATTCATGTGGCCAGCATGATTATACACCAAGGCGCACAGAACCCTGTTACCTTCCCACCAAAGTGGTACCTATTTATGTTCTCACATTTGCATACTTTTAAACTGCGAAGTGGTCAGGAGCTGGGACAAGTAATGGGAGCTCACCCTATAAGTATTACAACACCTTCAAGATTAAACAAGTTTATTATTCATAATAGTGCAAAAAGACATTGGTTTGTAAGATGTGAAAGTTTTTGTTGTTATTGTTTCAAAAGAAAGCCGCCGCACTGCCCTCTGTGCCGCCGCCACCTGGAAGACTGCTGCCGTGCTCGCCTCCCTCTGCCTGCTGCTTTCGCTCTGAGGGAGACTGCCGCCGGTAGCCGAAGAAGACCCAGATGGTCGCGAAGCGCCTCTGTCGCGGCTCACGAGCGCCGTAGGAGGCCCGAGCTCCAGCTGACAGCCGGACTCCCTGCGCGCATGCGCAAAGCCTGATCGGGCCGGCAGAGCCTCAGTTACGTCAGGGGGTTTCCCGGCCTCATCAGCGCCGAAGCGCCGAAGACGTCAGGGGATCTCCCAGCCCGGCCCCGCCCTCCAGCTGACGGACGCAGACTTGCTGGCACGCCCCGCAGGCCCCGATCTCCTCGAGCTCCATGCAGACCACCACACCGGACGCAGCTTTCGATCGACGCCGGGCATGGCGGATCCCGGGGCAAAGACCAAGGCCAAGCCGGCCAAGGTGGCTCAGAGGCCTGAGGGGCCAGCCAAAGCGACCCACGCCCCCTCGGCTGCCCGGGATCGCTCCCCCCTACGACGGGAGGCCCCAAGGGATAAACTCAAGGGCAAGGCCGCCGATACGGCCACGCCCTCCACTGCCAAGGGGGCCAGCTCCACCCACAGTAAGGGGACGCATGCCCCTCCTCCCACTCCTCCCCCCAGGTCAAGATGTTCCTCTGAGGCCTTATCCCTCGACAATCCCGACCTCTGCCTGGGGGAGGCTGACATCT
Organism: Diadophis punctatus similis; assembly: GCA_023053685.1. NCBI lineage: Eukaryota > Metazoa > Chordata > Lepidosauria > Squamata > Dipsadidae > Diadophis > Diadophis punctatus. Next base: position 34,744,220 of record JALIGW010000004.1, read on the forward strand.
GGGAGGAAAACCCCCCCCATCTGGGGACCGGGTCACTGCACCGGCCCCTACCGCTGCTGCTCTTTTCCACTGCCCTGAGGTTCAAGCACTGATCCAGGAGGCCATTAAGGAGGGCATAGCTTCTGGCATGCAGCAAGTGGCGACCCCTGCCCCCTCCTCAACTACCTCCAAGGCTCCCTCCTTGACGCCTCGCAGACCACAGGCATCAGAGTGGGACCGTCCCCTGGAGGAAGCTGCTGACTCACCTGCGGCCTCACCCGCGCCAGCTCAGGAGGCGGAGGATCAGGACCAGGATTTGGACTTGTCGGCAGACGAGGACCTGGCTCCTGAGCCACCGGCATCCAAGGGCCTTTTTAATCCGGCCCTATTCAAATCCCTCCTACACAAGGCGAGGGCAGCGGCAAAAATGCCCCCAACAGAACCGAAGCCGGCGAGCGAGGACCAAGGCGATCCCCTTTTCGAGGAGGCCTCCTCGCCGGAGGAGGTCATTCCGACCCCCAAACTGTTCATCGAGTCTGTCACCAAGCAGTGGCTGACTCCAATCGCATGGGCCGCGCGTCCTCTTTGGACAAGAAGCATTTCAACGTGGCCCACGGACTAGCACAACACCTGCCAGTACCGCCCGTGGAACCACCAATAAAGGCGCTATACTCTGCCAATCCCCTCCCGGGGGATAGCGAAGAACTCCTGTGCCCCGAGGACCGCCGTACCGAGCAGGCCATCCTACGGGCCCACCAATCGGCAGCCTGGTCCATCAGGGCATCGACAACAGCCTCGTTCTTCTGCAGAACATCCATCCGCTGGCTCAAGGCGCTCCAAGAACAGTCCACTGACGCAAGAACTCGTCAGGACATCAATAAACTCATTGCAGTGGCACAATTCACGTCAGATGCCACCCTGCAGAGCGCACGCTTCGCGGCAAGATCCATGGGGGCATCCGTGGTGGCACGCAGGATGCACTGGCTCTGTGGGTGGCAGTCGGACGCTCGCCACAAGTGGCGGCTGGCCACCGCCCCGGTCCAGGGTCAGTCCCTTTTTGGGGAGGCATTGGACTCCTACTTGGTTGATCCAAGGACAAACGGAAAGTTCTGCCCAACTGTACCCGCAGGGGGCCCAACAAGCCTTCCTCCTCCCCTACACTCCCACCACGCCGCCCCTACCGCCCCCAAAGATATAAGCAGGGTAGATACCAGGCGGGGGGACGACAGAACCAGGGGCAGGATAAACCCAAGGCAGATCCTCCAGCCAAGCGCCCTTTTCGGGCAGCAGGCGGGTGCTCCTTCCGCCGCTACAAGTAGATCCATTGATCCTTCCCATTGGGGGGTCGTCTGAGCTTCTTCGCCAGGCGATGGGAGGATACTACAACGGATAGTTGGGTGCGGGAGACCATTACATCGGGTCTCACACTCGACCTGATCTCCACCCCCCCGGGATTTTTCATGAGGTGCCCCCAGTCCTCTAATCCCCAAAAGCGGTCGCTGATGCTGGCCGCTATCCAGCACCTGCTGGACATCAATGCCATCCAGCAGGTACCGGAGGACCAACAGGGGCAAGGGTTCTATTCCAACTTGTTCCTCGTCGAAAAATCCTCGGGTGGGTGGAGAGCAGTGCTTGACCTCAAGCGCCTTAACAAATTTATCGCTTATAAGAGGTTCAAGATGCACACGCTGCAATCGATACTGGCATGCGTGCGAAAAGGGGACTTCATGTCCTCTATTGACCTAACGGAGGCTTACCTTCACGTACCAATTCGGCCTTCCCACCAGAAATACCTGCGCTTCTGTCACATGAATAACCACTACCAATACTCCGCACTCCCATTTGGTCTTTCTTCCGCCCCGCGGGTCTTCACGAAGATCCTAGCAGCCCTTGCGGCTAGCATGAGGGCCATTCCCGTCCGAATGCACTGCTATTTAGACGACATTTTAGTCCTATCATCGTCACACTCGCAGGCAGAGGTGGACCTTCACTTGATTATGGAGTGTCTCCAGGAGCATGGCTTCTCCTTAAACATCGAAAAGAGCCAGCTCTGCCCCACTAATCAGATTACCCACCTGGGGGCCATTGTGGACTCCCTGGAGTGCAGGGTGTTCCTATCCCAGGAGAGACAGGACAATATCACCACTCTTGTCCAACAGGTGCTCTGCCTCAGACGGGCTCCTTTGAAGCTCTTATCCTCTCTCCTGGGAAAGATGATTTCGGCCATTCATATCACACCCTGGGCTCAGCTGCACTCCAGGGACCTCCAATGGCTCTTGTTGCCCTTCCAACAGGCAGGCAAGAGCAACTCAGCGGCCAAGATCTTGATCCCATCCTCTGTCCGTCGCTCCCTACAGTGGTGGCGGTCCCCGGCGATCTCCAAAGGGTCCAGCTTCTTCGAGCTGAGCCGGGTGACGGTGACGACCGACGCCAGCCTGCAAGGATGGGGGGCTCACGTTCTTTCCCACGTGGCCCAGGGGACGTGGTCTCAGTCGGAGGCCCTCCTGAACATCAACATATTGGAGCTGAGAGCTGCATTCCGGGCTCTTCAGGACTTTCAACACGTCCTCAACAACCGACATGTCCTGTTGATGACCGACAATGTCACCACCAAGGCGCATATAAACCGCCAGGGTGGCACGGTCTCCAGGGGCCTGATGTCGGAAGCCAAGGCTTTGGGACTCTGGGCGGAGCGTCATCTCCTCTCGCTCAGAGCAGAACATATCTCGGGAGTGGACAATACCACTGCGGACTGGCTCAGCCGCAATGCGGTGGACCCGGCGGAATGGAGCCTCCACCAGGACCTTTTTCAGGAGCTGGTACAGCGGTTTGGACTTCCGATAATCGATCTCTTTGCCACTCCCCAGAATGCCAAGCTCCCGAGATTTGTCTCTCGCTATCGGTCCCGAGGGGCCGAGGACACGGACGCCCTTCGCTGTCCCTGGCCAAAGGGTCTTCTTTATGCCTTCCCGCCTCTAGCGGTGATTCCGCAAGTCATCCGCAGGGTCATTGCCGAGGAAGCGGAGGTGATTCTCCTGGCCCCTCATTGGCCCAGGAGAGCGTGGTTTGCGGACCTCCGGTCTCTGTCGGTCAGCCCACCTTGGAGGATTCCACTGACCGCGTCTTCGCTCTACCAGGGGTCCATGACCCATCCGGACCCGCACTGGTACAAGTTGACCGCATGGCACTTGACCGGCACACCTTGAGTCAGCGAGGGGTGCCCGACACAATCATAACAACTCTGCTTTCATCCAGGCGGGCATCGACTGAACGCATTTACTCCTCCACGTGGAAGTCCTTTTGTGTTTGGTGTTCGACTGCCTCACTATGCCCAGTGGACCTCACCATCGTGGGCATTCTGCGTTTTCTGCAAGCGGGACTAGATAAGGGGTTGGCCCCTAACACACTACGCTGCCAGGTAGCTGCACTCTCCACCGTGCTCACCTGCAGCAAAGCTGCCACTCTGTCCGCCCACCCACTGATACGGTGTTTTCTGAAGGCGGCCTCCAACATCTCACCGCCTGTTGTCCACAGGTTCCCTACTGGGATCTCCCGCGGGTTCTTCTTGCACTGACTAGAGACCCTTACGAACCCCTTCGCACGGTGTCGCTGCAAAACTTGACCCTCAAGGTTGCCTTCCTGGTGGCCATAACTTCGGCCCGTCGGATATCAGAGCTGGCGGCCCTCTCGGTCCGTGAAGACTTATGTGTGTTCCACCCCGATAGGGTTGTCCTTCGCTTAGATCCGACATTTCACCCTAAGGTTAACACCCTCTTCCATAGGTCACAAGAACTGGTCTTGCCCGCATTCTATGCCCAGCCCTCGATGGACTTGGAGCGCCAGTGGCACTCTATTGACATACGGAGGGCGGTTAAGATATACAACGTCCGAACGGCTCCGTTCCGGCGCTCAGAGGCGATGTTCATCTGTTTCCACCAGAACTCAATGGGAAACAAGGCATCGCCAGCGCTGATTGGTAGCTGGATACGGACGGTCATTTCAGACATTTACAATGGACAGAACCTTCCTCGACCGGAGGGGCTAACCGCACATTCTACCCGCAGTGCCGCCACAATGGCAGCATGGACGGCCAGAGCCTCTCTGGAGGAAGTGTGTAAAGCCGCCACCTGGTCTTCTCTTGTGGCATTTATCCGTCACTACAAGGTCGATCAGTTTGCCTCATCTGAGGCTGACTTTGGACGTCATGTACTCCGGACGGCCTTGTTGACTGAGGGACAGCATGAATAACGGACTGCCCTCCCTCGGGACGTAACTGCTTTGGCATGTCCCATTCTTGGAGGCTAGCTCCGCCCAATATGGAGAAAGGGCATTGTTACTTACCTGAACGCCCCTTCTCGTAGGGCGGAGCTAGCCTCCAAGTCCCTCCCTGTTGGGTTATTATTCAGAGAGTTGTGGTTATGAATTCCTGCTGTTAATAAAGATTGGTTGGGTTGTTACACTATGGGTCTGACTACGTCCTTCGTCTCAAGAGGGGGTCCCCTTCGGGGTGATAGCTTTTATAGAGTCAGACTCAGTCCTGATTGGCTGATGGATTGGATCATCCCATTCTTGGAGGCTAGCTCCGCCCTACGAGAAGGGGCGTTCAGGTAAGTAACAACGCCCTTTTTCACTCAACTGCTTCTCTTCTTGGGCTTGAGATTCAATTAATTAGCAGCAGTTCCAATCCGTGAGCAGCACCTTTAGAGCAATCCTACATAGCAACCTTATGCTATCATGGGGCTCCTTGATTTTTGCATGGGAATTGGGCTTGGCTTGAGTGTTCCACTATGAGCATTCTTGTGTTTTCTTTGTACTATTAAATACTTGTGTTGTTTATATTCACTTTTGAACACATAGGAATGAAATCACTTCTGTCATTTTCCCTTGCATTAGCTATTCTTACTGTGGCAGCTGTAGTGGCTTTTCTGGTGTATTCATCTTTATCAAGGTACTCTAATTTTGACACAAAAAGATGGAACACTTGGTTAAAGAGCTGAAGGAAGTTTGAAGATCAAGCGCACATGATGAACAAGAAGGGTGTCATAATCATAGCAACAAAGAAAAAGATTGCCTTAACAGAAGCTTAAGAGCTTTTCATGCTCATGGAGCTATTGAATGTGTCTTTGAAAAGTACTACATTTCTGGAACTTCACTCTATTAAGAGCATCAAACACATTCTTTTTTCAAAGATTTCAACAAGGCTACTTTTTAGCAAGTGAGCAAATAAAATGTTTATCGGGGATTTATTTCCTGACATCCATTTTTTTATTTCCAAATTATATATTTTCTCTGATAGCTTGAAAGTCACCTTGACATTTGAAACTTCAAAATGGCCACAAATCAATTAACCCTGAACTAGAAATAGATAAATTGAATTCTCGAAACTAAAAGAACTAATATAAAGTCCTCCTTTAATGGAAACTCAGTCAAAAGAAAGGGAACTTGACTCCTGGCAAGGCAAGGATCACCAACTTTCTTAGGGGATGGAACTTTAATATTACATTTCAAAACAAAAAAATATCACAAGATTGCCAAATCTCACAATATACTAAGCAAATTGACCCTGGAACCCATCATACAAAAAAGAATGAAAGCTCACATATGATGATTTTGGGAATTTGGGAAAGTAATTATAATTTCTGTAAGAGAGGCACCCATAGGCATTATGTTGCGATCCAATATAGGATCAGTCCAAATGGGCCACTGGAGGTGTTGTCATTAGTGGAGGGAGAAATTAATTGATACAATGCAGCAATTAGAGTAGGGCTGAAGAAATCCAGATTTAAATCCCCAGTTAGCCATAAAGTTCACCACATGACACATTGGGCCACCCATCAGTCTTAACCTACCCCATATATGTTGTATTGTTTTTCTGACATAAGAGGGTGAATACCAATGTAATAAATATAAATAAACTATGGAGGACATTTCTTTGACATGAAAGTACAGGTAAAGGCAAGAGAAACAGAACTACAGTCACATTAATATCCTGAATTAAGAAAGAGGTATCACAATGCAGAGGAAAATATTAATAACATATCTAAAGGGGCAAGATTTTCCCCAAAGTTTTGGATTCTGGAAAGATCCACAGAGGGTCATCTAATGTTTGTAACGGTTTGAAGATAACTCGGAGTTCTAACACCCAGCAGATGGCCATTGTGAAAAAGAGTCCATCACCTCCTGAGACAAACTGAGTCTGACCCAGCGTTAAACATTTCTTACATTAAGCAAATCATGTCCAACTAAAATCTACTTCTTTTCAGGCTGCAGTGGTTAAGGCAGCAGGCTAAAAACCAGAAGCATGTGAGTTCTAGTCCTGCTTTAGGTATGAAGCCATCTGGGTATCATTGGGTCAATAACTCCCTCTCCGCCCTAGGAGGTGGGCAATGGCAAACCAGCTCTGAAGTCTTGCCAAGAAAACTGCAAGGATTTATCCAGGCAGTTGCCAGGAGTCAACTGACTCAAAAGCATACATACACAGACACTTTTTACACATATACCTTTGACTTTTTGTACCAAAGCCCAAAGGACAGTAGGAGTTGATGAGCTCTGCGCTTATCATCTGTTACTACTATTCTCTCCTGCAACAAGCCCACTCCTTTTCCTTCCTTTTTTTCTATCAACGTAAAACCAAAACAGATACCCTTTTGTTGCTTGAAATTTCTCTTGCCAGCCTGTTTCTTTGCACTTTAGACTTTCTAATATTCTTTTGGCAGGTATTTGCTACTTGTTGGATTATCATCTTTATGATTGCATCTATTTTGCATGTCATGTACATCTCCAGTCCTTTTCTTCATTGAAAGCCCTCTAAGCTTCACCAATAGTTTGCTATGCTGCATCTTTCCACTTTTTTTAATGATAGGCAATTGTACTTTTTAAATGTTTTTTAAAGAACACCCCAAAACTCCTCTGCTGTATTTGCAGATTGTTTTCCAAAAGATGTGTGTATGTGTGTAAACTGCAAAAAAATATTGATATACTCATACAGTTGATTACAATTGGGATGCAGTGGCTCAGTGGCTAAGACGCTGAGCTTGTCAATTAGAAGGTCGGCAGTTCAGCAGTTCGAATCCCTAGTGCCGCGTAATGGAGTGAGCTCCCGTTACTTGTCCCAGCTTCTGCCAACATAGCAGTTCGAAAGCACGTTAAAAATGCAAGTAGAAAAATAGGGACCACTTTGGTGGGAAGGTAACAGCACTCCGTGCGCCTTTGCCATTTGGTCATGCCAGCCACATGACCATGGAGCTGTCTTCGGACAGTGCTGGCTCTTCGGCTTAGAAACAGAAATGATCACCGCCCCTAGAACTGGAAACGACTAGCACGCATGTGCGGGGGAACCTTTACCTTTACCTGATTACAATAAGATTGGTGTAAACATAATGTACTAAAAAGCAACATGTATATATTTCTTGGTAATACAGAGCTATAAAATAAAGACAAATAAAATGAAGCAGCTACATTCAATAGCAAGACTTTATGTTTGCATGCTCCTAATTCAGAATTCACCCCCGCCCCAAAATAGGTGACCAAAGCATCGCCCTCCTGCTCTATGCAGACAATGCTGTGATCCTCTCCAGGACGCCAGTAGGCCTTAAAAGAGCCTTGCGAGCCCTTCTTCAATACTGTAATAACAATAAACTAGACATAAATTATGAGAAAACAAAGATCATGCCCTTTGCAAAAAGGCCAAAACTTTATTCATGGTATCTAAATGGATACAAAATAGATCAGATAATCACCTTCAAATACCTGGGGGTTGTCATTCAGGCCAATGGCTCAAGAAAAGCACACGGAAAATATGCAGCTGCCTTGGGTCAAAGATCAGTGAGCACCATTCTTAATTTTTCTGCACAAAGTGAGGATACTATGTCCCTGCTGCTATTAAGCTTTTTGTGGCCAAATCGCTAGCTCAGCTCCTTTATGGGAACTTGCTCGGACCGTCAGCTTCAGCCTCATGTTTTACATCATTAGAAATAGTTCAATCCAAATTTATTAGATCAATTCTTCAGATGCCACGTTGTGTCTCAAATGCACTTCTGCGCCTGGAGACAGGATTGATAAAAGTCGAAGCAAGGATCTGTATAGCGTCTTTAAATCTTTGGTTAAAGCTTAACTTCTTTCCGCAAGGTCTTGCTCCGCTAATCCTCCAAGACAAATTCTCTTCATCATGGATCAAGGCTGTCGAGTCCAACCTTGCCGAATTAGGTTTCTCCCCAGCTTTAATACTCGAGATGGACTATGATCTAGCAAGACAAACCTTGCGACAAAGGGTGGAAGACATCGAGAGGCAGGAGGGCTTAGGGAAAGCTCCGCTGTTTCTGGCTCCAGATGCCACTAGATGTGTTGTTGCTCCTGCCAGCTATCTTATTCAGTTGGAATCAGCAAACCACTGAAAAGCATTTGCACTTGCACGGTGCCATGCGCTTCCATCGGCCGTTTTGTATGGCAAGTATAAAAGGATACCATTCACAGAAGGACTCTGTCCCTGCGGCTCAGGAGAGGTGGGGACTGTGGGACACATGCTCCTTAGATGCTCCTTTTATATGGAGATTAGGAAAAAACATATTCTGCCAGTAACTGCAAGGTATTCTGGCCGTCCCGACACTACCTATCTTCAGTGGCTGCTTAAGGATGAACAGGTCATAACTACAGCACAGGTGGCCAGATTCTGTGGAGCAGCAGTGGGGATTCATCGCAAATACGTGTCTTCTTCACCATAGTGATATATATATATATATATATAACAACTGTGGCTAACCTTTGCACTGCTTAACCATTTCCCTTTCAGCGTTGAATCCACAACGGGCCAGACAGTTTAGGGATTGCAATTATTGTATGAATCAGACCATGTATAATGAACACTGGATTTTCATCCACATCTCTTTACAGAGCTGTCCCCATACACACATTTTGCAAGCAATATTTTTCCAATGGAATTCCAATGGCTAATCTATATTATTTTCATTGCTCCATGCAATTTAGAGCTCTTGCTTTAAATAGTGAAGTGCTGTTTAGCTTAGCTTATGGTGCCTTAGTTTCCCAAAGCTTTTGGTGAGTAATGATGAATATACATTACTTAGAACCTCTAAAAAAACACGTGTCTAATCCACCATAGCTATTTTATACAACAAATGTGGCAAACCCTGCTTATTCCTTTCCCTTTTATTATTAAACTGACTATAGGCCTCAGAGTTTATGGATTGTAATTTTAGTATAGTAGACCATGTGTAATTGACAGACTGGATTTTATCATAGATTTTATATGTTATTTATTATTTTATTTTATAACTTTTAATTGTATATTTACTGAGTGTTTTTATTTGTTCTAGTGTCTGGTCTATGACTGTAATAAATTGAATTGAATTGAATTAATTCAGAATTACTCAGAACAATTAATAGAACTCAGGATACAGAAGAGAAAATGAGCAAGGAGCAGAATGCCTAAGACAAACAATTTCAGGGATGAAATGGTCACAGTATGGTAAAGTACAATAAATTTTAAAGTACAATTTTAAAAAAAATTAATTACGCAGTGACTTTTAAAAATAACTGAGATTTTAAATTACACTTGAAAGTTTTTGCTCATAGCTGTTGGAAGAAATGTCCATCTGGGTTCAGTTCCAAGTGGGAAGAAAAACATTGGAAACATGGAGGCTGCTTGGAAGGATGGTTTAATGGTGAATGGTGAAGCAGAACCACCAAGCACGTGTGAGTCTGGGCAGACAACCACATGGAGTGGAGAGTGAGATATATTTATACCCTCTCTTGGGCATTGCAAGAAATGTATCCTATTGGTTGTCACTCTCCCAGGGGGTCCAGCTAACCTTGTAGGCTGTCTGTGTCCCAGGCTTGGTTGAATCTTGCTGGGTGATGATGTAATGAAGAGGGTTGTGTTCTGAAAGGGTGTTGGGCAATTCCTATTATAGCTTAATTTCTTTGTCCTGGTTTGGATCTTGAGTGAGGGCTAATCCTATCATCCTTTAGCTGAAGGCCTTTTGTCTTGTAGATAGGTTGGCACCAGTCTTTCTAGGGCTATTAACAAAGATGGGGGTTGCTTTCCAAGAGCATGTTTCTCCTTTTCTCATCCAGGGAGGTATAATATTCTGCCTTTTTAATATTTCCTAGAATATTTCATTCTTCTAGGAGAGGGTTGGGTGCTAACTTCCTACATAGCTGTACTTTTTGGCAAGTTGGATGCATATCCCCTTTTGACTACATCAAAGTAAGCAACACAAATGATAAAACACATATGCTGTATTTTGTACATTGTTAAATTCAGACATAAATACACACTCTCAGGAATAAATATTGCCAAACAAGGATTATCATCCAACTCCACTTTCCTCTTATAGCTCTTATATAAACTATCACATTGTACAGCATTTTTATCTCCACATAAATATTCCACATAGTGAAAGCTTTCAGATTTGCCAGTCTTAATTTTCTATTATGGAGACATTCTTTCTGATAACATATCACCTAGCCTGTAGAAACTTAGTGCAGACTTGTCACAATATCTACTTTTTCCCTGAGGCCTTTAAAATACATTAAAAACCGCCTTCTTTCTTGACATTGCTAATATCTTCTCAATTGAGGTTGCTCTGTTCTATAGCATCTTTTACCTTTCTAGCAATGCATCTTTTTCTTTTTTTTTTAGAAATACTCCTGTGACACATTTTCTGGAAGCCAAAGCCTAAAAGATAAATTCCTGTACAATCATGAAATAGTTAGAGTAATGATTGTTTCTGATTTTACAGTTTCGCATTCTATTTCAAATGATAATGCCATTTTGCCCAACCTACTAAAAGGTGGATGATGGTTGGAAATCTGAAAGATTAAAAACAACAGGTGGGACAGAATTTCATTAGTTTGAGCTCAATCATTGCCTGGATTAATAATAGGCTTCTCTTACAATAGAATCTCTCATTATTTTTCACTTTTCTGCTGTCCTTTCCTGTCCATTCTATATGACTATTCCTTTCCTTTTCAGCTAGGCTCTTCATTCACTTTCTATTTTAGTCAACTTTCTATTTGCCTGTGAGTATCACTCCATTATTTCAGAGCATGGCTTTTGCCCTCTTGTTTCTCCATCTTCTTGATTTGGGAAAAACAGCACATCTTTTCACAAAAGTGGTTTATATTCTTCTTTAATGCTGGATTCTTCTCCCTTTCTTTCTATTTGTAATATTTCCTTTACAATTAAGAGATGCATTAATGAAGGCTAGAACCTGAACTGCTATTTCATAAAGAAATAGAGAGTCTACACCATATATAGTTCAATAACTGGATCTCCTTTGCACAGCATTCTTTTTGTTACCTGGAAACTAATTATCAAGAGATAATCACATACTTTCTGTTAGCAAACATACAGATCCTGTAAGAGCAAATGATTTGTATCCTGAACTGTTAGCCCCTGCTTATTTGTAATTATCATATAAATGAGGCACTTTCAGTGACCTCTTATTTCCTATCATTTTTCTTTAAGCAATGAAGATGCATAAGTTAGACAGGTTTCAGAGAGTTCTGAAAGCAATTTGAATTATTTTGCTTTCTGGGATGCCTTTTCATTACCCAGAAATGTCTCTATTGCTATTATTAGCAGAGTTTTGCTAGTAATTTTAAATAGCGAGTTATACTAGGAGGCTGAAAAATGAGAAAGAAGGATTTATGCAAATGAAACTCCATAGGTGTCAGGTAGGTTGCTATAGAAAATGTTGCTAAGTCTGACAGAAGTAAACTTCTGCTTAATTCTAGTTAGCTTTCCTAAGTCAACATATTTTTTGCAATATTTTGAGTGGCTGGGGATATTTGCTTCTAATACAAATTCAGTCAGGCCATTGAGTTCAGGCAGCACAAATTAATGAGGTATCTCTGAATTTTAATGACTTCTGCCCTGCAACCCAGCAAAGTTCATGTAACAACTGACAGCAAGACAGCTACAGAGCAAATCAGATGGAGGCAGAAGCAAACATCACATCACACAAGAGACTGCTGTTGAAGAAGAGAGCACAGGGCAACCAACATCTCCCAGAAAAACGGTGATGCTTCATGTCAATTAGAGAAGACGGCAAAGGAAAAGAAGAGACCAACTCTTCAACTGGCCACCTACTGGCAGTGACTGGCAAAGCAGTTCCTGACCTATTTACAATCCAACTGAACTTCTGTACTTAAGGATGCTTTCCTTTGCATGCAGCCATGATGTTGTGCAAGTGGATTTTACTAAATAGTATTCAGGCAGCATTTTCAGGTTTTTATGTTTTTTATCTTTAAGGCAGCCTTCTCCAAGTCAGCAGCTTTCAAATATGTGGGGATTACATGCTGGCTAAGAATTCTAAACCCAATGCATCTTAAGGTGCTGCTGTTTTAAGTGCCGCACAAATAAGAACGTACAAGCTGGATCAGCTTCCTATGTCATTGCAAGAATACATTTCTTATGAAATGAATATAGTATTCTTATGAGATGAGCACAGGAAGTGGGGACACTGGCATAGTATACAATATGGATAAAGTAAGACTTACCTGTTTCATAACTGAATGGAAAAAGAAATGAGGAAGCATTCTGTACTCATGTAAAAATATTATTAGAAATTGGTGCCAAAAGATGTGAACAGAGGAAATAGAAAATGCAGAGGGAATAGTTTTTCATGGGTTTTTAGCAGGAGGCCATAATTTTTGGTAGGATCTGATAGATTCCTAGACTTCTTTATTAGACAGGCTATTGGGAAATCTATGAAAGGGCCACAAAAAAGATTGCTGGTTTAGTTGTAGATAGCAGAGAAAGGCAACCTATTTTCCTGCAAGAAAGAAAACTGGGAACTTGCCAGTTTGACCAACATGGCCACAGGCTTTCTAAAGATCCAGAAATCCATGCAGCAGAACATTTATTTGAGGCTCTCCCTTCTTTTTACTGTGTCCCAATCCAATTTCTCCACTAAATTCAGTAAACTAATAAATAGGAGTTTGGGAAAAAGTCCTAGACTCTATTATTTATTTATTAGTGAGACTTATATACCGCCTCAAAGTGCAAGCACTCTCTAAGCAGTTTACACCATTAAGCAATGTATATTTATATTGCCCCCAACAATCTGGGTCCTCATTTTACCTACCTCGGAAGGATGGAAGGATGAGTCAACCTTGAGCCGGTGAGATTTGAACAGCTGAACTACTGATCACAGTCAGCTAAAGTAGCCTGCAGTACTGCACTCTAACTGCTGCGCCACCTTGGCTCATTATTATTATACTGTTATTGTCCTGCATGCCAAGAATAGATCCATATGACCATTCCAAGTACACAGTCATACTTTGGATAGACTTTAAAGGAATGGGTTACTTGCCCTTTACTATCCTTTTTTTGAAAAAATATCTCAGTAATTATGATAGCCTATCTGAAAAAAGACAAATTTATTTATGTATGCATTTATTTAGAATGATTTTTATACCCATCCAATGCATGTAATTGCAAATGGTGTGGGGGTGGGGGGTACATAATATGCCCCCATTACAATAAAAATGTATAATGTCAACAAACCCAATTCCATTCACCAACATATCAACACCACATACTCCATTTCCTAAAAGGTGGGCTCAACTATCATCCTGGCACCACATTTTTTAAAGATTCTGATAGTTTTGATTGCTCAAGGCAAAAGTATTCTTTTGATTCTATCATCAAGTACCTTCTGCCTTCTTTCAAAACTTGAAGCACAGAACATCACAATGTTATAATTTCTGAGCACTTTTTAAAAATAAAACATCGCAGCAGTGAGGCTGAACTCTGAGAAGGAAAGGATCAGGAATTTTATCTTTAATGTGTTTTTTTTTCCTACTGATTATTTCTCTCCCTCCCTCTACCACCACCCTGCCCCCACACCCACCCAGATAAGTTTACAATTATTGCTATGGGGAAAAAGATTTACTTGTGAAATAAAGCACTGTGAATGATCTAACTATTGCATTATATTTATTTTTCTAGAAATCATCTGGATATTAGCTATAAACATAGTCTACCTGAACGAATACTTTCCAAATCTGCTTTTTTATTTAGTTACTGAGAATTGCAGCCCCAATATAACAATGAGACTATGAGTTTGCAAAGGTAAAACTAGGAACTCTTCAGTAACTTAAAAGATTCCAGACAAGAACATTCTCACCTCTGGAAAGCTGGAAGGTCCTGACCTTGTTAACCTTTCCCAAGATTTTGGAGACCTGGCTGTTCCCCCAGGCATTTGGGCCAGACAGTTAGGCAAACTTGGCAATTGATGTGGTCTTTTTGTGATTGTGCTTTATTGCCTTAACCTCGGGTATCAGGGTTGTTTGTTATAGCTGTTCTTTTAATCTTAGTACACTGCCCAGAATACAAAGTATACAGAATATTAGGCATATATATATATATATATATATTTTATCCAAGAAGATTTTTTTTATTTTTAATCCAAAAAGAAACCCCCACTAAAATCCAAGACAGAGAACAAGAAAACGGCAAAGCCCTCCTACCATACATAAAAGGAACCACAGACAGAATCAGCAAGATCCTCCACAAACACAACATCAAGACAGCATTCTGCACAAACCGAAAAATATCCACCATCCTAAGAAACCCCAAAGACAAAATTGAGTTAGAAAATCAAGGAGTATATGAAATCCCATGCACCGCCTGCCCCACCACATACATTGGACAAACCAACAGAAGAATAAGTGCACGCATTGAAGAACACAAGAACTCAGTCAAAAAAGAGGAACCAACTTCTTCCTTGGTCCAACATCTTAAAGCCACAGGACATGAAATTAACTTTAAAAAGACCAGAACTATCGCCAAAACTGAACATTTTAACAACAGAATAATCAGAGAAGCCATTGAGATAGAGAAACGCCCACAAAGCATGAATAAACGAGATGACACCTCCCGCCTACCAGCCATTTGGAAACCCGCACTTGTTGACAAACGAGTCCCTAACACTAAGAATGACACTAGACCCACACTCACGAAAACCACACAGGATGTCACCACCACACACCCATGCAAAAAGCAAACCCAAACCCACACCAATGAGGCACGGCCACAAACCAGAAGCCAGACCATAGCTGCATCTTTAGCCACTCTAAACCCCTCCATTCCATACATGAAGCAAACTGACACCCCAGCCAATCATAGCACAGCCAACCCCCCATCCAATCAGAGCACAGCCAAGCCCCCAACAAATCAGAACACACCTCCACCCAATCAGAACACAGCCAAGCTCCCACCCTATCAGTTCAAACCCCCAGTGGCAGTTAAAAGGAAGAAACAGCTGCAATCTCACATTGCTCCTAGAAGCAGCAAGCTGAAGACTCCAGCCTGATGATGACGAATGGGACTTCGTCGAAACGTTGCAAAGATACTTCCAATTTCACGCGGGAGAAAACCCGAATAACCAAAGACATATATATATATATATATATATATATATATATATATATATATATATATATATATATATATATATATATATATATATATATATATATATATATATATATATATATATATATATATATATATATATATATATCTTAATTAAATAAGTAGATAAATATTTACATAGCTCAAATGTCCAAGTCTGTATTGCTTTATGATTTCTGTAACATGGTAACAGTGAGGACTGGCAATGGCAGCTTGAGAATTTCATGTTTCCTTGGAGTAAGCTGTGCTAAGATCTAGTTAGCATGATGTGATAAAGTAGCCTATATCCCTATCATTTATTAGCTGTTTCCTGTAAAACTGGTATTTGCATCAAGCCCCACAATCTATCTGTAAGAAAAAGGCTATCTTTCTTATTTTTTAGTGATAAAATGATAGAATGGCTGTAAGATAATTCACCAAGGGTGAAAAAGTAAAGGGAATGTTTCAAAACATTACTAATGAGAAGCAGATGGATACTTCAGCGCCAGGCTTATCTAGAAAAAGGGCAGTTAGCCCTTCAGATTTGCATTTTGGGAAAAGGAGGTTCAAACAACTTAGAAAGATCTTACCTTAACGAAGTAACTCATAAAGGATGATAGGAGCTTTACTTATTCAATTCAAAGTTTTCGTACCCTAATTCTTTATTTCTGCTCATTAAACCTGAACTCTGCTATTAGTGAACTGGCACTTTTTTTAAAAAGCACATAATGTAATAGTATGTAGGATTAATCTCAATGTCTATTTTTTCTGCTATTACCCCTACCCACCTTAAATCAACAGGGAAATAGCTAAATCCAAATGAGATATTTCTTTGGCTACAACATTTAAGAGATGAAGCCAGATCTGGAACATTATCTACCTAAAGGCAGCCACTTTGAGATCTAAGGCAGGTTTTAATTAAGAAATGGAGCTATCGGGCCAACTAGTTTTAATAGAATTGGATCAAAACCAAAATTAAAAGACCAATTAACAATCTGTATAACAAAGGTGTAAACATCTTTAGTACACTATTTGCAGAATGAGAATATATCAGAGAGGTGTAAAACATACTTTTTCTTCTATTATATTTATTAAATCCATTCTTGAAAAAGATTGAAACACCTGGAAATGAATCTTCCTGGCTCAAGTATCATCATTTGGGCTTCCCATCTCTTTTTTCTCCCTGGATTATGAGCAGGCTAATAAATTATTTCAACCATATTTAATGGACTCAGAGCATCAAACTGGCTGAAACAAATCTCCAAACTCCCCATCTTTAAAAAGCTAAGATACATAATTGCACCAACTGCATTGCTTACACAGCTAGAAGCTTCTAAAGAGCCCTTATTTTCGCTACCCTTCCTTCCTTACCCTTCCTTACAATGCAGGAAGATTTCCTTACATGACATCTGGAATGTCATGGCAAGTTAAACCTGTCAAGTATGTTCCTCTTCTGCTTCCTTTTCATCGTCTATCCACTAGGTCGCCAGGCAAGACAGACTCATTTTGCATCTCCCTACTACTTACCCACACCCTCATAAGACATAACACTGCAAAGTTCTTTTACAGCAGAATGCAAACTTTTCTGGGTAGTGACCACTGAGTTAATCAGCCTTGACACATCCCTGATGTTAGATTGTTGTCTCAAATATCCAGTTTTCAGGTATATAGCAATGCTTAATTTTTAATTTATTTTTATTATAACTTTTTAGAAAGAACAGTATATTTATCTTATAGTCACTCGAATGTTAACTCAGTTTTATTTTAAGTTAACCAATAGCTGTTCGCAAGTTTTACTCCTGTAGCTTTTATCTTATTTGTTTGTTTGTTTGTTTGTTTGTTTGTTTATTTACATTTCTATGCCACCCAACTCCCGAAGGACTCTGGGCGGCTCACAGCATGCAGAAACATAAATAAACTATCAATATAAAAAGATTAAAATTTAAAAAGACAGAATTAAAACAAATTAAAAAATTACAACCATACAACAGTCATGGGCGGACCTCAACTATTGTCATCAGAGGTCAATGGTCCCAGGCCTGCCGGAACAGCCAAGTCTTGATAGCTTTCAGGAAGGCCAGCAAGGTGGGGGTGGTATGGATCTCTTACATCTTGACACTGTATAGTCACTTTCTGCACACATACCTTTACGTTATGATTGTTAATTCCACAATCTCTATGTTTTTAGTTTATGCTGTGCACAGGCCAAAATAAAAATATTGGATTGTGCTGATTACAACATATTCACTTCCAGATTGTATGACAAAATATCTGGCTAACAGTAATGGTGATCTGAGGACATTGTTTTTCATAGGCAAAGTAGCATCAGCAAATAGTTGTGCCCATGCACATCAATAAGATCCCCTGGTGGAGGTGAGGGCTAGCATGTTTTTTCCCAAATCCAGGGCCTCCAGAAACAGGTGTAGTGAATTAAAGAGCCATATTTTAAAATGTCTTCAGTGCTCTGAAATGATACTAGCCAAGATAAAGGAGGAATGATAACAATAATAATAATTTATTAAACGTGTATGCTGCATGATTCAACACTCTGGGCAGTTCCAACTAATCAAACAATAGTGAATGATAGGCTTATTCACAAAGCCACTAGCACTGTGCATATTGCAAAATTATTTGGAAGATATGCTTTGGAAAATAGGAGTGCAGTACTTCTCTGCTATTCATTGAAACTTCTTCCTCCCCCCCACAGGCATTGATGCAATAATGGGAGGGAAAGGTTGTGACAGCTTCAAAACTCACATTAACTTCAATGAATTGAT
This sequence comes from Diadophis punctatus similis, assembly GCA_023053685.1. Taxonomy (NCBI): domain Eukaryota; kingdom Metazoa; phylum Chordata; class Lepidosauria; order Squamata; family Dipsadidae; genus Diadophis; species Diadophis punctatus. The sequence goes on from JALIGW010000004.1 coordinate 34,762,394, forward strand.
CTGTTAAAGCAGTCTCGTTTTCAGTATCCCCAGAAATCTGAATCCCTTTCAAAGCATGCAGAACTCTAAAAGGCATCTTGCTATAGGTGTGCAAAGTGTGCACCTGCTCTTAAAACATGCAAATGTTCATCTTAAGATTCATCCATGCATGCACACTCTAGGAATAAGATGAAAGTGAATCAGCCATTGTTTCCCCACTTCCTCATGTCCCTCTTACAGAATAGCCATGCGGGGGGGGGGGGGCATTTCCACAATTTTTAGTTGCCTTTACTTCAGGCATTCATTGATAATTCCTGCAAAGTGGGCCTGGCCTTTTACAACATTCAGTCCTTCTTAAAGTCTCAAACTTATAAAATAAGTGATAAAAGATAAAATGTAACACAGAAAATCTTTGCTTAAAAGGATAGAAATACTATCTTAGTATTTCTATCCTTTTCTATTAGCTAGTGTCTGCCAGATCTATATCTCTTTCACTTGACTTAAGATAAATTATAGAACCTGATCCCTGGATCTTTCAGCAATAATTTAATACTCTCCATTTAATATTAGCTTATTATAAAGAGTAGCAATTTCTGTAGGAGTTATAACAATCAGGCGAAAACAACCTGCCAGACTAGCACATCTACTGAGCCATACATGGATCCTGATCCCATGAAGCGAACACCTGGATTAGTGTACACCTTTTTCCTTCTAACTTCTCACTCAGTTTTGGCAGCCTGTACATACGGAGGGTTACCATAGCAACTAGCTCCTGTAAGCCCTTTGGGATACAAATAAAACAAATGGTTTGAAAGATATTATCACCATTCACCCTAACTATGAGAAGATAATCCTTTATCTTAAGGGTTTGATCTAACAGTGCTTAACAATCTTATTATACAGTAGGAATTGTAAAGCCTAACTTGACTTAGAATTTGTTAACTGAAACCAAAAGTAAATATGAAACACCACTAAGTGTAACCATTGTTAATGGAAAGACAGTTATTAATGTTATTCACTTTAATAATTTATTGTGACTTGAAATGGAACTGAAGACTTCTACAAATAAAAAAATAACTTCATCCTTAAGAATAGGATTTTTGTTACCCATTTCATTTTAAGAATCAATCTGTTAAAAGATATGTAAGAATAATGATATATTTTCCTTCTATATCCGTGATGGCGAACCTATGGCACGTGGCCCAAAGTGGCATGCGAAGCCATGTCGCACAGCACACACGGCCTTGCCCGTTTGTCTTCTAGTGCACATGCGCGGATGACAATTAGCTGTCCTTCGTGCGAGTGGCAGTGCCAACAACCAGTGTGCATATGCACACCGGCCAGCTGATTGTCAGGCGCGCATGCACACTAGAACCCGGAAGTTTGGCTTTTCTGGAATGTGGCCCCGACATGTGCGCGTGCATGCGCGTGACATTTCCACACAACCTTTTCAACACTCAGTGCCGAAAAGGTTCACCATTACTGTTCTATATTATGATGTTTTACTAAAGTTTTTCACCAATATTATTTAAGTTACTCTAAATTAAAGCTGTTGCATGCAATTGAAAGCCAGAGTTTAGAGAATACCATGAAAGTGTTCCTACAAAAAAAAGGAAATTATCAAACATATGATACAGATCTCTCATTAAAGTATTCTAGTCCTCACCAAAGAGACACTGACCATTCCAAATTCAAATCTTTTCAAACATCTGATTATATGTTTTTTTTCAAACGACTTATTTTTACACATTTATATTTTGCATATATATTTCTCTAAAATTTGGACTTCCGCATAATAAACAGTTTGAAAATGATTGATATTCAGGTGTGATGTCTCAATATAGTTTTTTCTGTACAAAATATGTAACTGTTTATTTAAAATCAATATTGCCATCCTTGCTTATGATAAAAAGAGAGTATTTCAGAATTATATACATCATGAACTCCATCTAACTTTATTTAAAGTTTCACGAAGGCAACAAAAAAGTGAGAAATGTTTGCAAATAAGTTTAAAAAGAACCAGGTAACTGAAAGAGGATTAAAATTCCATAATAAGATCTTACATACATTTTCTCCAAAATAAGAACACCAAATGCAGTAAGGGTTACTCCCTAGTAAATATGTGAAGGATTAATCCATTGGTTTCCTTTAAAAAAGAATTCTAATTGCATGATAGCAATTAGAACCTCAACACACACCCTATGCTGGGAAATGCTGTGGAGAGGAAATTTTGCCAGTAATGAACACATTTATCTTCTCCTTCCCTTAAAAAGTAAAGACAAAGGTCTATCTTTATATAGCTGTGCCTCCAACGTGGAAATTTTATTCCCAGCATCTTCTGGAAATGCTCATCATACAAATATATGTGCCGGATAAGGCAACTAAGTTTGGCTTTCTTTCAGCCTGGCTAATTTGAAGGGGGTTAAACAGACATTTAGCATTCTGTCCTTCATAATTATCTGATCTCTGCATCTAAGCTGGGTGTTCATTATGGTACCTTGTTATTTTCAGATAGTCCTTAATAGGCTATTAAACTTCTTCAATGACTTTGAACTGATCATGCATGGGTTGGCAACCTGAGGCTCAGAGGTGTGTGTGAGTGAAGCATTGCTGTCCACAAGTGCCAAAAAATAGCAATTTTCCCTGCCATTTTGAAAAGAGCCTCACACAAAAATATAAAATACATGTAAGATATTACTGGCCAAAGAGAGCCCCTTTACCCCCAAAAACAGGGTGGGGGGAAGAAAAATGTTCATCCTTTCCATACACATAGAAACAATTCTTTACATTATATCCCGATTCTCCCCAAATTTAAAACTCACTCAAAGGTTTTCCACCTGTGCCCTGAAAAGAAGAAACATCTTTCCTTACAGAACATAAAAGCAACTGACATGACTACCAGCACTATCAACACTTCTAGACTATGGCAGACAGATAAGTATCAACTTGGTTCATTAAGCTGTTCTAACTATATTAGTATTATAGTTAAAAATATCAGCCATACTAAATGTTCTGATTATCAGCCTATTCACATCGCATCAGGTATCACTGGCCAGCTATGCTCTTTGGGAATTTTCATCAGCCAAACAAAAAAGCCACTGTGTAGTATAATTTGAGTTTTGGAATTGAAATATATAGATACCAGTCAGGGAAAATTTCAATCTGTCTCAACATTTGATCTTTGATCTCAAGGTTACAATACTTAACGGGGCCATTTTCAAAGGGCAATTGGAATTCATTCCAGCATGCAGTTATATTTGTCAGGGTTTCAACAAAGATTACAGGTTACAATTTAATGCCAAAAAAACATAAGTCTTCTATTTCAGCTATTAATTATTATGTATTTGGTGCTTTACTGCCAATTTCCATTATCTATAGTGTTACCGTGTTCATGTTAACATGTGCTGTTCTTCCTTGTATTTAAGCCCATGAATATATACAAATATTCTCATTTTCAAGCCATTGTGTTCATGTAATGAAGGAAGATTTTCACTCTACACTCATATTCATACCTTAATATATCTATTTAATATATTCTATATACTAAAGTATATCACCTTACTATATCTTTACCTGCACCATCAGTAATAACAAAAGAACCTCAGTATCTATTGAATTAAAACAATGAACATACAACCATATCTCAAAATACTGCTAATCTGAAACTGGTCCATATCACTGGTACTTTAATTACCTAAAACAAATCAATCAGCCATTACTCAAATCAGGCTGGGAAAATATTTAATACTCCCTTTCTGCCTTTTAAAAAAATTGACTAACAATTTTAATTTTCATACATGTGGCATCAATCACCTCAAAGAAAAGAACAGCCATGCTAAATGTTCTATTGTTAATACTCAAAACATATCCTCAAAAAATGGACTTATTTTTGTTACCACACTTAGACTAATTATAAATGTTACATCCAACTTATAAAGAAAAAAGAGGATTTTTTTTTACCACCAGAAATAGAAATTTCATTTCTGAGAATACATCAATTTCAATTCTTAAATAATGCTTACTACTTTGGCATCTTTGACATTTGTCCATCTAATTTTCTCCAGTTTTAGTGATAGAAAAAATTCTAGGGTGTTTTTTTTTGCCTTCAGAAGTTGTGGGTGCTCCAACACTAGAGATTTTTAAGAAGAAATTAGACATTTTTTTCTGAAATGGTATGGGGTTTCCTGCTTGACCAGGGAGTTGGACTAGAAGGTCTGGGACAACTCACCATGGCTGATTCACTCTTGCTGACTTGCCTCGGCCAACTTGCCACAGGATAACTCACCTCAGAACAATTCAATGGGGATAACTCAAGAGAGGAACTATCCAGGCATGTTGCACTTGCTCCATTGCTTGGCCAATGGAGTGCACCCCATGGCCAATGGGCCAATGGGACTCCACACTCTGGCTCAACCCAGCCTAACCTGAGAAACCTGAGAAAGTTCAAACTTAAAGCAAGACAATCAAATTTTTGATAAAAAATCAAAAATCAATTACTGTTTTAGGTTTTTTTTTAATCCCAATACAGCCCTTGAGAGAATGGGGACATTGCATCTTCCTCTCATAAAATATATCATGGTCATCTCACATAGATCTCACACATAATTACATTTGTAATTAAATACAGACAACTCAAAATGCATTTGTTTATGTGGCATTTCTGTTCTATATCAACTAGATATAGTAACAACTCAGAATAATACCAATACCAGTACTGCTACTACTAGTACTAACCAGTGGTGAAATCCAATTTGTTTTACTACCAGTTCTGTGGGCATGGCTTGGTGAGCGTGGTGTGGCTTGGTGGGCGTGGCAGGGGAAGGATACTGCAAAATCTCCATTCCCTCCCCACTCCAGGGGAAGGATACTGCAAAATCTCCATTCCCACCCCACTCTGGGGCCAGCCAAAGGTGGTATTTGCCGGTTCTCCGAACTACTCAAAATTTCCGCTATCGGTTCTCTGAACTACTCAAAATTTCCACTACATGTTCTCCAGAACCTGTCAGAACCTGCTGGATTTCACCCCTGGACTACTAACAATAAGAAAATAAGAAAACATATCAGAAAATATAACATTAAAAAATCAGTATAAAGACATTGTTTTCTGTCTTGCTTTAAAAAGAGATCTGAAGAACTCAAAAGCTTGAAGAGGCTTCTGAGCTGTAAATTATAGCTTTAGTGTGAATTTATCATTGCTTTTATGGAAAATCGGTCCAGAAAAATAGGTGTTTATTATTTGATTTGTTTGTACCTACTGTAGCTAATTTTAGCAAATTTTGATTGATTATGTTAGCTAGCCAGTTGTAGTAGAAACGCAGCACAATAGATAACAGCAAGTTGTCAATTCACAAAGTTATAATGACCTCTAGAGGACCCATGACTTCTATGTGATTGAAATTCGGCAAATTTGTGGTAGATTCAGTACTGTAGCACTGCTATGCCCATAAATATTTCCATTGGTACTAAGATATACCGATAGTTAAGGTTAGCATTCAGATTCTTTGAAGTTTGCTATTAAAATTAATAAGAAATGTAGCACTGGATTGAGTTTTTATGGATAATGCTAATCTTAACTTATGGATTTCTGGCTCATGCTATAGTGAACATTAGAGCTTGGTTTGTTAAAAAAAACTTACTTAAGGCTTTACAACAAAAAGAAGAAAACAAATCTTGTAAATGCAAAAAAGACTGAAGAATAAAAATATAAAGTTAAATAATATACAATTGCAAATATACAAAAATAATATATTTTTAAACAACTGGTAAAACCTTGAGTATGTGTAATCTTACAACCCAATTATTTCACTTCACTAAAGAAGATTCATTTCATATATTGAGTAAAAATATTTTGTGCACGTTTGGCACACGTTTTTTTCAGTAAAATTTTCATAACATTCCAAAGGTGATCTGACATTTTTCATCAACAGATAAATTCCAAAATTTTGAAATATAGTTTAGCAACACACTAATATATTTAAACTTGATTTTTACAACTTGGTTTATCATACCCAGAGTCCTCTGGGAGTTGGGCGGCATAGAAATCCATTCAAATAAATAAATAAATAAATATCAAGAATATTTCACCAAAGGACATGGTCAAATTGTTCATGATAATATATCTTCAAATATACAGTATGTTATACTGCCAATTATTTTTGAATATTTACTGGGGAGTCCAATATATGCACAGTAATTTTTTTCCAATTTTTTATTTCAAGTTTCTTCTACATTATCAATATTTATTATATTAAAATTCTTTAAATGTCAATAATTTTTTTAAAAAAGCTTTCTCTAATATGAGGCCACTGTATAAGGTATAAAATGGGAACTTTGCAAATGGAATATTGTGTTTTTAGGCACATTGCATTTTTCTGATTACTTTGTATTGTAACTTTAAATATTTTGGGGTGTTTTTTTATACATTGGGTTAACAAAATTAATACTAGAATAGGTATTAAGATGTGGTATGCATATGTGTTAGGAAAAATCTTAGAATTTAGTTATCATTGTTTTTTGTTATAGGTGAATCTTTGCACTGAAAAAGAGAAGTTAAGACTATCACTAACAAAAAAAATGCTCTAATTCTTAGATTCATATAAATTTAACCAGATTATTCAGTGAAACATGAATTCCATCATATCTTAAATGCAAAGTATAACCTGATGATGTTCGTCCATTGTGTTCGAAGAGGACTTTGACATTTAACAGGTTGTGGGCTGTCTACAATGTGTCCGCAGGTGGCTGGTAAGGCTTGTATGGGCATGAATGTTCTGCCCAGAGGTGCTATTCAGCCGGTTTGGACCTGTTCAGGCGAACCGGTAGCGGAACTTTTAAGTGGTTCGCTGAACCGGCAAATACCACATCTGGCTGGCCCTGGCCCCACTCGCCCGGTCGCTGCTCTCCCCCACCCACCACTCTCACCACTCACCCCACCTGCCCGCTCGCCCCACCCATCCGCCCACTCACCCCGCCCATGGGGTATATATTTTGCCCTTGCCACGCAGCCCATCTAATTGCCTCACCCGCTCTGCTCACCAAAGGTAAGCATGCTACCCGCTCGCATTCGTCTTGGCCAGGTAACGCACCATTCCCCGGTTCTAGTCTTCCCCAGGGCCTCCACCTGCATGCTGCCCTCTCGCCCTCCGCCTCGCTTATCTTCATCCACACCTTGGTGGGGGTCCCCGGCATGGCTCGGCCAGCAAGCCTTCAGCTGTCAGTAGTTTTCGGCTGCCTTCCGAGCAGCTCCGCTGTGACACCATCCCTCCAGTGTAGCAGGCCGTTCTCCTAGCCGGGTCTGGCCATGAGCGGCACTGGCAGGCAATGGGGTGCACGTGCATGGCCAGTGCGAACAACAGGGTGGTGACAGCAGTGACGGGACTTCTTCAGGCCTCTTTTTCGGCCTGTAGTTTTTGGTAGTTTTCGGCGCAAGAATCCTGCAGCCGTCGCCTCTTTTTTGGCACGAAAAGCCTCCAACCGCCAGCTTAGTTCCAGCTGGCAAAGAGGCGGCGGCTGGACTGGAGGTTTCTTGCGCTGAAAAAGAGCGCCTGCTGCAGGATTCTTGCGCCGAAAACTACAGGTCGAAAAAGAGGCCTGAAGTCTCATAGCTGCCGTTGCTGTCCTGTTCTTCGCACCGGCCATGCACTGCGATCGTCTGCCAGTGCACGTGCACGGCCACACCCCTTTGCCAGACCCAGCAAGTTGAACGACCTGCTGAGCCGGAGGGATGGCATCTCAACGGAGCTGCTCGGAAGGCAGCCAGATTGCGGTGTCCCTTTAAGGTACTTTGAAGTGTGGGGAGGGGGAACCATAAAGGGACAGGCCACAAGAACTGCCTTTTCTGCTGGTTCTGTGGGCATGACTTGGTGGGTGTGGTTTGGTGAGTTGGCCATGCCCACTCGACCTTGCTATGAGTGATGTTGAGTTGGCCATGCCCACTCAGTCACATGACCCCACCAAGCCACGCCCACCAAGCCATGCCCACAGAACCTGTAGTTAAAAAATTGAATCCCACCACTAGTTCTGCCACATGTCGGGCAGATGTGGTGGTGCCATTGTTGCAGCGTTTGCAGTTCTGGCTTTGCGGCATGCTCATGTCTCTTGTGCTATGGTTGTTCTTCTGTCCTCAGACGTCTGGCAGCCTTGGTGGATCAGTGTGCACGATGTCGATCGATCAAAGTATAACCTCCCACTGAAAAAAATATCAGACATAATATAAATCCAATTCTACCATCAACATAAAACCATGCTCTAATAATTACACTGTAATAAATTTTAACAATACTCCCAATGAAATGGAACCTGTTCCAAATCTGTAATCTCAAGATATATTATAGAATAAGGCAAACTCTAGGAAAAATATCAATGGAAACATAAATTTATTATTACCACAGTCCATAAAATCATAATATAATGCTTCTCTTGACATTAATTTTAATCAGAGTCTTCAGTAAAATAAAATTCTAACCCATCTTTTCCTATCCTCAAAGCAAATTCTATTGTAAAAATTAAAGCAGAACAAAATATCAACCATAACCTAAATCTGCTACTAATCCTAGCCATAAAATAATATTCTAAATTGTGCCATTAATTTAACAATAGAACCCAATTGAAAATATATCCAATTTCTAACATCACTATAGGTAGTCCTACACTTAGAACAGTTCACTTAGTGATTGTTTGAAGTTACAACAGCACTGGAAAAAAAGGGACATGAAGTTTTTCACACTTATTACCATTGACAACTGATTTGTATTTATGACAGTTGCAGTGTCCAAGGATCACATGATTCCCTTTTGTGACCTTCTGACAAGCAAAGTCAATGGGGAAGCCGGATTCACTTAACAACCGTGTTACTAACTTAACAACTGCAGAGATTCACTCAACAACTATGGCAAGAAAGATTGTAAAATGGGGCAAAACTCACTTAATAAATTTCTCACTTAGCAACATAAATTTTGGGCTCCACTGTGGTCATAAGTCAAGGACTACCTGTATATGTTCAAAACATATTACAGGTTAAAAATAACACAGAAAAATACATAAATTATGTATTTATTTTGTCATGTTTATGTAGTGTATATTTGAGATGTATGCAACGAAATTTCATTTTAATGTATGCCAATTAGTGTACATTCGAAGTGACAATAAACTTATTCTAAGTCTAAGTCTAAGATTAATTGAATTAAATCTAAGCCTATCAATAATAATAAAATGGCACATTTAACTTTGCCTGACATTGATTTTAACAAAAAGACATTAATTGATTAATTAAACCATACAATTAATTCCAGTTTATCTTCAATGAATATTATATGATAATATTTAACACTGGAAAAAATAACAACATTAAACATAAATTGAAGTCTACCACTTCCCTGAAGTATAGCCTAAATAATTAATTTTAACCAGAGTCTTGAGTGATATGGAACCCTGTCCCTAATTTCATTGTACTGCCAGTGAAAAATATAATGCAATTTTTAGCCCAATGCCAACTGTAACAGAAGCCTAAGACAGTAATCCATTTACACCATAATCTTCACATACATTTTAACCATTTAATCTTCAATGCAATGGGACCTTAACCCAAACTTGATCCTATCTCCAATGGAAATTGTATAAAACTTAGTCTAAAACAAAATAAACAAAATATCAACTCTGAATTAAATGCTTATATCATCCTATGATATTTATTCTTGAATTATTTTTTTCAGAAATTAAAATAAATAATTTTATTTTTTATTTAAAAAGTCTCAAATAAAATGAAATCCAAACTATGAATTTACTTATATTAAAAGAATGTTCTAATGAAAAACTTACCCCAGACCAAAATATGAACAAAAAAATAAATATAAGGCTGATATTAACCACAAATTGCTCCAAAACACTTATTCTCTTTTCAATTTCTATGAACGTTTTGAATGAAATGATACTCTGCTATTAATCCTAACTATTATTTTATCCAGATTCAACCCTGGCTTCATATCATCTCCAATTCAATTATAATGTGAAATTTACCATAGTATAAAATGTCAATCAAATATATAACACTGCTATTCATATAATAGCACCCAATTAAACTGATTCGAGCATTGATTTTACCAGAGTTTTCAGAGAAGAGGAATCCTATTTCTAATACACATTGTAAAATTATAACTAAACATATCAACCAAAATATAAATCAAACACTTCCACATCTAAGAATACACCTAACAGTAACATTTCACACTCATCCTCATCTTGACATTAATTTGTCTGCAATGATACAGTCTGCAATGATACAAAATCTTAACCCTAAATTCATCCTATTTCCAACGAAATTATACTGTCAATATTGTATAAAAGAAGACATAATCTGAAATGTAAATGTAAGGATACAACTAACCATAAAACCTCACCCTTAAAATCCATTTGACCAGAGTCTTCAAAGAAAAGGGTAAGTAACTTGCTTGGGAAGATATTTTATTCTGGTGTACTTTTTATGTTATAATTTGCATTGGAAAGAAGTTTAAGGTAGGTTAACACGAGGTTTCACTGAAGAGTAGATTAAAATCAATTTCAGGATAAGTATTAGAGTGCAATTTTATTTATTTATTTATTTATTTATTTATTAAGAGTTCTTATAGGCCGCCCAATCCCTTGGGACTCAGGGCGGCTTACAGCAGAGATTAGAACTACAGATTAAAAAAGGCATTTAAAAACATCATATTACGATATAAAAAGACTTTTATGTTTAGTCATACTTTTAAATTTATGTTTCAGTTGATGTTATAACTTTCATTTTACACTATAATTTCGATTGGATTTAGGATTGAGTTAGTGTGATAGTGCCATGGAGATGACCTTGGGGAAAATATTAAAAAGTCAGGACAAAAATAAGAATAGTAAAAGTATGCCTTGAAAATAGAAAGTATTAAAAGGACATTCAAACTAGCTCCTCCCTAACTTTGTTGGATGTAAGAGGGAAGGAAGTGAAAACATTATTTCATCTGCAAGATTCTGTTAACATAACATAGTTCTACTCCTCTTTACAGACTGTTTCATGAATTTATCAATCTCAAAAGATGGATGGCTTCTTATGGCTATGTTCCAGTTGATATTTTGTTTTATAAATTTTATACTATAAATTAGAATGTAGGGAACATAATGTTAGGATAAAGGTTAATTTCATTGAAGGCAATGCCAAGATTAGTACTAAGGAAGGCTTTTATGATTAGAGGTAGATTTTAATATACATTTCTGTTAATATTTGGTTTGGGCATATGTTTTAGGTTCTAATTTTCAGTAGAAAGGTTCAAGTTAGGATTATGGTTCCATTCCATTGAAAATTCTTCTTCATATCAATGTTAAATTAAGGACATAATTTTATGGTTGGTGGTATTTTTAGAGGTGCACTTTGGTTGATATTTTGTTTTCTCGTGCTTTTTCATTGGAGATGAGTGAAATTAGGGATATGGTTTGGGGTCACTAATGTAAATTCATGAAAAATAAATATTTAAGACATGATTTTATTGCTCGTGGTGCACTTAGATATACATTTTAGTTATGCAAAATGTATGCCAAAACAAAATATGTGCAAGAGTTTCATTTTGTTGTAGTGAATATCTATATCAAGATCATGAATATTATTAGTGCAATGTTACATCTGCTTTTTTTTTCCTGTGTAAGTTTTACACTATAATAGAATGTGTATGGGATGCCAGGGTGGGATAGCACCTCTGGCAGAAGAACATGTGACATCCTTTCTGGATGGTTTACACAACTTTGGTCCCTACCTGGCACCCAGTTGTGATTTGTGGCTCTCCATAGCAGTTTGCCAGCAACAGCTTAAAAAACCATCTAATTCAGATGAGAGTAGTTTATGAGTCTTAAACCCTTGGAGATAAAGGAAACAGCCTATCCCACCAATTGATGCCAGACTCCGGCATATTGAGCAGAGGCAATACAGTGAGTCCAATGAAGTCCAGTTCTTTATTTGCTTACACGTAATAGACAAAATATCTCCAGACTAAAACTATAACCTTTCTAAACCAATAGATATACCTGGGAGTGGCAACCTTGAATCTTTTCCTCCTGTCCCTTCCAGTTCAGAAC